>JAGFNQ010005815.1:222692-446220 GCA_024364735.1 Boesenbergia rotunda
GTTAAAAGATTAAGAAACAAAGAAGTGCCACTAGTGAAGGTCATCTGGCAGAATCAAAAGCATGAAGAGGCTACTTGGGAACGTGAGGATAGCATGAGAGAGAAATATCCAGAATTATTCTAAGTTCGAGGACGAACTTTTTATAAGGTATGGGGGATTGTAACGCCCCAAAATTCCCATTTTTAGTTCTTAAAGTCCTTAGAATTATTTAGAAATGGTTTAGAAATATTCTAGATATTTTTAGGAATTTTTAGAATATTTTTATGGAATTTTCCGAGTCCGTTTGGTATATAAAAAAAAAAGGAAAGAAAGCCAAAAAAGGAAAAAACCAATTAAGTGCAGCAGGTGGATCGAACCCGCGACCACCGCGAGACCACACAAACGCGCAACCGGCTGGGCTAGGGGTATCAAGCACAACAAGGGATGGAGAGAACTCTATTTAAGGTATAGTTATGTTAATCCGCCCTTAAGTATAAATAGATAGTTAAAGAGAGAAATTTTATTTCTCTCCTCTCCAAACCCTCACCATCCGCCGACCCCTCTCCCTCTCCTCTCTTGGGCGACGCCGACCAACATCAAGGCCAAGGAGGGCCGGCCAAGACTCTTCTCCAAGAGATAATCCTATATTCGGGATCCCCGCGACGAGAGGAACGCGTAGACGTGAAGAATTCTCTGAGATCTCAAGTTTCTCCCGAGCTCTAGACATTAATCTTGGTTGTAAGTCCAAGATATCAAAGTAAGTACTGCTCACCTGCAGTAAGAGGCGGTTTTTCCGCGAGAATTTCCTTTAAAAGTTTTTAAAAGAGATATTTCCTTTTTGTTTAAGTTTTTGCATGTTATCTTAGTTCATTAATTGTTGTATGCTTATGTATAAGTTTATTCATGTACCCTATATGAGTTTAGGGTCTAAGAAAGCTATGAGAAAAGAAAAGAGAAGATAAAGATAAGAAAAGAAAAGGCCAAGGCCTTAAGAAATCCCCAAAAGTCAAGACTTAGGGATTTTAGCACGCAAGGTGCTCCAGAAAATGCCAAGGCATTTACAGATAAGAAAGAAAAGTAAGAAAAGCTATTTTATTTTCTAAGGCCAGTACCCGGTGTCCAAGGGCGTCGTTAAAGAAATCCAGGTGTCCAATTCCAAGGTCTTGGCCCTGGTAGACCAAGGTCTGCTCTATTAGGATTGGTGGCTCGCTACCCCAACCTTTTAGGGAACGCGCATGAGATGGTACTTACGTCTTCAGTGGATCCAAGTGATTATTATTTTTAAGTATATGCTTTAGCAAAGATTTCTAAAGTTTCAGAAAGTTTTCAAAAGTTAAAGAATAGCTAAAGTTTCAAGTTGAGCCAAGAAAAGTAAATTGAGATTTATTATTGCTTGAGTATACATGTTTTGAGCTATACATGTTCTTAGTTTTCTTTCAAGCATATTAGTGTCTCATATGATTTTCATATTGTTCTAGAAGCATGTTTACACATTTGAGATTTTGTGAGCTAGATAGTACTTACTAAGCTTTTGCTTATAGATGCATTTCCTCTTATTGCAGATAAAGGTAAAGGCAAGCAATTCTGAAGGAAGACGACGAGGCAATGCTGAGTAGAGTTTGTGTGGTGGCTGATTATGGAGAGATCCTTGAGACGAGACATTTTAGTTATTTGAATTGCAATGTTTAAGTTTATTCAAATTTCAAGTTCTTGCTTTATGGAGATTATGGAGTATTTGAGTTTTGGATAGTTTTATATGCTAAATTTCTTAGAGTAAAGATTTCATGTCATTTCCTTTAGCATATATATCCCCATGATTGCATTGGATGAGTAAAAGTGTGAGTAGTTAGAAATATTGATACTTTGTTAGAGAAAAAGGTGTTTGTGCTAAGATAGTATCAATTTTCCTTTTGAATCGAGTTTTATTGCTTAAAAATGTTTAGAAAAGTTGCAATCACATTTCATAATGCTTTAGCAAGGTCGTAGAACATGTATTTGGTGTTATAAATTCATAGAAGTCAAGATTGGTACAAACTCTATTGTGAAAGTTTATATAAACTTGTTTAGTTTATTTTCTTCCATAAAAGTCCTAAATTCAAGTCTATGGATTCGTTTGATTGGCTAAATTGTTTAGGAAACTGATATAGAGTATAGAAATGATGTCGTAGTTTGATATGACTCGAAATTGAAGGAATGGTGGACTTGGAAAGCAAGGGCCGAAACCTGTAAAACTGATTACAGGCGTACCAGTCGACTGCCACGTCACCAGTCGACTGGTACAGGCAGTTTAAGAAGGGTAAGACTGTTTTCAACAGGTATTAGCTATGGGATTTGAGAAGAAAGTATGACATGGTATTATTATACATGATTGCTTAAGTTAGAATATAATTGTTAGCAGAATTTAAAAGAAAAAAAAACAAGATTTCCGCAATTTTCTTTAGTCATGTATAAAAGTTGAGAAGTAGAGAAAAGTAACGATCCGTCTAAAGACAGTAAGAAGGCGGGTCGCTACAACATCTATGTCATTTCCAGGCTGTTGTGGGCCCGAAATCATCATAGACAACATTATGTATTTCCGCTTCATGCACAATTGAGGAGGGAGATTGTAAATTACCAACAGAACTGGCCATGAGCTATGCTTACTACTCAAGTTACCATATGGATTCATTCCATCCGTAGCAAGTCCAAGCCTAAGGTTTCTTGGCTCATTGCCAAAGTCTGGAAACAATTGATTGATTCTTTTCCGCTGCAAAGAGTCAGCCGGATGACGAATCTTTCCATCACATTGCCTCTCATCTGCATGCCATCTAAGGTTCTTTGAATCTTTTGCATTAGCAAATAATCTCTTGAACCTTGGAATTATTGGAAGATACCATAAGACTTTTGCCGGAGGCCCATTTGGGCTCTCATCACAACTAGAATCACCATCCTTCACTTTGTAGCGTGATACCTGACATATGGGGCACTGATGCAACCCTTCAAACTCGTTTCTGTACAAGATGCAATCATTGGGGCAAGCATGTATTTTCTTGTATGCCATACCCATTGGACACAATATCTTCTTTGCCTCATAGTTACGATCCGGTAGTGTATTACCTTCTGGAAGCATAACTTTCAATAACTCAAGCAATTCGGTAAAACTTTTGTCACTCCACCCATTTTGTGCTTTTATCTTGAACAATTTTAATACTGCTTCCAATCGTGAGAATTGAGTGCACCCTGGATACAACGGCTTCTCCGCATCACTACACAAATGATCATATACATGTGCTCGCTGAAAAAACTCTGGTCCAACATCACGGATCATGTCTTCTAGTCGATCATCCATATCTACATCAACTTGCTCAGTTTGGGACACACTTGGCATGCTTAATGATTCACCATGCCATATCCATCTTGTATAACTCTTGCAAAATCCATCGCAAAGAACATGTTCTTCTATTTCATCCACTTTCAAACGTCTTAGGTTCACACATTTTACACAAGGACAAAAAAATATTTCAGTATTATCACGAGCATTTCTTTTAGCAAATTCTAAGAACTCTTTCACCCCATTCTCATACTCATCACTTGTGCGTAAAGCATTTATCCAACTACGATCCATATGTGCACGGACTGTTTGAGAAAGACATTAAAAGGAAGATTAAGAATCGAGTTATCAAAAGGAATATAAAAAAACATAAAAATCAAAATCAATGATTAGGAAGACTTAGCATTGGTACATAAATAGAAAAAAATTAAGTTATCAAAAAGAAAGTTCATCACAAGAAACTTGCAAATGTACTTAAGCAAGTGCCCTACCATGAGTTAAACTAAACATAGTAAGTAAGCACTACTAACACCTATGGAAAAGAAGTCACATAATCAAAAAGTTTATGAATACCTAGTACGAATCACAAATGAAAAGACATTCAAGTAAAGATCAAGATGGCTTCAATGATGCATAAATGAAGTTTATGAATACTAGTGCCTGGTCTTGTTATCACACCATTAGCTTTATTATAATCTTTTTGAAAAAAATAGTTACCATTTATAAAATCAGAAGATTTTGAAACATTGACAACTTTTCGACACTCAAATAGAATTGTATCAATAAGTTATGGAAATATAACTATTATTAGAGTCTCAAGCCGAGTTGGAAAAATGTTGGCAACCAACATAAAAAGTATCTTAACCTTATGAAGATGATCCCATGTAATTGCAACAAACATGACTTCTTATTCTAGTAATGTAGAGAATATTACGGTGCTATATTGTCATTACAAGTAATTAGATATGAGACCATCTAGATATTGTGCATATTTCCTAAAACAATTCAGCTAAGATAGTGAGGATCACACCATACAATTAAGAAAAGCTAATATATTCAGATTCTTTTTTTTTCATAAATTTCCCTAAGAATGCAACCAAGATTAGCACAATCTCTATTTTGATTCAGATCTAATTTCTAGGAGTTTCTCAGTGATGTTAGTACCAATGATCATTTTCAAAACTACAAAGCATTAACCTCCTATACAAAATCTAGTATGCCTGCTAAGAATGCTATTAGGCCAGTCCTTGAAGCCCTTTAACAGTCCTTATTCGCAAAACCTTGAGAGCGCAATCGCAAAACCTTCAGATTCTTACAAGAAGTCAAGTTCTATGTCACGTTCTAGGTCGAAATCGCAAAACCTTCAGAGCACCGTTCAACCCCTTTCGCAGCACCGTTCAACCCCCCCACCCCCCCCAACCCTACTCGAACTTACAAAGTAGAATATACTTGCCTTCCCTTGTCGTCTCGAGCTCTCCTTCAGCCGGGGATGCAGTCGTCTGCGCGCCTTCCTCCTCCTCTCCTCGTCTGCGCACCTTCTTCCTCCTCTCCTCGTCTGTGCGCCGTCTGCGCGCCTTCTTTCTCCTCTCCTCCTCTGCGCGCTCCTTCCGTGTGTCGCACACAGCCCGCTAGTGTTGCAAGAAACAAATTAAGCAGAGGAAATATATGACCGACCAAAAGTTAGACTATTATAATTGACATGTATGACTTAATTAAGAACAAGGCATGCGCGCGAAAAACATATCACCACGGTTATTTACAAAACCATAGTCAAATATATTTTTAACACCGGTTGTTAAAAGAACCGGTGTTAAAAGTATTTTAAAGTTCAAATAATTATAACATATAACCCAGGTTATTTATAAAACCGTAGTTAAATATATTTTTAACACCGGTTGTTAAAAGAACCGGTGTTAAAAGTATTTTAAAGTTCAAATAATTACAAAAATGCCATCGCCTTTTTTTTTAACACCGGTTTTAATACAACCGGTGTTAAAAGCCGTTGTTAAAGGTCTTTTTTGTACTAGTGCCGAGACCCAGGGAGCCGTTGGTCCAATATAAAATCGGACAGCACCTCCCCTACGGACAATTTACGCACACAAACATCACACACAGTATAAATTTAGCCTCAGGCCTTAAAATCAAGACAGAACATAAAAAAAAAACAAAGACGACCATAACCATAAAATATAGTAAACCATACCTGACTGCGGACCGGCCCGACTTACGACAAAACAATCAATACATGAACCCCTTAGGGCACACAACAACACTCACAAGACATATACAAATCCCTAAAAGAAATATAAAATAAATGCACTGCCAAGTACAAAATAAAACCATGTTATCGCGATGGGTAGGGACTGGCTGCTGGGCTCTGCTGACAACTCCAAGTATCTCAACCTGAAATAAAAAAAAAGCATGGGCAACGGTGTGAGTCCAAATGAACTCAGCGGATACCTAATAGATATGCATAGTAAGCTATACTAGTAGTAAGAGTCACGCTGATACAGTCTCATATGTACAATAGAAAATGCATACACTAAAATACTGAATGTATGTACATACCAGAATCCATCTATCCTACAGGGTGGTGGGATCAATCCCTATAGAACAAGTACAACACATAATCCAAGGTATACAAATTTCTTGTATGTGCATGTCAATCAAAATGCAGCAAGCATAAACAATGCACGATGCAAAATATGCACATGGTACAATGACATGTGTCACCCCTGACACCATTCAGGCCAGCGTCCACCTATCATAAATGAACGGCTGAGTGGGTAGGACTGTGCTAATTGTATGCACTATGCTATCACTGCTCCTGAGTGACCGAGTGGACAGGATGTTGGCGGAGGGCACCCTCCTACCCCAGGCAATGGGGGAGTCTCGCTCTCATCTTCTTGTGTCTCAGGATGAGAAGGGATCCCTGGCTGCTATCACGCTCCAGAACCACTCTCGAAATAGCGGTCGAGTAGAGCAATACAGGCCAAATGCACACACTCTGTGGTAGCCACTACCCCTGAGTGGATGTGTGTGCATATCCTTATGTAACTGGCGATGGGCTCACACTACATAGGAGTCGATGATCGTCAACATGCAACAATGCAAGGATGGTGCATGACACTAACACATACAACATCCACCAAGTCCTCATCTATCACCTCAGTTTGCTATGTATAGGTCTGAATCCTATATCATGGGATACAAGTAACCTACTAGGTATACTGGCAAAGTAACTAGTGATCCATCAATGTTAAATACGAGAGGACATATCACTACCTCTATGCACATATACATGACAACCATCGAGACTGTATGAAACTAAAGGGAGATATCTCAAGAATAAGCAACAATGGTCAAGTAAAGATATACCAAAACAGATAAACGTATAAACCTACTACTATCTATAACAAATCATACATAGCAAAATGACAATATCTAAAGAGATAAGTTAGAGGTACCCACCTCAAAAGAGAGATACTCATATCAGAAAAGAACCTCCCGTCCAATAATCAACAATGATAAACCCAAGTAATGCCCTATATCAAAGGCATAATGTTTAGCTACAATAATATATAATCTATAACTAAATGAGTTATCTCAATTAATTAAGATCGTTCTAATTATCTCGTTTCATTTAATTAATTATAATTAAATGAGTAGCCCATAATTATCCCAAGTTACCTAAATTAGATTCATGTTAGGTTTTTGAAGCCCGAATCAATCAAATTTAGTTTATTAGGTTTAAATTTCAAATCAAACCTAAGGTACCAACATGAATACTAATCTCATTAACGCAGAAATCACAAAGGCTCTCGATATAGCTCCACAAGGTTCTCCAAATCATAATCTAATCCATAATCGAATTACCCCAAGATCCAAGCACATCTCCATGACCATGGTAGTTCACAATAGATTTTTCCAAACATAAGTCATAGCTAAGCCCAAATAGGTATCATTCCTACAAGCCCATGGCATGAGGATCATGAGTCCAAGTGAACAAGATAATCAATCAATACCAAACCCTACTACTCCATTAAAATGATCAAACTTCATTGTTTCATCATTCTTATTAAATTAATCTCCAAGATCTAGCTCTAAAACCAAAATAGAAGTAAGAAGTCAAATTCCAACATATCCATCACTGCAGCTCTACAAAACTGATCTCAAAGAACCACATTCTACTACACACATTATCTAAGAACAATTTGCTAATCCAAGAGCAAGAACACAAACACACCCACATCCAACACCTCACGACATTAAATTGGCACAAGAAATAACTACAAGAACAAATTAGGGAAAATGGATCAGCCTTATCAGGATAGACATGCCCCTTCCCAACAAGGATTTCTAAATACCATAATCTCCAAAATTGATTAGCAACAGACACACTAATTGTTATCTATCAAACCAAATCCCCACACGCAACAAAATATCATAATTAGATCATGGACCGAAATCCAAATTTGAAGAGTACCAATTGACCCGTATGTGATCCGTTCACAATTCCACAGCCGAAATTTAACACCAAACTTCAATTTAATGAAGAAGACCATCCCTAATCTGATCAAGTATGGACTACCACCAAATCCTAAGCAAGGATAAATGCCAAATGGTAGCTCAGGCAACCCATTATAACAATTTAAATGGGACAAGCCAATGCCAATTATTAACATGTTTACAACTACAATTTTTAGTAACCAAACTCCAGGTCTGTTAACTACTCATCTACACTAATCCCACAAGGTATCACACGATATAACCATCATAAGGTCCAAAGAAGAGAGATAAACCCGTTCACACTTCAAGCTATCCAAAAAATCTATTTCATCTCCAAATGGGGCTCATGGCAAGAACACCGAAGGTGCTGCCAAATCCAAATTTCCACTCCAAACAACCCAACATATTGCTACCAATCAAGGCTAGCTTCCACTAGCTTGTATCAAAAACCCAAAATTCCCTTCCAAGCAGAACAAAATCCAAAACAGAGAATCTCAATCAAAATCCATATTCGAAAAGCAAAGAAAAACTGTTCGATTAAAGATTCACTTGTGAAACTTCAATTTAGTAGCTAAGATCCTCACGAAAATTAACTACTAGAATCAATCCTTACCTTAGGCAATGGATGACCCCCAAGGCTTGGCTCAAACATGCCCGAAAACAATCCCATGAAAGGATCCTTCGTGCATCTGCCATAGATCCAATGATTACCATGTACACGGATGACCTAATACTCCATATCTGAGTCTCACCCGATCAGAGGTGAAGAGCTCAATTGTCGGCACAAACCAGCAACACCTCATCCCGACTCCAATCGTTTGCCATAGATCTAGAGGAAGAGCAACAGAGGAAAGAATGAAGATCGTCGACCTTGGGATTGCTAGCTTCACGTGGAGGAAGAAGAAGGAGGAGGTGGCGTCGGGTTGTGGATCGAGGGAAAGCTGCGACTAGGGTTCGTGAAGAAGAGAAGAGAGGCGAGGGAGGTCGGGCGTGCGTTGGTTGCGGGTGAAGGGAGAGGAGAGAAAAGAGGTTTATAAGTGATGGGTCTTTTATGAAAAAGTCCCTCAACTTTCAGAAATTCAAACTTTACCCTTAGGGTAAGGGTTTTAGCCATTTAACCCTCCAATTTATTGTAATACACATCAAGTTTCTAGGGTTAGATATTTTATCCCCTTCACCCCTTAGTTTTAGCCATATATCGAAACCAATCCTTAACTTTAAGATTTATTTTTATTTTAAATCTTGAAAGTTAAGTGTCAGCAATTCATCCTTTGGTAGTTTAAAAATTTACCCAAAAACTTTTATCCTAGTCTGGTAATCCTAAATTTTCCATGTAAATACTCCGAAAAATTTATTCTACGAGTTTTTAATTGGCCGTATTTAACATAACTTATTCTCTTCCAGAGATTTCTGATGCTCCTCCAATCTAGTGCAGATAACCCCAGTCTTCGATCATGAGCCACCTCTACTGAATTCTGCCTCAGGTGGGAAGTATGAATCTCTAAAGCCTTCAAAGAAAGCGGCAATGTTTCGCAGCGACATGAAGAATTGGGGTCAAGAAAGCGGCAATGTTTCGCAGCGACATGAAGAATTAGGGTTGTCAACGTGTTGGTGGTTCAGGATGCCCCTCCGCATAGTTGAACTTGTAAGATCGAGGTGAGCAACAGAGGAGGGGGGGTGAATAGCGTACGTTCGCATTTTCAAAAATAGAGTCGTAAATCACAGCGAAAAAGTAAGAATAAAATAAGCACGATTAACCCAACTTAGTTTTACTTGGTTCGGAGTCTGTAATGGATTCTACTCCAAGGCCCACGATCCTTGATCGTTTACTTTGGGAAATCACTATCAATTTGAAAGAATGATTACAAATATGTGAAATATAAGTACAATTCAAAAGCAAAATATACCAACGACTTGAAGTAGAGTTGAAGATTAAGCGTGTTGTCGTCAGAGCAGTGTTTTGTTGTCGTTGAGCAGTTTCTGGTGCAGTACACAAGAGTAAAAGATGTAGAAAACTTGATACTGAGAGCTCTGCTCGAAGCACCTTTTATAGTGTATCTCGGGCGCCAGTATGGCCATACTAGCGCCCATATTCGGGTGATGTGGCAGCCAATTGTTGAACTTGATTTGTAAGTTCTATCCGCTTTCGGGCACCTGTATACCTCCCAGGAGCTTGTATGGTGATGTGGCTCGGCTAATCCCTATGCGCCAACTCAGTCGACCGCTAGCTGAGTTCGCCAATCTTGGGTGCCTAGGTGCATCCCAGGTGCCTAGGTTCCCGGGCGCCTGAGTCTCTCTCAGGCGTCTGAACCCAAGTTTCTAGCCTCCCTTTGCTTTTTTTTTTCTATAAAACTGAGTTAGAAAAACACAAGCAAAGTATATGTAAAATAAAATGAAATGCATTAGACAGCTCGGACTATCCGGTCTTGACTTTTAGGTTTCGATCGAAACCCTAGGTCGGACCAACGCTTACTGTTCTCTCGACAAGGAACGCATCCTCATCTACTCCTCTCAGGAGAGTTTACCTTTTGCTAACTCATGGTTAGACTTTTGCTTAGTCTTCGATCTTCACTTCAGAACTCCCAACGTTCGATCCTTGACCCATCTCGACTCCTATCCATCATCCTTGATCAAGGAAGTCTTCCACCCGATCCTCCAGATTAGAACTTTATTGCCCAGTCCTCCAGACTAGGTCTTCGTTGCCCAACCATCATGGCCAGGACTTAGTGCCCAATCTCCCGACCAGGACTTTTTTGCACAATTATCATGACCAGGACTTAGTGCCTAGTATCAATTAGGACTTTCCTACATACTCAGTACAATATTATAAGATCAACAAAAACCTTAAATTTGAACTTTTACCAATATCAAAATTGGCTTCGATTATCTGGGGCTCCTAGCACCAACATAACCCGACTATGTTTCTCAATGAGATAAGGAACTCTGTGCCTCTTGTCAAGTTGTTGGAGTCAGGGTAGAACAACCTCAGCCATCAGACGTTCGTTTTCTCCTTTTGCTCCTTGGCCTTGGATGCCTTGACTTGGATATATTCTCATCCAAACTTGGCGCCTTTTCTTCGCATAAGTGCTTCGCCTCTGCAAATTTGTCAAATTCCACTTTTTCTCCTTTTCTGCTTCTTCGGGACTATGCTCATTTATTTCATCATCATCATCATAATTTGGTTCTCAAATTTCTTCGATCTAGCCTTCTAGATCCTCCTCAGACGATTTACAATCAGTTGCTTGATATAATTTGATTGAAGGTTCATAATTACCTTATTGGAAAGAAAATGAATCTGAAATGAATAAAAGATCATTATCAAATGCTTCATCCACTCCATAATCATCATAAATAGGATTGCTGAATATTTCGATCTCGCCAGTTGACTCGGTCCTATCTTCGTCATAAATAGGGTCATTAGTTGACTTAGTCTCATCTCCAATTTATGATCGAGAATCCTCTTCAATGTTTTCTGGGTCAAATTTCTCATGAACGGTTAAAGTCTCAGAGCCATCTCCATAAAATATTTCTTCGTTGAGGTTTTCTTGGGCATCGAAGTTATCGTCATTCATGGCAAAACCTAGTCATCTCTGGGATAAAGTTTTAGTGTAACCAAAGGGAAGAAATTGACCTTTCATCATTTTCTTCATCTTCTCCTAATCCTTGATCTTGGCTTTTTCTTGTTTGGCTCATTAGCTCCGTAAGTGCTCCCACCATGCCAATGCTCACCCCTTGAGTGTGATGGAAATCAACTTCATCATTAGCTGATCCGGAACTTTCTCATGATAAAAATTTCGCTCCACTTCGTTAAGCCAATCAACGAAGCCCTTTACTGACAATGTACCAGAAAATACCAGTAGATTAACTCGAAATCTGAGGTCTTCATGTCGATCTTCTCGACCACATGCCTCACGATCTTCATGAATTTGTACCATGTCTACTAGATGTTGGGAAAAATCTATGACTTACCTTTGTAAATCACACCAAGTTAAATATACAACTTGCTTCTATAATTTCTCAATCAAGTCTTGGGTGTTATGACCATGGTAAGAGACTTCCTCAGTCGGAACCTACCTGGCATGACCACGAGCACCACCACCATGACCTTCCATTGGATCTGATGTTTGACTTCATCAAATCAAACACTACCAACTCTGATACCAACTAACACTGGGCAGGATAGAGATTATTCTGCAGGCTGACAATAAGACGAAATTGAGGAGAAGACAAAAGAGAAGAATCACAATTCTCTAGGTATTTCTAAAAAAATATTATTTAATAAGACAGGATTAATTTTAAACAACTAAATATGACTCTTATATAGACTTCAAAACTAAGACTAAAAAAAACCTAATATATAGATCTCAATTTCAATCTTGTAAACAAAGAAAATAAATTCTAAAACATGGGAAAAAATAATTAATAATTCTCATCTTGTAAAGAAAGGAAATGAATCTTAATAAAAAGGAAAAAAAAAATCATAATCCTAACATCTATAAAAAAACTTAAAATGCAAAAATACAAAACATAGAAATTATCAAAAATACCTTAATATCAAAAATATCGAAAATTACAAAAAAGATAAAAAGTGATCAAAAATACCCTACATGCTAAAAAATTCTAAAAATTATTAAAAATAGTAAAAAAGATGTTTGGATTCTCCTACATCAATTTGAAGTCCCTATATACCATTGAAATATTATTTCACAGTACAGTTAGAAACGAAAGAAAGATTGACAACTAAAGGTAGAATCATTTATATAAAGTTAGATTGTCTTACTGTATAAATGGTCGTTGTACTAAAGTCAAATGTCTCTATAATTTATCTATCTGAGAGGTGATGAAATATCCTATCAAATTTCAACCCTTTGATCACTATGACCATCATTCCATATACTTATCAATTGAGCAGTCTTGAGGGCCTTGTATTTTTTTTTTTTGTTTACATGAGGTATCCAGGCTTGCGCCCGACTAATCCGCTTGGCTGACCGGCCCTGCCCCACGACCTTCAACAAGAGTCTCCACTGGTCAACGAGGGTAAATCGTGGGACGGAGACACGTGGCGACTTCACCAATGATGATATCGGTACCCGATGGCCCGACCATGTAGCAGCCTGTGATGATTTCTTCCGTCAGCATACTGCGCACTCTATCAGGGAGAATCGAACCCTGAATGTGAGGGATCTACCAGATACTAATACATAGGATGCTATAATTTGTTTTTTTAAATATCGATACACAAGTCAAATACGACGATATATAAAGTAACAAGTGAGTATATTTAGAGATAGGGGCACATACTCTTTAAGTCTCAAACTTGATACTAAATTGATGATTTTGATACTAAACTTTTGAAAAGACTTTTATAGTCCCAAAGTTAGGCATTTATTTTTTTTAGTCCCAAATTTTAAAAATAATAATTTTAACACAATACAATGGGAGACGTCTCAAGTCTTTTTTTTTAAATTATAATTAAATACTATAACCCAATTGGGAAGGTGAACCCTAGAGGTTTTTAATTTTTAATTTTTTTTAGCTTGAATACTATAACCCAATTGGGAAGGTGAATCCTAGGGGTTTTTTATTTTTAATTTTTTTTAACTTGAACACTATAACCCAATTGAAAAGGTGAATCCTAAATTAAAATAAAATAAAGTGTTAATTTTGGGTTAGAAAAGTCTTTTCAAAAATTTGATATTACAATCGTCAATTTAATATCAAATTTAATATCTAAAATGTATTTTCCTCTAAAGGGATTCGAGAATACTAAAGAGTGCTTACAAATGAATGATTAAGGAGGCAAGAAGAACATTGTGAAAAAATCATATTAAAAAATTAGTATTGACATGCACAATTTATGAATTATGGCATACACTAATCAAGTAACGTTTGAAGTCTCAATAGTTCGTGCAACCATGTTGATCCGTAAAATCCAAATGCATGTGTACAAAATAATGTTTGTAATTTATCCATAAATTTAACTCTAGTATAAAAATTGATAATCAATAGTTGATGAAAAAAAATGAGAAGAATTTATTCATGTACATATTTTAATTTTAATAATTTATATTTTCTATAAAAAAAATAAATTCTTTTCTTAATATATGAATAGCATATAGCATATTGTTGCTTCAATGGGAAGATTTTTTTAAAGTTGGAATTGATAAAATAATTTAGCAAATTTATCAACGAGACAAATTATTTATTCATCGAGTTTTAAGTCAGCTCCGACTTAACATAAGATATTAGCCATAATAAAATCGGAACACATTATAATTAATACTTTAACTCCCAATTTTAACGTTGCCATTGAATATGGCAACAACCCAGTTTTATTCTTATTCTATTAAATAAGATCGATTATATGAATTATTCTATATCAATAAGCTATACCTCTATTATATTATCATTTATATTTAAATAAATATTATCTTATTTTATTATTACTAATCAAGTTTTTTTCCTTCATTTCCTTCATTTGATATGAATATTTATCATAGTTTTACATCATCTAACTGAAACATTTATTGACTATTTAAATACATATTCATACAATTTTAAACATGTTTCTCGAAATTTTTTATTAATAGATACAATTTCATTTTCTTTCTAATGCTTTCAGTTTTTATTCTATCCATCCTTATATGTTCACACATTCACTTTAACATCTCATCTTGTAACTTTCATCTCCGCTCATATATCCGAGTCATAGTGTAACATTAAATACCATATAATATAGCAATCTAATTATTATTTTATATATCATTTCTTTAAATTTTAAAAAATTTTATAATCACATGAAATCCTTGATATTAATTTCTATTTTAATTATCCCATTTATAAAATGAGGTAAAGCAAGGTTGCCATTGAATAAAAATTAATAAATTCGCTATGCACACGTGTCTACATTAATAATGTCATGTTGCTTCGTCCTTTGGTCGGTAATGCAGCGCACATTCTTAATTAATTCATGTGCCGATTCCGGTTCCCATTTACACCTTCCACTTATACCTTATTTTCTCATTAATTGCATTCCGCAATTTATATGAAATTCTATTCTACAAGTACGTATAATACATTTCTTAATTGATGCATTAATTAATTTATTGTTATTATTTTCTCCTTTCCACCACAGTTTAAAATTTGGCAACACTATTATTCCGAAAGTAAACGACGGAGATGACGAATCACTAAAATATAACCCGAGATGACGATGAGGAAAGGACGTTAGTGCCTGCGAAATTAACAAGAGCATAAAGGGGATTCACTGAAAGGAGTCCCGGTGAAGTCCTCTCCGATGCTCAAGTCAGAAATCTCTCTTATAGGGAGGAAATGAGGAATTAAAGTATTAGAGTCTAAATTTTTTCGTTCCCCTTTACCTGGATGCTGAAGTATCTTATATACCCGATGTCTTCCCCTTGCACGTCTCCATCTCCCCCCACGTTTAATGGTTATTGTTTATCTGACAGCTGTTCTCCTCTCTGTAAGGCCGATAACGGCCACCACGACTATTAAGCCCATCATTACCATACATTACAGGCAATAACTACCTGCTAGATTTTCTGTTCTGGAGGGGGGTGCCTGAAGCTTTTCCCCATCTATTCTCTTCTCCCAAAGCAGTTCTTTGGGCTCCACTCTCCCGAGTTAGTCTCGGGGGCTTGACCTCTCGGTCTGGTCTCCAGGACCTTCCTTATTCTCCCTAGATAGTCTCGGGGTTCTACCTCCTGGTCTGGTCTTGGGTCTTCCTCATTCTCACGAGATAGTCTCGGGACCCGACCTCCTTGTCTGGTCTCGGGTCTTCCTCATTCTCCTGAGATAGTCTCGGGGCCCGACCTCCCGATCTGGTCTCGAATCTCTAGCCTGGTTAGCGCCATATAGCTTTCCCGTGCCATGTGTCCTCCCAGATTACTTATCCCTAACACAAGTCCCCCTCATTTAAGTTTAATCGAAGGAAATGGGACGGACTGATTAGGCTTGTGGCTTGATGAGAGAGCGAAGTATATGCGGGGCGTACATTACCATTCCTTCTTCCTTAATGACTTGTCGGGTCCTAGGAATCGAAACATTCGCTCTTTGACCCGAGGCGGTCATTTGAGTCAATCCAAAAGTTTGTACGAGTTCCGAGACCCTGTAATGATGGTTGTCCATCACCCATTAAGGGTGCATGGGTTATATTAATGACAAGAGATTTTCCTTGTGAACGAATTGCCGCCATCTGGTAGGGTCCATTCTACGCGATCTCCATTCGATGCACTTAGTCGAGTCATACCAACCGATGACTATAATGAACTACAATGCCTCGAGATTTGTGATTCTCTATCGTCCACACGTCATGCTTCTATTTCTTTGCATCGTGGCTGCTCCTTCCTTATAAAAGGGGAGGCGGAGGTAGCCTTCCATCTTCTTTCACTGCCGACTATCAGAGCTTGTGCCTTCTTACTTTACTTGCTAGAGCTTCTTCCTCCCGTGTAAGTTTTACCTGTCTCCCTCTTCTTTTTTCCATCACCCCCTTCTCTTCTTTAAGATCATGGGCAAGAGTGGAGGAGGAAAGAAAGGTTATAGCAAGAAGGGAAAGCTCGAAGGAGAGCAGACTTATCAACCAGAGTAGTATGAGGCCACTTCGTCAAAGGTGAATCCCAGTGCCCTGAGAGCTACCTGCGAGACCTATGGTATCCCAGCTGACTTAGAAGTCAGGGTTCCTAAGCTCGACCAATCTCCCGTGGAGTCTCCCTTAGGGTTTTATAGTTTCTTCCTAGGCCAGGTAGAGTTTGACTTCCGTTTTCCAATCCCTCCTTTTTTCATGGCCATCTCAAAATATTTTGATGTTCCCCTACACCAAATGGCTCTAAACGCCTTCGCTTAGATGGGCGGGGTGTTTATCCTATTTAAGTTGTTCGGCATACCTTTGACACCTTGTTCTTTCAATTATTTCTTCCTTCCCAACCTCGCATCTAGGAGGGCCTTTAGTTTCACTGCTCGTCCTAGCTACAAATTTATAGGTGACCTCCTTTCTTCCCATAAGGGGTGGAAATAACGCTTCTTCTTTATCCAACTTTCTGAGTGCCCTTTTTGTCCAATTCGCTGGCAAGAAGATTTACCCTCTCCTCCAGATTTGGGCGACTTCTAGCAAAATCATGGGTATCAGTGAGCTAGAAGCATCTTGGCTGGGATGGATTTCCATGGGCTTAACTTGGTCCAATGCGAAGTGCTCCTGTATCAGGCTGGGATTAGCCCTAAAGTCACTAGTCTTAATGATGATCTCCGTAAGTCTACTATTTCATTAAATGTTTATCTATTCTAAATGATGTTTCGTTGTTTGTGTGTCGCAGAAGCTATCATACTTGTCCGGGCTATGGGCAAGCTTCTTAAGTGGGAGCTTGTAGATGAGAGGGCCTCGCTCCTCCTCTAGCTCCTATGGTCTCAGCGGTCGAGCCTTCTGAAGACTCCGAACAAAGCGATAAGGAACCACCGACCCAGGTTCCTGTGTCGGTACCAGAGCCGACTGGAAAGGTAAGCCCCCTCCTTGCCGAACGAAATGACTCATCCTACCCGATGAGGAGAAAGAAGAGGGCGAGCCACAACCCTCCCCTCAAAAGCATTCAGCCCCTCTTCCCCCCCCCCCCCCCCCCCCCCCCCCCCCCAAAACAAGAGGAGAACCCATTCAGCCTAGGTTTCTCCCTAAACTCTTGCAGAAGAGAAGGGCGCTATTCCCCTCTCCAAACATTACCGGAGGCCGACACTTGCCGTTGTGGAGCCCGGGGATGTGGTCGAGCCGTTTGTCGGGGAGGCCCGCTCTCTTTCTCCCTCGCCCAGAGTTCCTGACTCTCATGGCAGTCCCAAAGGCAAGAGGGCGAGGTCGGAAGAGCTAGAATTCAGCGCCCATCTATACCGGAAGGTATAGGCGGCTGAGAAGGCGGCCACATTGGGACCCTTGCACGTGCAACTTAAGGAGCGGTCATAAGAGGGTCACCCTTTTGAGGAGGTATCCTCCAACACCAACGACGGTGCTCCAGGCCCCTCTTTCATACCTTTCGAAGTGTCGCATCTCCGTCCTCTCCCCCCTCGCCGCTCCGGAGCTACTTCCGGCATATCTTCTCCGAGGACCCGGGGGACCATGAGGGAATGGACCGAAGAACACCTCGCTTCCCTTAGAGGGGTGACTTCGGCTAGGGTGATCGGCAGCCTATATGAGTCACTTTTAAAGGTAAAATTGCCTTTATCTGTTCTTATTATCTTTATTCTCTTCTCTGAACCATACTATTTCTTGTGTCAATCTACTTTTGAGTGTCTTCTTTTGGGTCGTCGGATGCTTCCCGAGCAAGAAATTAAAGCCTTGCGTCAGCAAGTGGCGGAACTAGAGGCGGAAGTTTATCAAGCTCGTCAGGAAGGCCAGATGCAAGTGGAAATTAGCAGAGACCAACGATCCAAATTAGACCACTGCCTGGACACCCTCCCGGTCTCCAAGTCGCCTTTGCATAGTTCCCGACATCGGGAATGCTTTCTGTCGGAGAGAGCGACAACTCTCTCCGCAAAAGTGAGTCAAATAACTCTAAAGAGGGAACGACTCCAAGCTCGGTGGTGAAGAACGAATCAAATGGGCTAAGTAGAAGTTACCTTTATTTCATCTCATAATAATTTGATGTATGACTTTATGTATGTGAGATGTTAGGATGATACAAATAATTCACTTGTGCTTATGGCATTTTGATAAGTTATTAGATGTATCATTTTAGTAATAATAAACCAACTATGGAAAAAGTAATTTTTTAATTAATGGACAGCTTACCCATAGATCATAATTAGATATTTCAAATGTTTTAAAATAATTCTATGTTTTACTTGCTAAGATATACTTTTGAAAAATATAGAAGTGCAAAACTAGGTTTCAAATTTGATACAAAACTTAAGTATTTTTTATGTTTTGAGTTTTGGTAAAAAATTTAAAAATACTTTGACTTTTCATAAAAATATACTTTTCCTTATTGAAGAATAGTTCAAGAAATATATTTGTAAAATTTCATGATTTTTCAATTTTTGTGGATTTTTATATGCATTTTTGAAATTTAGCTCAGAAAGCTAAAATTTAGATCAGACATATGCTAGTCAACTACATCAGAGGACCAGTCGATTGATAACACTGTGGGGTTATTTTGGTGGGGTCAGTCAACTGATATATGCCTCAGTCAACTGGTATCCTAATTTTTTAATTTTTGCTTGGTTTTTCAGAAATTGAAACTAAGTCACACCTTGATGTCATAGTTTATATGATTATTTGGTACAGTTTGTTTTGATGGTATCAAACGGGGAGAAATGGAAGGTTTAAGTTAGAGCATTGGTTTAACTTGTGTTTGTGCAAAATTTAAAAATCATGTGATAGAGTATAGGTTAAGGGGAGCTTGGATATTTTTAATATTTCATGTTATACTATGCTTTATATTTTCAAACTATTATTTATGTGTAACTTAAACATATTGTCATACATCAAAAAAGGGGAGATTATTGGTGTAATCGACCCAAGTTTGGTCGGTACGATCATAAGTTTTGATGTGCGTGTCAATAAGTTTAAGTTAGAATTTCATATTGGTTTGATATGTGTTTGAGTCTTGCAAAACTTAGAGGAACATACATGAGAAGCTTGGCGCGGCCAAGTGTGGGAGATCTTGTAACGACCTGGAAAATTCTCATAATATTTTCTTTAAAATATTAAGCATGACTAGATAATTTTCCGAGGGACCTAGAAATATTAATACGAATTTTAGCCTAAAAATCCATATTTTCTCATTTAAATTGGGAAAAATAAACACTAATGGGCTTTATATGGGCTTTCTAGTACCATAATTATTGGTGAATTTTAGGTAAAAATTAATATAAATACAAAGAGGTTTTAATGAGAAATATTAACATAATTATGGGGGAATTTTTAAGGGATTTTCGAAATAATAGAAAATAAAATAAAAATAAAATATAAAAATTAGTGCATGCACCAAGGATTGAACCTTGGACCTCTTGTACAACCATGCATGCTCTAACCAATTCACCTAGCAAGGGAGTGCTATAAGGAAATGAAGTGGATTATGGTTAAGGCTTAGGAAAAATGAAGAGTCATCAACCATGACTCTTCACTTGCCCTCCTTAATGAGTTATAAAGAGGGGGTTTGGGAGTTTCTTTCTTTCCTTCATCAATTCCACCTTTCTTCTTCCTTCTCCCTCACTCTAGCCGAAAACTTCAAGGAGAGTTTTCCTTTGGAAAACTTCACAAGAGGGCTTAATCTTCAAGAGCTAAGGGTCATCTACAAGGCTACAAGGGCTAAGGGTGATCAAGGGACAACAAGGTCTTCATCATCTTCCCTTTTTAAGGTCTAAAAACCAAGATAACCCAAGGTAAGACTCCCTCACCTGTGGTATAATGGTTTTTGAGTTATTTTCATGATACAAGAAATTGTTTGAACCATATATGAAGAAACACCAAAGTTAGGGCTACTAAGGGTTTCGGCCACCATAGGTTTCTATGGTTTGGTTTGGATCCAACTCTTTAATATTGTTCCTTATGTTTTCTTATGTGGTAAGAGATGTTAATAAGGGTTATGTGAAAGTTTTTACATGATTTAAGGCCCTAGAAACTTTCGGCCAAGATGGGATTTAGGGCAAGGGGTTAGGGTTAACTCCAAGCAAGGGTTCAAATGTTTTCCTATGGAAGTATATGTAAGATATAGGATGTAAATTTGTAACTTTATGAATTTATTCATGTGATGGTGACCCATTAGGGTTTCGGCCAAGGTCCCAAGGTAGGGCTAGGGCTTAAGGTTAACTCCAAACAAGGGTGCAAATGTTTTCCTATGGAAGTATGTGTAAGGTGTAGGATGTAAATTTGTAATTTTATGAATTTATTCATGTGATGGTGACCCATTAGGGTTTCGGCCAAGGTCCCAAGGTAGGGCTAGGGCTTAGGGTTAACTCCAATCATGGGGTTTGATGGCTCCCTAAGGTCTTGTATGTGATGTATGGATGTTCTTTTACTCATGGAACCCTTCCTATTGAGTGAGTGATGGAGCCTCATGCTATGGAACCATTCGGCCAACTCCCAAGAATTAGAGTTTCGGTTGGGTTAAGGCCACAAAGATGCTTGTTTATAGGGTACTATGATGTATGTAGATGTTTAAGTATGTTGGAAGAATTTTTATGCCAATTGAAACCCTAACTTATGTGTCATGAATTATATGTTAGGTCACTTGTGATGATGATTTATAAATGTTTAGACATGTGCCATGATTTATGAATAATAAGTATGTATGCCATGTCTTATGAATGATATGTATGTATGCCATGTTTTATGATTGATATGTAGGTATGTCATGCTTTATGAATGATATGTATGTATGTCATGCTTTATGAATAGTTTGCATGTATGTCATGCTTTATGAATGACATGTACGTATACCATGTTTAAGAATGAAAATGATGAATGAAGTTAAAGTTTATGCCTTCGAGGCATAACGATGATATGGAATGAAAATGATGAATGAAGATAAGGTTCATGCCTTCAAGGCATAACGATGATGTTAAGCACGATGAATGAATGAATATGCTATGAATGTTTATGAATGAAGAAGCATGTGAAAGTATTTTATTTTATGAATGGGCTTATACCGGACCTAAGTAAGGTCCACGGTTCTGGACTACCGATGAAGCTGTCCACGGTTCGGGACTACCGATGAAGCTGTCCTTACGGTTCGGGACTACCGATGAAGCTGTCCTTACCCTAGTAGGTCGAGATTAGCTACCTCGTATTTACTTAGGGATGCGCGCATATGATGTATGAATGTGGTACAAGCCAGGGCCCCAATGAATGTTATGATTATGTTAAGTATTTAAAAATATGATTTCAAACTAAGCATCCCTATGGTATATGCATTTGCTCATGCATCCATCCATGTTATGCATTATGGTTATGATAAGTATGCTTATGCAAAGTATGTTTATGCAAATGATTTTATTTATGTTCATGCTAGATGATAATGCCATGATTTTATTTATGTTCATGCTAGATGATAATGCCATGATTTTATTTATGTTCATGATAGATGATAATGTCATGATTTTATTTATGTTCATGCTAGATGATAATGCCATGATTTTATTTATGTTCATGCTAGATGATAATGCCATGATTTTATTTATGTTCATGCTAGATGATAATGCCATGATTTTATTTATGTTCATGTTAGATGATAATGCCATGATTTTATTTATGTTCATGCTAGATGACAATGCCATGATTTTATTTATGTTCATACTAGATTATGATGCCATGATTTTATTTATGTGCATGCTAAATTATGATGCCATGATTTTATCTATGTTTATGCTAAAACGATGATGGCATAGTGGTGTAGATGTTCACGATAGAAAGTATGCTATGATATGTAGGATTGAAGCATTATGTGCATGTTGATACGACGTATGGATTTTGTGAGTAGGAAAGAGTCTTACTAAGCCTGTGTGCTTATAGTCTTATTTTCCTTATACCGCAGATCACGCAATGGGACAATAAGGAAGCAGCAGGAGGGCAAGAATGGGCGTGTGTAGTAGTGACATGGCCAAGAAACTCTCTCATTTCACTTATTGCATGTTTTGTGAATCTGACTATGCTTGTTTTGGTTTATGCTCGGCTTATGGTAGTTATGTCTAAGTAACAACCTACTATTCATGAAGTTATGATTAAACTACTTATTACCTGAAATGCTTATGAATAAGTTATGGAAAGTTGATATCATGATGCCATGCATACTGGTAATATGTTACCTGAAATGCTTATGAATAAGTTATGGAAAGTTGATATCATGATGCTAGGTATGCTGGTAATATGTTAAGTATAATGTCACCATGTCCATGAAAGATAACCCAGACATGTGTATATGATGTAAGTACTAGTTATCCCGCTGCATTAAGATGTTTTATATGCACATGTATGTTTAGCGTAATGCCGCTTTATGAAAAAAAAAGCGGGCGTTACAGATCTCACCCTGGTACTTGGGTCCTTGAGTCAGTGAAGGATGGTGGATCCGACAGACCATTGGACGAGGATCAATGGAGTAGAGCCAAAGGAAGAGAGTTTCAAAAGGTGACTCCGGAGAGGATTGTAGGATCGTTGTTGGTCGATAGAGGGGGGTGAATATCGACTTGAAAAGTTCATCGGAAAACTCGTTCTCTAATCGGCCTTTCTATCAGAGTTAGTACACATCAGAAATAAACATAAACCTAAAGAAAAGACAAGAAAATCACACTGAGACACGCGGGTTTTACTTGGTTCCCAACCCCCCAGGGTCAGTACGTCCAAGACCTAAGCACTCAATCTTGAGTCCACTAATGGTCTCCTTTCCGGACTTTCCGGAGGCGGAGAAGCCCGTCTTACAGTTTAAGTTACAAGCAAGGAATAAGTAAATTAAATTCGTAAATAAAATCAAACCAAACAAAGCGGTGAAGATCTGACCAATCCGGAAGTCCAAAGTATCGCGCACTTCTTCCTGGAGCCTCCATGGTCACAGAGCTTCGCCTTGAGCACTTTTGTTTTGCACGTACTACTTTAGCGGATGTGAAAGTTGATGTTTTGCATTGAGGGGTCGAACCCCTTTATATAGTGCCTTCTCAGGCGCCTGTAAGCTCTTGGGCGCCTGCCGCGTGTCGGTCAAACTTCATCCTTTGCACCAAAATCGCAGCAGGGATAAATCCCATTCCCAGGCGCCTGGGACCAATTAGGCGCCTGGGATGTTGGGCGCCTGACCCTTGTGGGGCGCCTGATTCAATTCAGGCGCCTGGGAACCCTTTTCCCAAGTCAGCTTTGTTTTGTGTTCTGCTCTCCCATCTTGCCTCCAACTCCAGGTACATGCAAGACAACAAACACAAAACAACCATACAAATAATCTTATGCCTTAATGATTGGTTCTGACTTTGGATTTCACCCGAAACCCTAGGTCTAACCGACGCCTAATGTTCCCTTTCCCGGGGAACGCATCCTCACCTACTCCACACTTAGAAGTTGTGTTTGCCAATCGGAACCTCCGATTGGACTTTCGCTCAGCCTCCGAGAACCCGAATCTCGAGACGTCCAACCTCGACTCGTCTCTACTTTTGTTCGCGATTCCTGCTCAACTAAAGTTTTTGCCAACCGGGACCTCCGGCTGGACTTTTACTCGGTCTCCGAGAAATCGGATCTCGAGACGTCCGACCTCGACCCGTCTCTACTTCTGTCTGCCATCCTCTCTCGGGTAAGACTCCGTTGCCCGATCCCCGACTAGGACTTAGTGCTCAGTCCCCCGGACCAAGACTTCATGCCCAGCTTCACTCACCAGGACTTAGTCCACCTAGCTTCACTCACTAGGACGCAGCTTCACTCACCAGGATTTACTTCACCTAGCTTCACTCACTAGGATTTCCTTCACCTAGCTTCCCTTGCTAGGACCCGGCTTCACTCACCAGGATTTCTTTCACCATAATCACTCCTTTGCTAGTCATCATGATCTTGACTAGACTTCCTCCAATCATCAGATAAATATCATCTCACACCTCAAGTCTGGTGTGGTTTAATCCCTTGGTAAAATTGACCATCCCTGGGTTCTATTTATTCTGTCAAACATCAAATCCTGTTTGGCTAACCCTTTGTTAAACTGATCAAACCTGGGTTAACACTACCAAACATTAGGTCATGTTTGGTTTAACCCTTGATCACTTTGACCACCCTAACATATATCGTCACTAACTTAAGTATATTGTTAAACATTGAAATCCTAGAGGATGACTGTTCATCACTGATGAATTTTGCACAAACAATCTCCTCCTTTTTGATGTTTGATAATAGCATAAGTTAGATTAGGTCTTCTGGTTCTACGTTTAACATATGGGAGAAATCGAAAAAATCTAACTTAACACATGGGAGAAATAGAAAAAATCTAACTTAACACATAGGAGAAATTGAAAAAAATCTAACTTAAGCTCTCTCTCTCCCTTTGTCACACATCAAAAGGAAATAAATAAAAAAGAAATATTTTCACCAACAATAAGAAAAAAAAATTAACTTAAGCTTTTCTTCCCTTTTTAAGATAATCTCTCTCCTCCTTTTGAATATACTATATATTTTGAACAAATAATTTTCAAAACTCTCCCCCCCTTGCACCAATAATATGGAAAAAACATATATTTTAAAAAATTAAATTTTCCAAAGTCTGACACAATCCTACGAATCTTGTTGACCACAATCCTAGGAAAAATAATAACTTTCTTGATTTGGTTTCTTTTCCATTCTGACACAATCCTAGGAAATCTTGTTAACTACAAGAAAAATTTTCTAAGTGTCCTGGAAAATTTTCCAAACTCACGTAAAGATTATTTTCAAAGATATTACATAAGGCAAAAAGATTTTTGAAATAAGTTTTGGAAAATGATAGTATAATATTTTCAAAAGTATTTAAAAAAGATAGTGAGTTTTTTTTTGAAAATATATATTTTTGAAATTTCTGATAATTCTCTTAATTTGAACCTCTCCTAAACTTGACACAGTCCTAGGAAGCTTGTTGACTACAAGAGATCTTCCTCTGAGTCTTAGGGTTTGACTCAAACGAAAAGACTTTAAAAATATTTTGAAATAATTAGGAATGATAGAGATAAATTAATTTCATTTGATTAGGACTCCCCCTAAAACTGACACAATCTTAGGAATTCTTTTAGATCATAAAGAAAATTTCCTATGTGTCTTTAGAGTTTATCACATCAAAAGAACAAATACAGCAATTGTTGAAAAATATTTTCGAAAAAGTATGATAATTTTCAAAGACATTTTTGAAAAATACTTTGAAATAAGTTTTTGAAAAAAGATTTTTCGAAATGCAAAATGATAATAAATTTTTTTTAAAGCACAAACCATTTTTGAAAAGATATAAATTTTTGAAATGAATAAATTTGAAAAATAGTTTTCTAAAAATAAGAATCCACAAATATAAAAACTCCCCCTGATCCTGACACCTTCTGGCTACCCTTGTTAACTACAATGACCTCTACCTAAGTGTCTTAAGGGACTTTAGTGTTGACCTAAAAGATTTGTGTCTATGTGTAGGTCAAACAACTTTCGAAAAGATATAATTTTTGGAAATATATTTATAAATAAGTACTCAATCAAACATAAAATTCATAAAAACATTATTATGTTTAAACATTATTTTGAAAATAGATTTTTAAGAAAATATCCTATGGATTTTGAAAAAATAGTTATCAATTAATTAGTTCTTAACATCTCACCCATTCTAAGTGTCGCAATATAAGCAAGCACGGTTGCCATATAGGTGTTTGTGAGATACTTGAATAATTTTTCTCAATTTAATTTATAGATTGCTTGACCTTGAGTTAGATTCAACTTTAACAATTTGTAATTTAAAAGTAATTTTCAATAATCGGCTTCCAAGTCTTGGCGAGGCACAAAGGTCTTAGGTCTTCTTTGGTTGTAGCATTATTAGATCATCAACTCTTTCCTTAGACAAAGCCTTTTAAAGAAAAAAAATACTTTTAATTTACTTTTTGAAAAGCTTTGGTCTAATTAGTCTAGGATGTGGCGAGGTAAGCTTCAGCTAGTTCTACTTAGCTAGGCCAAGCTTCTTTAACGTACTATTATCTCGCCCCACCCTGGTACTACGTTAGACAAGTATCTACCAATCTTTTTCCTATCAAACCGTTCTAAATTATGCAGAAAAATAACATAAATGACATGACAATTATATAAGAAAAAGTGAGTAGATGCATCGATCAACATGACATTTATGCATGAGTCAATCAAGTCAAGTAATTTTATTAGGTTTCTAATAATGTATCAAATTTTTGATTTGATACATACCGTGTGAACCTGCGAATATGTCAACCCACTTTGACATATTTGTTGTTATTTAGTTGGAGGTTTCAGATGAGTAGAATTTTATTTAGTTTCGTAATCGAAGGTAATTAATTGAAATTTAGTTCAGTTGAGTAGAATTTCGTGCATTATTTAGTTCCATTTATGAATTAAGGATTGAATTGTTAATTAATTCAAGATTTAAGAATTGATGAAGATTTTGAGTTGTTAAGATTTAATTAAGAATTTAAGTTGTAAAGAGTTAGTTAAAATTTAAGTTGTTAAGGATTAATTAAGTTTTAAGTTATTAAGAATTAATTATGATTTGATTAATTAAAGTTTAACCAATTAATGATTAATTATAGTTTAAATTATTAAGAATTAATTCGAGTTTAAATTATTAAGAATTAATTAGGATTAAATTATTAAGAATTAATTAGGATTAAATTATTAAGAATTAATTAGGACTACATTATTAAGAATTAATTAAGATTAAATTTGAATTATTAAGGATTAATTAAATTTGAATTATTAATGATTAATTAAAGTTTAAATTATTAATGATTAATTAAAGTTTAAATTATTAAGAATTAATTAGAGTTAAAATTATTAAGAATTAATGTTAAATTTGTTACGAATTAATGTTAAAATTGTTACAAATTAATTAGAGTTAAAAATTGTTAATAATTAATTAGGATTAAAATTATTAAGTATTAATTAAGATTAAAATTATTAAAATTTGATATTGAATTTAATTAAGATTAAAGTTTTTAAAATTTGAATAACAATTTTGGGACTAATTGTATCATTTCCATTAATTCAAAAAATTCGGATTCACCTACTGTTTCTTTTGTTTTTAAGTTCTTAATTTTACTTGATACTTCTGTTTTATTTGAATTCATGTAAGCCTTTTTAATTTTAGCTTCAATTTTAATGAATTCTTCTTCATCTTCAGAATCATATTCTTCTTCATCTTCAGGGTTAAATTCAGAATTTAAAATTGTATCATTATCTTTACAGTAGGTAGAATAATTTTCAGGATTATTTATTAAAGTTTTATATTCAAAGGTGTATTGCGTACTATCTTCAACATTATCTAGAATATTATCTTTAATGTACTCTTCAGAAATAAATTGAACATTAATTTCAGAAATATCAGAATTATTAACAATAATTTCATCATTATCCTCAAAATTATCAGAATTAACAGTAATGTTATTAATTAAGGTATTATCATTATCCTTAAAGTTGTTAGAATTATTAATTGAAATATTATCATTCTTAACATTATCAGAAATATTAGATATTAAAAGATTATTAATTATAATTTCATCAGTATCTTCAGAATTATCAACAATATTATCATTATCCTTAACATTATTAGAAATATCGGTAATATTATTAGAATTAATTCTAAAAATTATTGCATTAATATTATGAATTAATGAGTTAATACTTGATATTTCAATATTGTCTAAATTTGATTTAAATTCATCACTTACTAATTTATCATGCAAAATATTTAATTTGTTATGTAAGTAATCGAATTTAACAGGGATACAAACATAAGGATTATTTACCTTAAAAGAAAAATTATCTATTTTTGTAGGAATTTGAAAATTATTGTCAAAATTAATTTTTCGTACCTCTTTTGTCGTAGTCGCATTTTTCGACGTTGTGGATCGAGCCTTTTTCCAGTCTGGGCATTGGTTCTTGTAATGTCCTGGCTTTTGGCATCTGAAGCAATGGATGTGGCTCTTGTCCCTCCGGACTCCTGGCACTGGTACCTCCTTTGCCACCGGTGGTGAAGAACGAATCTTACGAGTAGGACACTGGTTTTTATAGTGTCCTCTCTCCCTGCACTTAAAACATATAATATGAAATTTAAAAATGGACATGATTTTAAAAAATACCTGTATTCACCCTTGCTCCCCCTCAATTCCTGGTGTCTTTGCTCCTTCGACTGTTAGTCTGGTGAAGAGCTTCCAGGCTCTGATACCACTTATAGGATCGTTGCCGATCGATAGAGGGGGGGTGAATATCGACTTGAAAAATTCGTCGAAAAACTCGTTCTCTAATCAGTCTTTCTATCAAGGTTAGTACGAAGCGGAAATAAACATAAACTTAAAGAAAAGACAAGAAAATCACACTGAGACACGCGGGTTTTACTTGGTTCCCAACCCCCCAGGGTTAGTACGTCCAAGGCCTAAGTACTCAATCGTGAGTCCACTAATGGTCTCCTTTCCGGACTTTCCGGAGGCAGAGAAACCCGTCTTACAGTTCAAGTTACAAGCAAGGAATAAGTAAATTAAATTCATAAATAAAATCAAACCAAACAAAGCGGCGAAGATCCGGCCAATCCGGAAGTCCGAATGTCGCACACTTCTTCCTGGAGCCTCCTTGGTCGCAAAGCTTCGCCTTGAGCACTTTTGTTTCGCATGGACTGCTTTAGCGGATGTGAAAGTTGATGTTCTGCATTGAGGGGTCGAACCCCTTTATATAGTGCCTTCTCGGGCGCCTGTAAGTGTAACGCCCCAAAATTTCCATTTTTAGTTTTTAAAGTCCTTGGAATTATTTAGAAATGGTTTAGAAATATTCTAGATATTTTTAGGAATTTTTAGAGTATTTTTATGGAATTTTCCGAGTCCGTTTGGTATTTTTGGAAAAAGAAAAAGAAAAAGGAAAAAGCCAAAAATGGAAAAACCAATTAAGTGCAGCGGGTGGCTCGAACCCGCGACCACCACGAGACCAAGGGAGCGCGCGGCCAGCCGGGCTAGGGGTATCAAGCACAACAAGAGACGGAGAGAAGGGTATTTATGGTATAGTTACGTTGATCCGACCCTTAAGTATAAATAGATAATTAAAGAGAGAAGTTTTATTTTCTCTCAAACCCTCTCCCTCTCCCAAGGTTGCGCCGACCCCTCTCCCTCTCCTCTCTTGTGCGCACGCCACACCAAGCCTTAGAGGGCCAGCGAAGACTTTTCTCCAAGAGATAATCCTATATTTGGGATCCCCGCGACGAGAGGAACGCGTAGACGTGAAGAATTCTCCGAGATCTCAAGTTTCTCTCGAGCTCTAGACATCAATCTTGGTTGTAAGTTCAAGATATCAATGTAAGTACTGCTCACCTGCAGTAAGAGACGGTTTTTCCGCGAGAATTTTCTTTAAAAGTTTTTGAAAAGAGTTATTTCCTTTTTGTTTAAGTTTTTGCATGTTATCTTAGTTCATTAATTGTTGTATGCTTATGTATAAGTTTATTCATGTACCCTATATGAGTTTAGGGTCTAAGAAAGCTATGAGAAAAGAAAAGAGAAGATAAAGATAAGAAAAGAAAAGGCCAAGGCCTTAAGAAATCCCCAAAAGTCAAGACTTAGGGATTTTAGCACGCAAGGTGCTCCAGAAAATGCCAAGGCATTTACAGATAAGAAAGAAAAGTAAGAAAAGCTATTTTATTTTCTAAGGCCAGTACCCGGCGTCCAAGGGCGTCGTTAAAGAAATCCAGGTGTCCAATTCCAAGGTCTTGGCCCTGGTAGACCAAGGTCTGCTCTATTAGGATTGGCGGCTCGCTACCCCCAACCTTTTAGGGAACGCGCATGAGATGGTACTTACGTCTTCAGTGGATCCAAGTGATTATTATTTTCAAGTATATGCTTTAGCAAAGTTTTCTAAAGTTTCAGAAAGTTTTCAAAAGTTAAAGAATAGCTAAAGTTTCAAGTTGAGCCAAGAAAAGTAAATTGAGATTTATTATTGCTTGAGTATGCATGTTTTGAGTTATACATGTTCTTAGTTTTCTTTCAAGCATATTAGTATCTCATATGATTTTCAGTTTGATCTAGAAGCATGTTTGCACATTTCGAGATTTTGTGAGCTAGATAGTACTTACTAAGCTTTTTGCTTACTAGTTGCATTTCCTCTTATTGCAGATAAAGGTAAAGGCAAGCAATTCTGAAGGAAGGCGACGAGGCGGTGCTGAGTAAAGTGTGTGTGGTGGCTGATTTTGGAGAGATCTTTGAGACGAGACAATTTAACTATCCAAATTACAATGTTATAGTTTATTCAATTTTCAAGTTCTTGTTTTATGGAGTTTAGCGAACATTTAAGTTTTGGATAGTTTTACATACTCAATTTCATAGAGTAAAGATTCCATGTCATCCCATTAAATATATATGTATCCTTGTGATTGCATTGGGCGAGTACGAGTGATCAGCACGGGCGTGCTCTCTCAAGGCACGGGCGTGCTCTTAGGAGAAGGAACAGGCACGGGCGTGCTCTCCAGCACGTCCTGGGCGTGTCGTTCACCGGCCAATCTCTCGGGTGACTGGCACGGGCGTGTTAGTCAACACGTCCTGGGCGTGTTCTTCCCTGTCCGGAAGTAGTATGGTTGCCATAATACTCCGGTAATGTTGTAGAACCTTGGGTGATGAGCTTAAATGCATGACTATTAAAGTTAGAATATCATTTTTAGATAGAGTGGAAAAAAAAAATGGTTAAAGAAAGTTCCGCATTTTAGTCGTGCATTAGAGCCAAGTAGTAGACACAGTAGCGGTCCGTCTAAGGTAAGAAGAAGGCGGGTCGCTGCAGGTGGTATCAGAGCAGTTCCCATTCTCCAGCATCACACACACATCAGCATCAACCTTGCCGTCTTCAAGTAAGAAAGCTTTAAGTTTCAGTTTTTCTGTTGCTCCTTTATTTAATTGCAGTATAGAGAAATGCTTAAGTACTACTCACATGTGCATAGAACAAGGAAGCATGTTTAATCCCTTAGTATCACGGAATCATGTTTAATCCCTAGAATGGATATTAGATTTCTAAGTAAGAAGACAAGTTTATACCTAGAGATGTAGTAGTGATTTCTTGTTCCCTTATGCATTATTAGATGGCAAGAAGAGGCCGAGCTCCTAATACAAGGAACGGAACCCCAGTTCAAGTAACATGAGCTGGCACAGAACAGCCAGACCTGATGGCAGTCATGCTCAAATGCCAAGCTCAGATTTCAGAGCAACAGAAGACATCGCCACACTGATGGCAAATCAGCACCCAGAGCCCCCTACACCACCACGGCAGGAGTGGGAACCCCAGTGGTGGCTGAAGTTCCATCTGTCACACAGGAGACCCTGCGTGAACCGAAGACAAGAAGCATACCTCGTCCAGTGGCAGAGGCTGAAGCCAGAAAACTTCTCAGGCCGACTGAGCCTGGGATGCCCAGGCTTGGTTCAAGACTTTAGAGAGCACGATGGAGCTTCTTGACTGGCCAGAGTTGAGAAGGTCAAATGTGCCTCCTTCTGCCTAACTGGAGATGCTCGTATGTGGTGGGAGCGAGTCAAGAGTAAGAAGGTAGTCAATCAGATGAGCTGGGCAGATTTTGAGCACGAGTTCTATGAGGAATTTTTCCACATGAAGGTTACCAACAAGCACTTCGAGGACTTCATGGAGTTCAGACAGGGTAGCCTACCAGTGGGAGAAGCAGTCGCAAGTTCAACAGACTAGCTCGCCTCTGCCCAGAGCTAGTCAGCAAGAGAAGGAGCGAGTCAGACTGATGCTCCGCATGCCTGAAACCTGAGATAGCACTCAACGTGAACAGCGGGATGCACCGACCCCAGACCAGCGAGGAGTTTGGTCAGTAGTGCTCTAATCTCAGAACACTACCTGAATAGCATCAAGGCACAGCAAGCACAGAAGAAGCCAGTCCTGATTGAGAACAAGACAATAGGAGGTCAGAAAGCCTCAGTCAATAGCCAGAACTGGAAGAACAAGAACCACAAAAGGAAGCAGTGGCCTGGCAGCCAGAAAGGGAAACCAGAGAATAAGCAAGCTAGGTATCCCACCTTGTCCTAAGTGTGGGAGGAACCATCCAGGGACATGCCTTTTGGGTGTAACTGGATGCTATGCATGTGGACAAGAGGGACACAGATCCAGAGACTGCCCAAACAAGTTCAAGGTACTTCCTCAGCAGTCCGTTCAGTATGGAGGCCAGCCTCAGTTACATTACATGCCTACTATGCTGGAGGGACCTCAGATCAGTCAGGGAGGGTTGGAAGCAGCACCAGTTCCAACCAATGCCAGAGTCTTTTCCCTCACGAAGGAAGAAGCTGCCAGCGCCTCACGGTCGTAACAGGTCAAATAGTTATTTTTCAGCATTTAGCTACTACAACTGTTTGACACTGGGCGACCCATTCTTTCGTATCAGTACCATTTGCTAGTAAGTTACAGGTGCCTACAGAGAGTTGGGAGTCTAGATTCCTGACAACTCTCCCTTCAGGGGAAATCATGGAATCCACCCAGAGGCTCCGGGCTGTGCCAATCAAGATTTTCAGACCGAGAGCTATATGTGATCTGATAGTCCTTGCGATGCAGGCTTCGACATCATACTGGGCATGGATTTCCTCAGTAAGTACATGCGCTTCAGTGGATGCCGTAGAAGGAAGGTGGTTTTCAGCCCAGAAGGAGAACCACCATTCGAGTTTCAAGGAACCCCAAGGAGGAAGACTCAGAAATTTCTCTCAGCCTTGGCAGCCCACCAGATGCTAGAGCAAGGGTGTGCTGGTTTTCTTGCACACATAGTGGAATCAGAAGCAAAGGAAGAACTCAAGCAGGAGGATGTACGGGTAGTCTGCGAATATCCAGAAGTGTTCCAGAAGAATTACCTGGACTACCTCCCAACCGAGAAGTGGAATTCGAGATCGAGCTAGTGCCCGGTACCGGTCCGGTCTCAAAGGCCCCATATCGTAATGTCTCCAGCAGAGTTGAAGGAATTACAAGAGCAACTCCAGGAGCTACTAGACAAGGGCTTCATTCGCCCGAGTCATTCACCCTGGGGAGCTCCTGTACTATTCGTCCAAGAAGAAGGATGGATCTATGCGTCTGTGCTAGACTACAGAGCTCTGAACAAGGTGACCATCAAGAACAAGTACCTCCCTTCCTAGAATAGATGATTTATTTGATCAACTCAAAGGGGCTACAGTGTTCTCGAAGATATATCTGCGTTCTGGGTATCATCAGCTAAAGGTTAAAGAAAGTGACATCCCCAGGACGGCCTTCAGGACAAGATACGGCCACTACGAATTTGTAGTAATGCCTTTTGGAGTAACCAATGCTCCAGCAGTCTTCATGGAGCTGATGAACCACATTTTCAGGGAGTATCTCGATAAATTCGTCATTGTATTTATTGATGATATTCTCATATACTCACAGACTCCAGAGGACCATGCTACCACTTGAGGATAGTGCTGCAGATCCTTCAGCAGGAGAAGCTCTATGCAAAATTCTCAAAGTGTGAGTTTTGGCTAGATCAGGTGACCTTCCTAGGTCACATTGTATCCAAAGAAGGCATTCAAGTTGATCCAGCCAAGATAGAAGCAGTCAGCAACTGGTGTAGACCCAAGAATGCCAGTGAGATCAGAAGCTTCTTAGGCCTGGCAGGATATTACAGAAAATTTGTGGAGAACTTTTCCAGAATAGCCTCTCCTCTCACAGCCCTGACCAGAAAGAATCAGAAGTTTGAGTGGTCAGATAAATGCGAGCACAGTTTCCTAGAACTGAAGAAAAGATTGACTAGTGCTCCCATCCTGACTGTTCCAGAGAGTGACAAGGCCTTTGACATCTACAGTGATGCATCCAAGATGGGCCTTGAGCTGTCCTCATGCAAGATGGTAAAGTAATAGCATATGCCTCCAGACAGCTCAAGGACTATGAGAAGAATTACCTACCCACGACCTTGAGCTAGCAGCTGTGGTTTTTGCACTGAAGCTTTGGAGACACTACCTGTATGGAGTGCAGTGCAGGATCTTCACAGACCATCAGAGTTTGAAGTACTTCTTCACTCAGAAGGACCTGAATATGAGGCAGCGCAGGTGGCTCGAGTTGGTCAAAGATTATGACTGTGAAATCCTCTACCACCCAGGTAAAGCTAATAAAGTGGCAGATGCAACTGAGCAGAAAATCCTGTGCAGCATTGATGTCCCTATCATCCACTGTCTCTACCACTTCAGAAAGAAATAAAGATTTTGGAGTCGAAGTAATAATTGGGCAATTTTCTGCATTGACCCTAGAGTCCAACCCTGCTTATAGATATACAAGAAAAGCAAAGTCAGACCCAGAGATCCAGAAGATCAAGCAGGGGATCCAAGAGGCAGAAAATTCAGAGTTTCGAGTATCAGACAGTGGCATACTCTATTTTGGAGACCGCCTTTGCGTCCCCAATGATGAGGAACTAAGAAAGAATATTTTAGAAGAAGCCCACAGTACCCCGTACTCTATGCATCCTGGTTCTACTAAGATGTATCAAGATTTAAAGAAAGGATTCTGGTGGTCTGGACTCAAGCGAGATGTGGCCAGATATATCAGTACCTGCTTGACCTGCCAGAGAGTCAAGCAGAGCACCAGAGACCAGGAGGAGTTCTGCAGCCTCTCCCATTCCAGAGTGGAAGTGGGAAGAAATATCCATGGACTTTATCACAGGTCTTCCAAGAACCACCATGGATATGATGCAATTTGGGTGATAGTGGACAGGTTGACCAAGTCTGCCACTTCCTAGCCATCAGTTATCGCATTCGGTAGAGCAGTTAGCACAGCTGTACGTGAGAGAAGTAATCAGGCTTCACGGAGTTCCGAAGTCGATCGTGTCTGACAGAGATGGGCGATTCACCTCCCATTTTTGGAAGGTGTGTTCAGGACGCCCTAGGCACCAGACTTTAGTTCAGCACCAACTTTCCATCCCCAGACAGATGGACAAACAGAGAGAGTAAATCAGATTTTAGAAGACATGCTCAGGGCTTGTGCATTGGACTTTAAAGGTAGTTGGTGCAAATTTCTGTGCTTAGCTGAGTTTGCCTACAACAATAGCTATCAGGCCACCATCGGGATGGCGCCTTNAATTAAGGGAATCTGTCTCTTAATTTAATAAGATTTGATTTAGAGAAATCAAAGTCTTAAACATATTATTTCCGAAATTGATTATGATAATTCAGGAAATTATTTCCCAAAACAATTCCTTGAATAAAGTATGAAATTAGAATTAGGAAATCAGGTTCCTAATTCAATTAATGAGACTTGATAAATTAAGTCACATACATACTTTATTAAGGAAATCGTTAGAATATGACCTAATTATATGTCATGAATGTGCATAAGAAAAAGGATGAGACTCAAATCCCCTTACAAAATATTAAGGCCAACACCTTCCATTAATATGGTTAGAACCGGAGTTTTGTTTCTCGTTTGGGTTGATAGACACATCCATGCCCGGCTTGAACCTCGACATGTTTAAACCATGGAATTAGTTTATGATTAATATAGTTGGAGTCAGAGGTCAATCCTTAGTTTTGGTTGTTGGACACATCCAAGCCTGACTAAACAGTTGAATGAGCTCCAACCATATTAAAACTATTTCTTGATTAATGGGTCAGCCTTAAGCTTGGAGCATCGATTTATTGTGCCACAGCCAAGGTCGATGTAAAGAGAGGTGCAGTTGAGTGCTATGTATACTGTTGCATACTTGTTAATGAGTTAACAACCCAATGATTTATGCAAACATTCAATTAGTTGATAGCATAATGTGATAGTTACATATATGTAATATGTAATCAGTATAATTACCTACCTTCATAGCTAAGAATAACTTGATGGCCCCAGCCATGGTTGTTCTTATCTATAGATGGATATCAACCTATTTGGAGATGTTCCTACGATCTCCCGAATTGATAAAAAGGGTTATTCAATTCGAAAAATAAATAGGATTTAATGAATGTATATTGATGCATTCTTTATCATTCTCATCACATAACCTCAATTTGTATTTCTAGGATAATCACTTGATCATGTCTTCTCTGAATTTGCATTCCATTTTGGACATCAATAAGTTAACTAAGGACAAAAGGATTGAACAAGCACCAAAAGGCACTTGCCATCATTGTGGCAAGGAGGGCCACTGGCGAAGAAACTGCAAGGTGTATCTTGAGTCCTTGAAGAAGAAGGCATCCGATGCCCCATCATCTTCAGGCATCTTCGTTATTGAATGTCACTCTATTTCCTCGTACACCTGGTTTGCTTGATACTGGGTGTAGCTCACATATATGTAATGACATACAGGGGCTAAGGAATAGAAGAAGACTCGTCAAGGGAGAAACGAATTTGCGAGTTGGAAATGGAGCAAAGATTGCTGCTATTGCCATCGGAACATATTTCCTAAAGCCCCCTACTGGACTTGTCTTAGAATTGGATAATTGTTATTTTGTTCCTTCGTTAATAAAGAACATTATATCTATTTCATGCTTGAATGAAAAGGGTTACCATTTAACTTTTAGTAACAATTGTTGTTACATAACTTTAAATGGTGTTCTTTATGGGACCGGAACTTTATGCAATGGTATCTACACGTTAGATTTATTTGGTGACGTTTTCAATATCGAAGTTAGCAACAAACGTGCTCGAATAGATAATCAAATAGACTCCTATACGTGGCATTGTCGTCTTGGCTATGTAAGTAAGAAATGTATGACCAAATTACACCGATGTGGGATTCTGGAATCATTTGAACCCGGCTCATTTGATACATGCGAATCATGCTTAAAAGGCAAGATGGCCAAATTACCCTTTTTTGGAAAAGGTAAACCAGTGGGAGAATTGCTTGGTCTAATACATACTGATGTATGTGGACCAATGTCAACTCTTGCACAAGGAGGCTATAGCTACTTCATTACCTTTATCAATGATCACTCACGATTCGGGTATGTGTTCTTAATGAAATACAAATCTGAAGCTTTTGAGAAATTCAAGTTAGGTGCAAATTCCCAACTTGGAGGGTTAGATGGATATTGTCTCAATGGACTCCGCCATATACACCATAGCATAATGGTGTATCTGAGAGGCGTAACCGAACATTGAAGGACATGGTTAGATGAATCATGCAACTCTTCCAAAATCCTTTTGGGACTATGCGCTTAAGACAGCTGTTTACTTGCTAAACAGAGTCCCGACCAAGGTAGTCTCTACTACTCCATATGAGACGTGGAATAGTAAGAAACCTCATTTATCTCACCTAAAGATATGGGGTTGTCCTGCTTATGTAAAACGGACTATATCAGACAAATTGGATGCTAAGTCTGATAAATGTCTATTTATTGGATACCCTAAGGAAACAAAGGGTTACCAATTCTATCATCCCTTGGAACAAAAGGTGTTTGTTTCAAGGCATGCTGTATTTCTAGAAAAAGAATTTCTTTTACAAGAAAACAGTGGGAGTAGCATTGAACTTGAAGAAGTTCAAGAAACTCCAATAGACATTACAGAGACACCTAGTCTAGACCCATGATAAGTACCATTTTATTGGTTATTTTAATTGCTAAAATCCATGTTTGACCTATGTTTTTATTGCTTAATTGTGAAATTGCCCTAGGTTTTAGAACTTACTCTTATTTTGGACTTAATTGTAAATTTACACATATTTGGATTATTTGGCCACTAAATTCTTGATCTATTTTTGTAGGCATGAAAGGTTCATGGACTTAGGGCATATTGGGTCAGACTTGAGTCGAATGTGACCCGGATCGAGTTATCAAGCTTAGGATTAATCCGGGCCGTCCGATTCAAAAGCGGCTAGATCTGAGCCATCCGGGACCATCTGAAGCAATCCGAGCTAGGGTTAGGGTTGGTCAAGCACTATGATCAAGATCTGAAGGTTTCATCCCAATCAGAGCTCAATCAACCGTTGGATCAAGCTCGGAGGGCTCTAGATCGTCCATTCAAAGATTAGGGTGATCTGGACCATCCGTTGCACATCTGGAGGATCCGAGCTACCACGAGGCAGATCTTGACCCTAGATCATCATCATCAAAGTTTGGCTCAAATCAGAGCAAGATCAGCCGTTGGATTTCCTCAAATCAATCTGAGCCGTCCATTCTTATGTATTTAATCAACTTTTCCCATCAGTTTCTCCTCGTCGCGTCTTCGCCGCAAGCTTCGTTTTCTTCATAGTTCATAGTTTTTGCTTCAATTTTTCTTCAATTCGAGGCGCGACCACCTCAATCTCGACCTTGGATCATCTTCTAGATCATTGGAGATAGCTTCGGTGAAGAATTCTTCTCAAATTCCATCCGGACAGAGGTGTTTGAGGGTTTCGGCATCATCTGTGGTCCGAGCACTGAAATCTTGGCTACAACCCATTTCCAACGATCTGAGCTGCTTGTAGGGGTTCTCAGGTGAGCTCAGGTCGTATCCAAATCATCATCGCAGCTCAACAAGCCGAGATTGAAGAGTTCGGATCGGAATTCTCCCAGCTGAAGCAGTTTGAGCAGAATTGATAGATTGAAGTTGTTTTCCACTGATTTGCTAAGCCTAGGGGTTCGAAGCCAGCTCTTGCTTGACAACCAAGAAGATTTTGAGCTCGGGAAGGGTTGAGGAGTAGTTTAGCTAGTTAATTTTCACTGTTTTAGCTGTAATTTAAATTCTGCAAATCTGTTTTCATTTCTGAAATTTCGTATCTGCTGTAGTTTAACCATTCCGAATTGTTTCTGACCTTAATTAAGTTTTAAATTCTGCAAGTAATAGCTAGGGAATGTGTTTAGGGGATAATCGCTTTTAATTCTAGTTTTATTGTAGCTTAACCCTTGCGTATCAGTTTTGTCCCTGTTTTTCAGCTTGTGTACCAACCATTTTTGCAACTTCATTTCTAGTTCAGAATTCTTCAGTAATTTTGCAATTAGTGTGTTAATTTAGTTGAGCCGAATTTGATTTACTTTTAGCTTCATTTCCGAGTTTTGTTCAGCTTGAATTTACTGCATACCAGTCCGTTCCATCACGTATCAGCCCCTGTTCCTGCACAATTCAGCTTAGTTCTGAATTCTTCAGATTATTTAGAATTCAAGGAGTTTCTGGTTTTAATACCTGAGATTAAAGACAACATTTGGTTAGCTAATGAGTTGGATTTGAACTTGTTTAGCATTCAATCTCATTCATGCATTTTAGCTCAGCTTGTTCAGTGCCAGTTTTCAGCTTGCGACTCAACTTTAGTTCAGCATGTTTAATTTTTTTCCTTTCTGCATTGGAGACAAATAACACTAGTCGAATTCAACTTGTTTCTCTGAACTTAGATTAATGGATTCGAACTCAATTTACTCGATTAAATTCTGCATTTGAAATGATGTTCATTCCCTGCTTTTGATTTCTGAAATCTTGACTTCATCTCTGCTTAGACAGTTTCAGTTTTATTTTCGACATGTTCAGTTTATGAATTCTAAATGCTGCATCAATGGAACGTTAGATCTTCTAAATCCCATCTGAGAGCTAATTGAGAAATCACTTTCAGCTAGCTTGCTTGATTGTTTGTATTGGCATCTGATTTGTTGCTGATTTCTGTTTTAATGCTCAGAATTTCTGCATTACAATTCTGCAAGTGTGGTTTACAGCCTTTGAAGTGTATCAAGTAGAGTTAGTTTCTCTCTAAACCTTTCTGAAAACTAGATCGTCCACTTGCATTTAGTCAGCTTGATGTTCCTGCATTCAATTCATGCGACAAGCTGAAGTTAATTCAGCATCAGTTTCATATTCTGAATTTTCTCCCTGCATTTCTGAATTTCTCCATTTATCCCTGATTTCCTTCATTCAACCCTGCATAGCACTTCTCTAAGGGATGTACTTTCCAAGCTGAATTGATCAGTGCCAAGTCGGAATTTATCAGATTATATTTCTGCACTAGTATCAGTTTCTTTTGGCACATCAAAATTTTACTTTGTATCAAGGTTGTTAAATTGGGTGCACTTGGTATCAAGTGAAATCTTGGCACGGCTTTTGTATCAGTCCGGTTCTAGATTGCTTGCATTAGTCTGTTTTAAGTTTGAGTTTGTTGCTTCATTGCTTAGCATTTGTTTTACACTTGAAATCAGAATCAGCTTCCAAATTGATTAAGTGCTTTAATGGATTAAGTGGTCCCTTGGTTGAGCTAATAACTTACTATCACTTGTTAAGTTCCATTGTTAATTTTCCTTCATTTTCATTTCATTTTCATTCTCAATTGCAATCCAAACCCAGATTCACATTCGAAACCCGAAAATTCACAAACGACACATAACCCAAGTTAGAATCAAACTATATCAACTAGTCCCGAGGAAAAATACGACCTGTGGCCCCTTTACTACGCTTTTCTTCTTTGATTGCAAAAAGGGTTTCCAGCATTTTATAAATTTTAAATTCTGATGGATCCATATTCGTGACAACTTAACTTAGCTAAATCGGGTCCATCAACCCACAACCGATAACTCATAATGACGAGCTATCAGTTGAACCTAGAACAACACCACTTCTTCGTAGGTCTGATAGGACACGCAATATTCCAGAGAGATACGGATTTCTCATAAGTGAATCGAACGACGTGTTACTCATTAGCAATGACGAACCTATCAATTATGAAGATGATCTGAAAAATTCAGAAAGGGATAAATGGCTTGAAGCCAAGAAGTCGGAAATGGATTCCATGTACAAAAATCAAGTATGGGACTTGGTTAACCCACCTGAAGGGATTAAGCCCATAGGGTGCAAGTGGGCTTTCAAGAAGAAAACTGACATGGAAGGTAATGTTGTTACCTTTAAGGCTAGATTAGTGGCAAAAGGATATCATCAGAAACAAGGAATTGATTATGACGAAACCTATTCGCCAATAGCTATGCTTAAATCCATTCGGATGCTCCTAGCCATAGCAGCTCATTATGATTATGAGATATGGCAAATGGATGTGAAAACAGCTTTCCTTAATGGAAACCTGCTTGAGGATGTATACATGATACAACTTGAAGGTTTCACATCGGTTGATAAAACCAAAGTATGCAAGCTTCGACGATCCATATATGGACTAAAGCAAGCATCCAGGAGCTGGAACATCCGTTTTGATGAGACAATCAAAGAGTTTGATTTCTCACAAAATCCTGACGAACCTTGTGTGTACAAGAAGGTTAGTGGGAGTGCAGTCGTATTCCTAATGTTATATGTCGATGACATATTACTTATAGGAAACGATATATCAATCTTACAGTCAGTTAAAATTTGGTTGTCCAAAACTTTCTCCATGAAAGACCTGGGAGAAGCAACCTATATCCTTGGGATTAGAATCTATAGAGATAGATCAAAACGATTGCTTGGTCTTTCGCAATCTACATATATAGACCGAGTGCTAAAAGGGTTTAGCATGTCGAAATCCAAGAAAGGTTACCTTCCTATCATGCATGGGATCAACCTTTCGAAGTCTATGTGTCCGCGCACAGAAGACGAGAGGATTTGCATGAATAAGATTCCTTATGCATCCGCGATAGGATCTATCATGTATGCTATGTTATATACTAGGCCCGATGTATCGTATGCTCTGAGCGTCACAAGCAGATACCAGTCTGATCCAGGAATGGATCATTGGGCGGCTATCAAGATAATCCTCAAGTACTTAAGAAGAACTAAGGATGTGTTCCTAATATATGGAGAATGTGATATGATAATACGTGGGTATACAGATGCCAGTTTCCAGACATATAAGGATGACTCGAAATCTCAGTCTGGATACGTATTTATTTTGAATGGAGGCGCAATAAGTTGGAAGAGTTCCAAGCAAGACACCGTAGCGGATTCTACCACGAAAGGGGAATATATTGCAGCTTCGGAAGCAGTCTGGATCAAGAAGTTCATCTCAGAACTTGGTGTGATTCCAACCATTGATGAAGCAATATCGGTTTATTGTGACAACAATGGAGCTATTGCACAAGCAAAGGAACCAAGGTCTCATCAGCAATCCAAACATGTGCTTTGCCGCTATCATCTGATCAGAGAGATTATAAGTAGGAATGATATACAAATTGAGAAAATTCCCACTGAAAGGAATTTAGCGGATCCTTTAACTAAGGCCTTGCCTCAAAGCAAGTTTGAGGGTCATGTTAAAGCCTGTGGTATTGGATACCGTAGCGATTGACATTAGGCCAAGTGGGAGTTTGTTAGTGATATGAGAAAAGTGTCCTAAGACAATCGCCTTATAATTGTAATCATTTATTTTAATAAATGAATATTCACTATTTGAGTATACATGTTTATGTATTTGATTGAGATCTTAAACTCATTTACTGAATGCCCGCAATACAATTCACAACATGAGAGAATTTGTGATAAATTCACAACTAGTGATTATCTCTACATGTGCAATTGTGAAGTATTGAAATTGTCCCTAATCGATGAATTGATAAAAACGGACACTATCAATTCTGTTGAGACTAGCATGGGTTATTCTCTAATCAGCTGATTCTCACTGGCTGGTGACATTGGGATGTCCGGAGATAAACATGAATGCTAGTTAAGGGAACTAGTTCATTGGAGTGACTGGCTGTAAAACTTCATATGGTAGTCTACATATAGACATGTCAGTGAAGTTCTTGCTGCAGCTTAAGTGCGATGTTCGTTTGACTTGCGGTGTTCAAGTCATCTTGGTCATGGAGACTTATACTTTGACATCATAAGCAAGCATCTCCAAGGAGGTGTGGACCCAGGATGATTGGGTATAAGCCGAAGTGCCCGAAGATGTTTGAACAGCTTACAAAGGATTCACCACTCCTTGCGAGGAGATGTATACCCAAGGTCTATCGTCGGATTGTTACTCGATGCCTCTGGCCAGAGCATGACATGTTCAGAGTATGAATCTCCTAGATACATGAGAGTAATTAGAATCCGTAGGACGAGAAAACATTACTTGGGCTAGGTGTGACGTAGTCAGCCTAGTGGGGACTGACACACATAGACCATGTCCTAAATCAAGTGGGTATAAGATGGTGAAGGGAATGGGTCACGATTCATTATAGCTGCTGAAGGGTTTCAGAATTGTTTCTGAGGTCAACCGTTGATCTTTCGATTAATTGGGGATCATGATGTACTACTAGGTGCCACTAATAATCGTTCTATAATTGGTTAATTATAGACGGCCAACATAAATCGAAAGCCTATTTAGTCACACGCACTACGAGTAATCCGAGGGATTTAAAACGAGTTGAAAATTAGATTTTCCAATCAAGAGCGATTAGGTTTGGTTGAGCCAAACGATAAGTCGAATCTGAATTTTTCAGAAACGCATCGAAAGCGTAAAATGGCTAAGTCTTTTGAAGACTTAATAGATGAATTAAATGAGTTTAATTCATTGGGGCATGGCCTAGATAGGCCGGCCAAAGAGGGTCCCCACCCTCTTTGCTTAGCCGGCCACAATAAAGGGAGGGAACCAAATTATTTGGTTCAATTTATAAAATAAATCAAGTGTGGTTTGTTTTATAAAATTATGGATGATATAAATTTTTTATATAAACCAAGGTTTGGTTTATTTTTCATGGAAATTAAAATGAACCATGGATTGGTTTATTTTATTTTATAAAATCAATCATGGATTGATTTACCATGATAAAGAAATTTATATAAAAAAATTTATATAAAATTTATTTTTCATGGAAATTAAAATGAACCATTGATTGGTTTATTTTATTTTATAAAATCAATCATGGATTGATTTACCATGATAAAGAAATTTATATAAAGAAATTTATTTTTCATGGAAATTAAAATGAACCATGGATTAGTTTATTTTATTTTATAAAATCAATCATGGATTGATTTACCATGATAAAGAAATTTATATGATAAATTTCTTATGAAAATTTATTCAATAAGAAAAAGGAGACTTGGTTGATTTTTATCATGAATTAAAATATGATTTTAACCATGATATAAAAATCAAGACTTGACATGATGGAATAAGTCATAGAAAATTTATATGATAAATTCCTTATGAAAATTTATTCCATAAGAAAAAGGAGACTTGGCGGTTGAGAGACAACTATATAAAGGACCCAAGGCAAGGCTTGGAGATAATTCGAAATAATCCAAGTATTCTTGCTTGGGCTCTCTCCCTCTCCTCCCTTCTTCCTCTTGGTCGGCCACAAGCCTCTCCCCCTTCTTCTTGCCGTGAGCACAAGGAGAAGCACCGAGGCGACGAAGTTCTTCCGTTGGGATGATCTTCCTCTCCGGCCATCATCACCTTGGGATTGGGCACAAGTCATCTTCCTCCTTCTCGCCGGAATTGTGATTCCGGCCAACCTTGGTGGTGAGTTTTTCCGATGTGATTACTTCTCTCTTGGTTTTTCTTGTCGCATTCTCGGAGAATCTATTAGTTCTCGAGAACACGAAACTCGTGGCTTTACGAAGTCATCCCGAAGATACTCGGCATGGACGCGAATAGAGGCGGAGCTTCCGAGGGATGCTTACGGTTGGATCTCGTCCCTTCCTTCGAGTTACGCGAGGTAACAAGTAAATTAGTTTACGTTTCTGCAAAATTTTAAATATATGATCATGTCTACACAAGATAAGGTTGCATGCTTAGATGTGTGGTTAAATAATTTGAGAAATTATTTATGCTAAACCTTCCGCTGCACGTAATTAATTTTAAAATTACGAACCCGCATCCATGTCAACATGCACCCGGTCCCAACACTGCCTTCTTGAACCCACCTCGTTTCTTCTTCTTCCTGCCTTTCGGCTCAGAAGAAGAAACCTTTTGAGTTACCAAGGCGTGTGAGTTTTTCTGAAAGAGAGCCTCTGCCGCCTAGAGTTCTCCTAGCAGTTCACCCAACGTATAATTCTTCTTGTTCATATTATAGTTAAGGTTGAACTGCTCAAAACTCTTTGGTAGAGACTGGAGTATGATATCGACCTGGGATTCCCCATCGATTTCAGCTCCCAGTACCTCAATCTGATTGAGTTGAGCCATCATCTTTTGGACATGATCCCTAATGGGTGTCCCTTCAACCATAGCGGTTGACATCAGACTCTTCATCGCACTTTGCCTAGCGGCTCGACCTTAGTGTCCGAAGAGGTCTTTGAGGTTCAGCATCATGTCACTGGCAGTGGGCATGACCTGATGCTGATGTTGCAGCGCATTTGACATCGATGCCAGAATGTAACACCGCACCATCTCATCTGCCTTTTTCCACTTCCTATAATGCTCCCTCAACTCTTCACCAGAGGCTTCTCTAGGCTTTTCCGGACATTCTTCGAAGAGTACACATTTGTACTCCTCAGCAGTGAGGACACTGTCTAGGTTCCTCTTCCAGTCAATGTAATTTGGACCAATAAATTTATTATCCTTAAGAATTGTTGCTAGTGGAGTAAAAGCCATTATGAAAAACCTGAGAATCACATCATACACTACTTTAGAAATCGAAAACAAATTGATTCCTCAAAACAATTAATTTTTGAATTTCACCAACACCCCTGTACACCGAGAAATTTGCATGCCACGATGGTGTGGACGTATACGAATCCCCACATTCGTAAGAGGAGGTTTTACCCATCGATCTTACTATCTTGTCAACCTATCTTTTTGACAAGTAAGACCAATAGTTGGTTTCCTTCGGCTCTGCAAAATAATAGTAGTGACTCCGATGGGGAGGATACTATTACTCGCATCTAAGTGTGCACCATTACACGACACTAAGAAAATTATTTCTGATTATGTGTCTTCCGATGGGGAAGTCCACATGCTCTTCAATAATTTTCTATAGTCTTTTTCGACCCAGTGATCCGTAGAACAAGTCCATCCGATGGGGAGGAAGGCACTCAGAGCCAACACGCAGACTTGTTCGCATCACTTATCGAATTGTAATGGAAGTCGTGGGACCCTTAGGGTCCCTCTCCCACTTAGTAGTTTATCTCGAGGAATTTTCTATCACTACCACACAACCAACAACATGAAAACAAAAATAGTGAAAAATCCTAGATTTTTCCAACTTTCATGGCTCCTTGGTCTCTCATGTGCCTCCAGTCGTGTCGTCACTTCGTCCACTCCTCCCTTCCTTCTGCACATGCTACCTTGAGGGATCTCCGAGCCGAAATGAAGAGATAATCATTTACATCATTGATCCTATACTCCACGAAGGAGTGTACATGAAATCTAGATCAACTGTAAATAAAAAAAACTTGGCTAAACATGTGTTTTATTTAATTACAAAAATTAAATACCTAGCCTCGTCAACCCCGAGGATTAATTAATTACAAAAATTGAAAACATTCACACAAACAATATTTTGGCCATGAAGTTGGAATCACGTGCCTGCAACACAGAGTTAGGCTACACACATCCACGCATCATCAAAATAAAAATGTATGAAAAATTGCAAAATTAACCAATCCTAAATACACAAAGCCGGAAACCTAACCTCAACTCTGATACCAATTGTTGGGTATAGCTTGGTGGGTTTCCTAAGCGAATACCTAGTCAATCCAAGAAACCTCTCCATGCCTACGGATAAAAAAATTTAATCCGAATGGAGAGTCGTCTCCTATCGACCGTCTCGTGCCGTATCGAACGATTCAAATTGTAACTTAGCCAATTACCAAAATTGGCCTTGCAATTTGCTCGACCGTTCGACATCGGAAAAGGTGACGAGTTGATCGCCGACTTTTGTGTTTATGGTCGGGATCCAGTTAAGAATTTATTAAATAGTTTTTTCAAGCAAAACAATAAATTCTTAAACATAAAATGACAAGACATGTAAACATGGCACATAAAAGACATAAGGAAATACAAGGAGCTTTTGGAAAGTTATACCTTTCCGATCACCTCACGATCTTCTACCTTATGCCCATCCCTTCGCAGACGTCGTGTGGGTGATGATCTACCACGATCCGAGATCACCAAGAGCTCCAATCAATCCACTTCTCCAACCGGCCAAAACCCTAGCTCCTAGGGTTTGCGCCGCCGGCCACCCCCTTCCTCTTCCCTTGCGCCGCCGACCGCTAGAGCTGGCTCTAAGCCCTCCAACCAGCAACAGACCTAGAGAGGAAGGTGAAGAAGATGAAGAAGGAGAGAAACTACCTTCTTCCTAGCCCCAACACCACCCGCAACCTCTTCTTCCTCTTCCTTGCGGCGCCGGCGCAACCCTAGGTTGCGCCGCCTGCAGCCGGCCGCCGACGCCTCCCTCGACCTCCCTGAGCACCACGCAAGGTAGAAGACTCCTCTACCTTGCTTCTGTAAGCCTCAGCCAGAGTTTAGTGGAGGAGGGAAGAAGAACCGAGGAACTCTTCCTCTTCTTCTTTGTTGCGCCGCCGAGAGAGAGAGAGAGAGGGAGAGGAGAGGGTTTTGGTCTTGGCTCTTGGATTGATTAATTGGCTTGGTTTCTTAATCTCATAGGGTATTTATAGGGCTAAGGTAGGGACCAAGTGAAGGAATTGGTTCTTGGCCCGCTAATGGATCCAAACCCGATCCATTAATTAAGATCCAATCCACTAAAGGATCTTAATTGACTTACCTCACCAACCCCCATATTTTCATATGCTCTTTATTGGCGTTAATGAAGGGAAGTCAAAGAGACAAAAGACTCTTCATATTCATGGGATGAATATAAAAGAGGGTCTAGTCATTTTGAATGAAGTGTGTGTGTTTTTCCTTCTTCCCTTCCTCTCTTCTTCCCCTTCTCCCTCTTGGCCGAAACCCCTTTGGGGTTCTTGGTGGTCTTGTGAACTACCTCAAGTTGCTAGCACAACTAAGGTAGTTCTTCCCAAAGTTGAGAGATTGTGTCTGTGTGGATACGAATAGAGGCATGGACACTTGAACGTGCAAGAGATATGACACATCTTGGACGAGCGGGATAAGCAAAGGGCACGCTCCAAAGGTATATACATTAGATAGATCTATTAGATATATGAACATTGTACGAGTTTTCTTTTGCATGGATCGCTCGAGGGTTCTTGTTTCCGCTGCGTTTTGTGTTTATGTCGCCGGGAGAACCCATCATTGAGCTCATCAAGGGGGCATCTTTATCCTGACTCACCAGAGCACGGATTCCGCCAATAATCATCGGCACATCATATTATTAATATTATTTCCCAACTTACCGGGTCTATCGATCTAATAGAATAGATCTCGCCCTTTGATAAATCAAAGAAATAATAAATAGTAATATATGCCCGATATTATTTCGGGATTAAGGGATCGTCCTCCATAATATCAACTGAGGTCCTATCCGATTATCTAGTCAGTAAAAATTGGATAACCTCGAGTTTCGGTCCTGCTCAATGTACTCATAGCACACTAGTGTAGTCCTATGGTCAAGACCAACCACACCTAACTACACTACAACTATCCTGATGGGTTGTCCAATTCCATCTAGGTTGTGAGCCTCTATTTATACTAAGTAAGGAACTGATAATATGATCTTCCATGTGACACCACACACCATGTTATCTACAATGCAAAGCAATGAGACTTCGTGTATGTACTATTATAAACAAACACCTAGTGTAGTGTGATTCTCTTTTCATAATAAAGATGTTCATATAATAAAAGTCATGTCTTTCAGTATACACATCTTACAGTTGGGATCCATAGTCTATGGATCCCGGGAGGATTTCTCTCGAAAGTCTAGATAGATCATAGAATGTGTCAAAGGATGTGGAGACGGATTTGAGTCCAATCCTAGGGATTTGGCACCAGGGGGTTGAGTTTCATGCATGAAAATATGACATTGGGGTCAGTTAGTTTTTGATGTGAAGATGTCATATAAATCAATGCTAGGGACGCATTGTGATTTGGCATGGGAAGATACATCAAGAGGAGATCAAAACTAGGACTTTAAGTCAATGTTTAATTAAACCATTTAGCTAGTTTTGGATTTTATGTCAATCTTGAGATTGGTGATAGATATATTTTTAAATGTATTTTTCCCAAGTAGACATGGGTACCACAAACCTCTCCACAAATTTTAGAAATTTTTGGAGGTGTGGAATTTCTAGTGCGTTTCTGAATTTCAGCTCAGAAGCTGAAATGTTCCGATTGAGACGTATCAGTCGACTACCCCAGGGGCAGTCGACTGATCTTTCTGTGGGATTGCAATTCAAAGGCACCAGTCGACTGGTAACTATCTCAGTCGACTGGTCTTTCTGGGTTCTAATTTCTGGGAGATTTTCATAAAAAGAAGGGATCCTTCATTGATACCAAGGGGTAATATTGCTTGGGGCAATCCTTTTGATGTGTGGTAAAGGGGGAGAAGTGTTGGGTTTAAGTGAGAAACCAAACATGCCTTTGCAAGAAATCCTAGGTTAAGGGGGAGCAAGGTTGCTCGTTTGTGGTGAAAGGGGAACCGTGGAGAGGTTCTTAAAAAGCCTTTGTAAGTCCAATGTAGAGGGAGCTTTGGAGAGGTTTTAAAAATCCCATTTTGGTAAAAGTCCTAAACTCATTGCGGAGGTTTAGGTGTAGGTGTTGATGCAGTCTTGCCCTGATTGTTGTTTTGGTGTTGACATCGATTTTATTTTAGGTGGATGATTATTGATTATGATTAAGTCCTGATCGGGGATCAGGCATGGTATGGAAAATCCTAGTCTGGAGGGCTAGGTGTTGAAAAATCCTAACCTGGAGGGTTAGGTGTGAAAAATCCTAGCTTGGAGGGTTAGGTGTTGGAAAAGTCCTAATTCGGAAGGGTTGGGTGAAAAGTCCTAGCTTGGAGGGCTAGGTGAAAAGTCCTAACTTGGAGGGTTAGGTGCAAATTCCCATCCTGGAGAATTAGGTGAAAAAGTCCTGGCTTGGAGGGTCAGGTGCCTAGCTTGGAGGGCTAGGTTGGATGATGTTCTAACTCGGAAGGGTTGGGTGAAAAGTCCTAGCTTGGAGGGCTAGGTGAATAGTCCTAGCTTGGAGGGCTAGGTGAAAAGTCCTAACTTGGAGGGTTAGGTGCAAATTCCCAACTTGGAGGGTTAGATGGAAAAATCCTTAGCTTGGAGGGCTAAGGTGGATGAATTCCTAGCTTGGAGGGCTAGGTTGAGTCTCTGGATCGGTCTGGTGACCGATCAGGGACATTGGCACGCTACTCCTTCGTGGATCAGTCTGGTGACCGATCCAGCGATGTCTAACCGGACTGGGGACCGATCAGGGAGCGCACAGTGAGATTGGGAATCTACTGTGTGGCTCCTGATCGGACCGGTGACCGATCAGGGAGCAGGCTGCTTCCTCACTGCCTTGCTCCTGATCGGCCTGGTGACCGATCAGGGAGCAGACGGTGAGTGAGTTCCCTTGCAGATCAGACCCTGGATCGGTTCGGTGACCGATCAGAGATCTTGGATCTGATTAAAAAATCACTGTTCATCTGCCCTGATCGGTCTGGATGACCGATCAGGCTTCATTCTGATCGGTCTGGTGACCGATCAGGCTTCACTCTGATCGGTCTGGTGACCGATCAGGCGTGTATAGCTGCGAGAGCTGGGAATCCCAGCGAAGCAGTGGATCAGTCTGGTGACCGACCCACACGCCCTGGATCGGTCCGGTGACCGATCACTTTAATTCAAATTGCACTGTCAGACGTGGGCAGAGCGTCTGATCGTATCCGATTCGCTGATGTTTGCTTCTGATATTTGATTTACTGTATGATTTACTGCTCTAACAGTCTGATTAAGCTGCAGGTGACAGGGGAGGATTCAAACACTCAAGGAGAGGTCAACGAAGGCTTTCCTTGGAGCAGGTTTGTCCGATTCTCCATTTCAGGTTGCAACGACCGAGCTGCAGACTGGAGCCGAGACTGGGGCTTGGTTGAGGGGATCTCAGGAAGACCAGAAAGGGCTCAGTGGTAGCTGGCGTTGGCAGCAAGGTAGCTGGAGGCTACGGAGGATGTTGTCACCTGATGCTGAGTGGAGAAACAAAAGGGCGGAAATTGGCTTCGTGGAAGCAAAGTTCGAAAACTTGTGTTCTGGCTGCGCCTTGTGTTCTCCACAACCTGCTTGCTGTGTTCTTGAAGCTTTCATCACTTTGAGCAAGCGATCTAGAAGCAACCAGTCTTTACTTGAGTGCTTGAAGGAGAGAACAAGGAGCTTGGAGTCCGACAGTGGGAAGACACGAAGAAGGGTTCTTGCGTGAGATCGTCACTGGGTGGAGCTCAGGGAAGCTTGCTGTGTTCTTGTCCTTGTTAAGTGTTTGAGTAAGATCCTTCTCATTGTTTCTTTGTGCTTAAACTTTATCTTGATTGAAACGCTGTGGAGAGGTTTCTCCACCGAGAAGGAGGTTGCGTTATATCCGGTGTTCACCGGGGCTTGATCTGCCGACGATCAAGGGATCGCCCACCTTAAGGGCACGCCAAGGAGTAGGGGCAAGTTATCCCCGAACCTTGTAAACCCTCTTGTTAGCGTTCTTGGCAGTTGTCTCTGCTTGTTCTCATTGCTGTTTTAGTTTACTGCACTTTCAGTTTCCTTTGTTTCTTCCGCTGCTGTGCTACTGATAAGTTAAGTGCAGGAAACTTGTTAAGTTTCAAAGAAAAGTGATTGGCTATATTCACCCCCCCCCCCTCTCTAGCCATCTCGTTTCCAACAGTAGGGATGTCTTGTGATAGGATCCATGCATGTTTGGATTGCATATGCATTGGCGATATAAGTCCAAGGAGAAGCCTTGGCAACGTAAGTCCAAATGGTTATTAGCATTGTATTTGTTATCTGTTTTCCCTAACTTAAATGTATTGCCAAATATCAAAACGGCGGAGATTGTTGGGGCAATCTATGGTCCGGAGTGACCATGTGTTTTGATGTTTGGGCAAAGGGTTTAAGTTAGGTTCACCCTTGTATTTGATATGTGTATTTGAGTGTGCAAGTTTGCAGGATACACATGGACTTTGTGGGACGACTTCAGGTCAGGTGAAGGATGGGATGAGGAGACAAGTCGTGGGCTTGTATGCATCCGAGGGACCGTGGACAAAGTAGGGACGATGAGCCGAGGGAAGCGAACTTTGAGGCATACGCGAAGGATGACATGGGAGACAGGTCGCGGGCTTGCATGCATCCGAGGGACGACACCCAAAGTCGAAGAGGGCTTGAAGGCAACAGATCGAGGCTGCTGGATGAAGAGTCAGCTAAGTCGTGAGGGTTTGAGTGCTGAGAGAAGTGTACTCGAGAAATTTTAGGGTTCGAGTGCTGAGAGAAATGTACTCGGGAAGGGAAACCTTAGGTTTAGGGTCGACTGAGCTTAGATCAGTCGACTAATGAAGTCCACAGAAGGATCAGTCGACTGATCCTGGATCAGCCGACTGATGGCTGCTGAAATTCGAACGTTGGGCTGTAACGTTCGAATCTCAGTGGGTCCAGTCAACTGGTAATGATCATTTCAGCCAAGAGCACTATTTAAAGGGGCTCGGTTTTGGCTGAGAGTTCTTGACGAAATTGTCTTTGGTTAAAGGCCAATTAGTAGTCTAAGAGCTCAAGAAGGTGTTGCGGGTTGTAGATGTTGGATCTGGGATGGCTAGAGAGGGGGGTGTGAATAGTCACCCACTAAAACTCTGACTTTCTTTTTCTTTCTGCACTTAGGTTAGTAGCGGAAAAACAAAACAGAAAGAACAAACAAAAACAAACCAGGCGCTAACAAAGAGATTTACAAGGTTCGGGGATAACTTGCCCCTACTCCTTGGCGTGCCTGTGAGGTGGGTGATCCCTTGATCGTCAGTAGATCAAGCCTCGGAATGAATCCGGATAAGAAAATCTACTTCTCGGTGGAGTAACCTCTCCACAGACAGTCTCAGAAATGTATCAAAGTAAGCACAGAGACTTGAGAACAAGCTTACAGATGCAACCTTAAGTGCAAGCACAGAAAGCACGAAGAAGCTTAAGCACAGCTTAACACAAGACCCTTCACTCGGTTCTTTGTTCTCATTGTGTCTGATTATTGTCTCTGCTTCAGCAGACCCTTCTTAAGCCTTCCTTCTGCTCATCAACAGGCTTCGTCACCCACTGACCCATGGCTTCGTCACCCACTGACCTACTGACCCCTTCTGAGCTCACTGAAGTCATCTCTTCAACTGAAGCTTCAGGCTGCAAACAGATACCAAACAAAACTGCCACAGCGAAAGTCACCATTACCCTCCTTCTTGGCTCTGTATCGTCTCTGTATCATGTGCACACTCACATACTGATTAGCGAAGCAAATCAAAACATATCAGAAAGAAATCAGAAGGAAATCAGAAAGTAATCAGAGATCTGACAATAATTCAAATTAAAGTTCTGAGGCGCTGATCGATCACCCTGACCGATCAGACACCCTCTTGACCAATCAGACTAGATCCGGATCGATCCAGTGTAGATCAGTGACAAGGGATCGGTCACCAAACCGATCCCTTATCTTACTGGAAGTTCAGGGCAAGACCCTGATCGGTCTCACTGCCCGATCAGCCACGGCCTGATCGGTCTCACTGACCGATCAGGCTCCTGCTTGATCGGTCTAGACACTGCTGATTGGTTGCACTGACCGATCAGCCACCATACAGATTGTTTCCGATCAGCCACCATACAGATTGTTTCTGATCTGTTTATGATCGGTCACCAGACCGATCAGCCACCACACAGAATGTTTCTGATCTGTTTCTAATCGGTCACCAGACCGATCAGACATCCTGGATCGATCACCAGACAGATCTACTATCAAGAGAGTTTGTGCCAACTCCCTGATCGGACTTCAGACCGATCTACAACCAAGAGAGTTCGTGCCAACTCCCTGATCGGACATCAGACTGATCCAGCTCTGATCATTTCGACCCTGAGTTCAGAGAACAGACTCCCTTGCCTTCTCTGACTTAGTCTGGTCCCGGAGAATGAGCTCCCGAGCCCTCCTCCGACCTAACCCGGTCCAGAGAACGAGCTATCGAGCCCTCTCTGACCAGTACACTTAATGCTCAGTCCTCCAGACCAAGACTTCATGCCCAACTTCACTCACCGGGACTTAGTCCAACCTAGCTTCACTCACTAGGATTTCCTTTACCTAGCTTCCTGATGATCCCCAAAATAGATGTCACGAATGTGGGTCTCAAATTTAGATATTTGTAAAGCTGAAAACCCTTTTTGCTAACAAAGATAAAAAAATATAGTAAAGGGGTCACAGGTCGTATTTTTCCTAGGGCTAGTTAAGGATGTTTGATTCAAGCTCGAGTTTATGTATCGTCAAATATTTTTGGATTTCAAATAAGATTTGGGTTTTGTTTACAATCAGGAATGAAATCACAGTGAAAAGGAAAGAAACTTAACTAGACGAATTTAAACTAGGTAATGGCAGTTAATGGACTCAACCAATGAACAACTTAATCAACTAATGTAAATTCGCAGAAATTGCATACAAAACTGACATCAAGTGAAATACTACACTAAGAGTTTTGTTAAACTTCAGGGATTAAAACTCAAATCAACCGAATGTGAAACAAGTTGTTCTCCAATCAGTTTCTTAATCCTTACTGATACCAAACGCATGAAACGAACAAACACAGTGATATGCAGGAATTAAGTTGTGTTTAACTTGATATAAATCAGTTCTGAATTTCCACTTGATACAAAATGCGGCAACTAAAAACTGATATGCAAAAATGAAGATTGGAATTCAGAAACAAGCTGGATGCAAAACAAACTGATTTCAAACACAATAGCACACTAAAAGGTGTGTTTAACTTCAGGAATCAAACTCAAAGCAAACAGAATTACAAGCTAACTGCAAAATTCAGAAACAACCAAATGCAGAAATGGATGAAGAAGTTCAGAAACAGCCGAATGCAAAGCAAGTTGTTAAGTTCACAAATATGATATTCAGGAAGGATTCAGCAAAACCAATGTTCTCTTGATACAAAATTTCAGAAACTATAACCTGATACGTAGCAATAAAACTGACCAATTCAGAAACGAATCGAATGCAGAAATGAATGCAGAATTACAGAAACCGTATGCAGAGATGCAGCAACAAATTGAATGCAGAGACAAACAAAGCAACTGAGATCAAGTGCACAAATCTAATGTTCAGAAACGATTCAGAAAAACTAAGTTCACTGATACAAAATTCAAAAATGATAAACTGAAACTTGCATAAATTAAACTAATACGCAAGCAAGCTGATACGCAGAAATTGATATCAAGCGCAATGTAAATGAAGAAAGCTGTAATGTAAGTTCAGAAGATAAAAACTAAAGCTCGCTTGATACAAAATTCAGGAACTAAAGAAAAGAACTGATATGCAGAAAAAGAATTGATACGCAGAAATGAACTAAATGCGAAGCAAGCTTAGATCAAGTGCAATGTTCACTAAACAGGCAACCTATCTGATACGAATGCAGAATTGAAAAACTAATGAATGCATAAACGACTCAGAAAAACTAAGTTTCACTGATACAAAGTTCAGAAACTATAAATGATACGCCGAAATTGAAACTACTGCTCAGAAACAAGAATTCACAAAGAAACTAAGCATCGATCCCTTCCCTTGGTTCAAGTACTTCTTGCTGTCACACAAGAGTAAGCCACGAACCCCCTAGCTTGACAAATCGCTGGAATATCTAACTCCGCGATAGATTCAACTCAAAATCTGCTCCCGGCTGAAAAATCCATCCGATCTCCTCAAACTCAATGCGTGGGATTGCGGTAATGACTTAGGAACGATCAGAGCAATCCAGAGAACCCTCCGACTTGCTCAAGTGGATGAAAAGCACGCAACAGAGATCCGACCAGTCGAATGGAAGAGCTAGTGAAACCCTCACTTAGCTCTGTTCAGTGACGAATTTGAGCTGAAAATCTCACGGAGACAAAGTCCCAACGATCTAGAACTCGATCCAAGGTTGGAATCAATGCGGTCGCGCGATCTGATGAGAAGGAATTGAAGAAAACAGTAAAGAACGCAAAGAACTCCTTGCGTGCGGCGAAGACGCGACAGATCTGATCGGGGAAGGAAACAGTTTATATAGTTTGAAATGGACGGTTGTGATTCTCTTAACTCCATCCAACGGCTGGATCTCTTCAGATCTGAACTAAACCTTCCAGATCTTGATCTAGGGTCAGGATCTGCCTCTCAGTAACTCGGATCTTCCAGATTTACAACGGATAGCTCAGATCTACCTAATCTTTGAATGGACAGTCTAGATCCTCTTGAGCTTGATCCAACGGATGAATGATCTCTGATTTGGATGAAACCTTCAGATCTTGACCTGAGTGCTTGATTAGCTTTAACCCTAGCTCGGATTGCCTCAAAAGTTCGCAGATGGCTCAGATCTAGCTGTTTTTGAATCGGACGACCCATATTAGTCTGATGCTTGATCACTCGATCCGGATCCACTTCTGACTCAAGTTTGACCCAGCATGGCCTAGGTCCATGATCCTTCCAAGCCTATAAAAGTAGATTAACAATTTAGTGCCAAAATATTTCAAATGTATAAAGATTTCCAATAAAGCCCAAAATAAAATTAATTCATAGAACTTAGGGTAAATTCATGATTAAGCATGTAAAATATGGGTCAAACATGGATTTTAGAGCCTGAAATGATCAACAAAATAGTACTTATCACTTCCCTTGCTAGGACCCGGCTTCACTCACCAGGATTTCCTTCACCTAGCTTCCCTTGCTAGGACCCGGCTTCACTCATCAGGATTTCCTTTACCTAGCTTCCCTTGCTAGGACCCTGCTTTACTTACCAGGATTCCTTCACCTAGCTTCACTCACTAGGACCCGACATCACTCATCGGAATTCGTGCCCAGTCCCCGACCAGAACTTAATCCGAACTTATCTTACTCAACTAAACTTAAATCGGTGTCAATACCAAAATAATAATTAAGTCAGAATGCATCAACGATCTCCCCCTTTTTGTTGTTTGACAACCCGATTTAAGTTTAGGTATTTGAAGTCAAATTTCATTATCGCAAGGGAATCAGAGTCCTCCCCCTACAATAGTTATGTTCGTTAACAAATCCTAAACTTAACTAACGATTCTCTCCCCCTTTGTCAAACATCGAAAACGGTGTAGACTTGTTATTAAATTTAAAAATCTCCCCCTTAACCAAGGGTCTCTCCCCAAAACAAAAAGAAACATAAAGGAATAGGTGAAAGCCATATGAAAGCATATAGAATAAATACAGCATGGCAAAACACTCATATGCATCATATGACAATGGAGTAAACATAGACTATAGCTAATGACTGAAATAAACACCAAAACAAGCAAACACATCAGAATGTCATCAGTCACACATAGTTATGAAACAGTAGTCATAAGTCAAAATACAGCAAAAGATATCAATCTTGATCAGTGGGATCACGGGGAACATCAAACTCATCGGATCAAATGCAGTGTCATCAGAAGGCAGGAAACTTCCTGGAGTCGCGCTACTCGATAGCTGAAAGCCAGGAAATGTCTGCGGTGGTGGATGACCAGCCATCCACGAGCGCAGCTCTGTAAACATCTCCCGCTGATCGACACACATCATAGAAATCTCATACCAGATCTCTTGCTGCCCGAGCTCCCACATATGAAATCTGTGGTCCATCGTCTGCTCGAGCTCAGCAATCTGCCATCTCAGATCCGGCTCTGCCTCGTAGTCGTCCTCCGTTGCAGGCGCACCATCTCCAACGGGACCTGTGGCAACCTGAACATGTGGTGCCCGTGGAAGCTCCCCAAGACCCCTCCCATCCTTCCATCTAATCCCCCGAGCATCAGCAATGATGCCAGACTTGGAAAACACGTGTTTTCCAAGTCGACAGTCTTGCCGAACCATCGACACAGTTCTACCTTTGGACACATCAATATCGACTGACTGGAGCCAGTCAGTAATGATGTGACCAAAAGGCATATAAATCGTACGACACCCAAGATCACTATAGAAGATAATGGAATGGAAGATGCTCATCATGATGTCAAAGTCCAGGTGCCGATGCATCCCGTAAAGCATCAGACAGTGATAAGGACAGATCTCCTCTAGGGGTTTTGAGGTGATCGGTAAAAGGCAGTTGGTGATAATCTTAAAGAGGACATAATCAACTGCGGAGAGTCTAAGGGCAGCAAAAGTGGGGAACTCACTGGCCTAGGGTGTCCGAAAAATACTCATAAATGGAATCAGAGGTGACTCCCTCGAATGGAGTCGGTAAAGGATCTAGTATAGAAGGGTAGATGGGATAGCGATTCGTCGATCGACGACAAGCTAGATATTCTGAGAAAATGGAGTAAGTGAAATCTAAATTGGTTCTTCCCACTTGGGTGGTATACCATCACTAAGAAGATTATTGTAGAATTCGGAGACAAGGTCAGTGCTGATATTCCGTTCGAGGAAAAGAATTGATTTAAGATCATAATATTCGATTACCTGTCGCACAGATGGACAGTAATCATAAACAAAAGACTTGTCCACAGATCGACAAGGGAGGAGTTTAAAGGTACAATTTTGAAAAGCTTGTTCGAAGTGTGCATTGGGAAATCTCGAACTGGAAGAGGGTTGAGGTCGGGAGGAAGGATGCGTAGGTCTAGATATGGAAGGGGACTTGGACTTTGAGGTTCCCTCACCATAGGCCTTAGATTTGGAGGATTTTCTAAGATTAGAGATTTGGTCACGGCACACAGAAGGTTGGATCAGTGAAGGTCACGGCACAACCACACCAAAATGAGTAGGATTTGAGGTTGGATTTGGGGTAAGGGCACGACACCATCATATCAAAATGATTAGGATAAACCAAAATAACATAAGTGTTACTACTAATAGTTTACAAGTGAGAAAAGGATTGAAATTAGGTGAAAGTCTTACTTGGGTGCCATGGTCGTCGTTTAAGAAGAAAACCACAGAAAGCTCGCGCACAGAAAGAACTCGCAGAGAAGAACAGGTTACGATGGAGAAGGAAGAAGATGGTGTTCGGCGGCTAGGGTTGGAAGAATTTAGGGAGAAAGGAGAGTTAATAGGGTTGGTGGACCGATCACCAACCAATTTAATAGAGGGGATCAGACGGTTGATCGTTCAGAGGCTTTTTGGACTGATCAGGGAGTACCCTGATCGATCAGAAGTAGTCTGATCGATCACCGTGACCGATCAGAAGGCTCCTGATCGGTCACCAGACCGATCAGGAGGAACCCTAATCGGTCTGCCCGACCGATCAGGAAAATCTTGATCGGTCTCCTTGACAGATCAGGGAGAGGCCTGATCGGTCTGTGGACCGATCAGGTTCGATACAAAAGATTTTTTCTGAGAAGGACCTATATTTTGAGGTGATTCCTGATCGGTCTATGGACTGATCAGATATCAGATGAGTTTCTGAAACTTTGATACGTTTCAGAAATTCTCGTTTCAAACACCCCTAAACCCTAAATTGTTTCAAACATCCCCTGAATCAAGTCAAAGTCGTTTCCTTATGGATTCAAAAACCCTTATCAAGTTTGCATCAAGCCATGTTCCAACCAATTGAACTTTGCCAGAGACTCCTGAGATTGATCAAAAACCCAAATCAAGTTTGAAGTTTGTATCAAGCAATGGTCCAATCAATTTTACTTGATTGGAATGTCCAAGTATATACTTGGAACCAATTACACATGTATTATGCATTGATTTTTCCCATACTTGGTCAAATTAATGATCATTATCTCTTCAACCTCATTACTCAAGGGATGCATGATACATTTTGAGTAATTTGGTTGATCCTAACTTCTCACCCCATTTCTAGCAATACAAAAATATTTTGGTAAACCTTATAGTTTGTGTGAGATGTCCCCAAGTTGCCCAACAATTAGAAATGACCATGAAAGGTTTTTACCATCCTATTATGCACGACACATCCCTAACTCCCTCCTTAAGAAACTAAATTTATTTTTGGAGAGTGGTTTAGTAAAAATGTCCGCTAGATTAGACTTTGACTCTATATGTGAGAGTACAATATCTCCGCTAGCAACATAATCTCTAATGAAGTGGTGACACACTTCAATGTGTCTGGTCCTTGAATGGCGGATTGGATTTTTTGTAAGATTTATGGTGCTGAAGCCTTCTCTCAAAGCCATTCTCTTGCTCTTCGGGTGTTAGTCTGTTTGAAAGAGCCCTAGGCTCTGATACCACTTGTTGGATCTGGGATGGCTAGAGGAGGGGTGTGAATAACCACCCACTAAAACTCTGGCTTTCTTTTTCTTTCTACACTTAGGTTAGTAGCGGAAAAATAAAACAGAAAGAACAAACAAAAACAAACCAGACGCTAACAAAGAGATTTACATGGTTCGGGGATAACTTGCCCCTACTCCTTGGCATGCCCGTGAGGTGGGCGATCCCTTAATCGTCGGCAGATCAAGCCCCGGAATGAATCCGGATAAGAAAATATGCTTCTCGGTGGAGTAATCTCTCCACAGACAGTCTCAGAAACGTATCAAAGTAAGCACAGAGACTTGAGAAGAAGCTTACAGATACAACCTTAAGTGCAAGCACAGAAAGCACGAAGAAGCTTAACATAGAGCACCACACAGCACAACTTAACACAAGACCCTTCACTCGGTTCTTTGTTCTCGTTGTGTCTGATTATTGTCTCTGCTTCGCCAGCCCCTTCTTAAGCATTCCTTCTGCTCATCAACAGGCTTCGTTACCCACTGACCTATTGACCCCTTCTGAGCTCACTGAAGTTATCTCTTCAGTTGAAGCTTTAAGCCAATTGCCAGCCGCCAGAAGTCGTTGAAACCTGCAAACAAATACCAAACAAAATTGCTGCAACGAATATTAAATATTGAATTTTTCAAGGGTTAAAAAGGTAAATTTCGGAATATAGGGACCTGGTTGAAAATTTCCAAACTTGGAGGGCCTTTTTGCAAAAAGGCCAAAACTAATATAAAACCCTAGATCTCCTTTAAACCTCTCCCGATTCCCTTCTTTGCCCCGACGCCACTGCCCTAGCCAAACCACCGCACAAGCGGTTTCCTCTCCCTCGCGACAGCCCTCGACCGCCGACGCGTCGCCTCTCCCCGACGCCGACGCCGACGCCGACGTAGTTTCTACCGAGACTTCTCCTTCTCCTTCTGATTTCCTCTCCTTCCCTGGTGCGCACGAGGAGAGCGCGTTGTCGTCGCCTCGCGCAAGCAAGTCAACGCCGCAACCCTCTACTAGTGCGAGCGAATCCCTCTCTACCGCGAGCCTTGGGGTTGCGTGATTCCTCCTCCGCGAGGGCCTAGCCGACGCCGACCCCTGTCTTGGTAAGTGTTAGTGAGAGCCCTAGAGCCAATCATGTGATGATTATATATAGACTCATTTGTATCATATTCCTGTGTATAAATAAAGGCATGTTTTATGGTTATTATACTTACGTGTATTTGTGCCGAATAGCTAAGCATAATAATGTCCTTGAGTAGAAGATTCTTATCTATATCAATCGATTAGTTGAATCGATAGTGAGATGATATAGAGAACACTACTCTAAATAATTCCTAGTCAAGTATTAACATTCAAGGACAATGTTAATACGTAGAGGCTAGCATGTAAGTCAACATGATGACTTGATCTCACAAGTCATGGATATAGAGATATCAAGTTGACACATGGGTATGCATTGGAGAATGTATACTGAATGACCCGCCATGAGAAAGTATCATGGATCGTTATATGAGTGTCATATACTTTCTCATGTGGCTATTAGTATGACTATTAGTCCTTGGACCTGAAGTCACCATGGATTCCTACATAAGGAGTTACGTACTTTGGCTTCGTCAAACGTCACCCGTAAATGGGTGGACTATAAAGGCGATTACTGGGTATGTAACAAATTATGGAGAGGGATGTGAGTGATGTAGATGGGATCTATCCCTCCTATATGACGGGAGCGATATCGTATTCTTGATAGAGTTAGACCACAAAGTGCATGGCCATGCCCAAGTGAGTCAATATGAGATATTGAGCTCATTTGATTAGTGTGAGTCTACTTGGAGTTCAAGATATAGATTGACTCGAGGATGACACGGTCTATGCCTCAATTGAGTCAATCTAAATATCAAGGATAGAGGGACATTATCATATATTGTGAGAGTCACAATTATTAGTCACAAGGTGATGTTGGATCTCAACATTCTTGTAACTTGGGTAGCAATGATGTGTTGCTAGATACCGCTCATTGCTTATGTTTCTAAGAGGTTAGAAGCATTGCCAACGTTACAAGAACCTATAGGGTCACACGCAAAGAACAAATAGATGGAGAAAATTGAAGTCAAGTTTGACTTGGCTAAATATGGAAAGTCCATAAAAGGCAAGTTTGACTTGACCTAAATCCAAATCAAGTTTGACTTGACTTGGTTCCACTTCAAGTTAGACTTGACATGGGAGAAGAAAAGGAGTCAAGTTTGACTTGACTATTTATGGAAAGTCCATAAAAGGCAAGTTTGACTTGACCTAAATCCAAATCAAGTTTGACTTGACTTGGTTCCACTTCAAGTTAGACTTGACATGGGAGAAGAAGTGGAGTCAAGTTTGACTTGACTATTTATGGAAAGTCCATAAAAGGCAAGTTTGACTTGACCTAAATCCAAATCACCTCACCTTGAATTGACCAAGTGATGACTTGGCTTGGTTTTTGACTAAGTGTGTATGCCACATCATTTCCAAGGTGGTAACCCCTCCCATTTGAATTTGAATTCAAATGGAGGAGGTTATGGCATGTTATGGCCGGCCACTTAATGGCCCCGGCCACAAAGGGTGAACAAAAAGGGATTTGGGTTCCCTTTTTCAGTGTGGCTCTTCTTCTTCCTCTGGATTTTTCTTTTGTAGTTCTGGCTATACTTCTCCTCTTGTCGAAACCTAGAAGGTGCTAGCACACCTAAGGTTTTGATCCATCTATTTTTGTTCGCGTGGATACATATAGAGGAGTGTCTGCCTTGATACTCTACGAGATCCGGCGGCTTTTGGACAAGCGGGAAAGCGAAGGGCTACGCATCAAGGGTAATGGTTCTATCATGTAGATCTAATGTAGATTTAGTAGCGAAACTCGTACTCGTAATTTATTTTATGTTCGCACGGATCCCGTGGCCGAACTTCTGGGGTTTCCGCAACGCAAAAAGCGGTTTTTGCGGCCTAGAATGACTAACAGTAAGCCCTTGTCGTGACTTCTTTGATCCACCGCCGACCGCCAATCAAGTAAGGAATCTAAATTAGGGTTTGTTTTCCTTATTCTACCATGAGAATGATTTGGAGTTCTAGCTAGTTCTTGGATCACTTTGAGTTTGATAAAAATTAGGTTTTTCGTTTGGATGGATGGTTGGCAGTGGTAATGTTGAATTGAATAGCTTGTGCTCTGCTTTGGTTGATGCAAGTTTGCATTCAAGTCTTATTATGTGAGTATTGTAAGGTGTTGTGAGCTCCAATTGTGTTGAAGCAAACTGTCATTTGAATTGTGATTTGGAGTTTTCCAAACACTTTGACCGTGGGTATTTTGATCATGGATTCGTTCTTAATTAGGACAGAGTTGATATGTTAATTGTTTTATTCTTGTCATGTTAGAAGCTCTGTTTTCAAATTTGGAAATTAGGTAAAGAAGGACATGGTTGTTAGTTGGGGATTTAATTAAATATATGTTGTAATGAGAATCTATCCTAATTTTGGTTAATTATAGTAAGCTAATTAATTAATGGTATAAATAACTAATCAATATTCTTGATACAGGACCCTAACTTTGGACTTGCACGTTTGATCGTGGGAGACTTTCTTTCCGTTTACGTTCTACAAATAAGGCGGGTACCTCTCCTTTATACTCGAGTAGTTTTCTTTACCTTTAAAGCATGGCTATATTATGTCTGATAGGTTGCTTGACCTTGTTCTTTGTCGTTATTTAAAACATCACCGTTGAGACTTATTCATCGTTGATCTTCGAGTATTCCAAATTTGTATCTGTACAGTCCTCTGTTGGTTTTCTGTTCTGTAAAGTGCCGCTTGTACGCGAGTACTTAGAAGTCCATTAAACACAAATAGGTTTATTTGGCATTAGAAATATCCTACCTAGTAGAGTAGGCGCATAATGGTTGGTTTTCGATTTCCGGTTGGTTGTATCGATGCATGTTTTACTCGTTGGATTTTATTGCATCGTTGTTTCTTCGGTTGTTCGTGCATCGTATAGCATGTACCATACTTGCACGTTGCATACTAACGACTGTTGGGCTTACATTTGGTTAAGTCGTCGTTAGTCATATTGTTGCTCGATTCACTCAACCACTTGTTGTCGTGGTAGATATTAGAGTGCGAGCATCTGTCCTGTTATGCCAAACAGTGACACCCTCACCGTTGTTTGTTTTGAGGGATATTGTAGTTGTGATAGCTCCCCCTAGGTATAGGGGTCTGGAGTGTGGGCTCCCCAGCATCCTGTCCACTCAACCACGCCTTATGTGGTATTTGTTGTTGGAGTGCGTACAGTTGTCACAACCCTACCCACTTGGTCACATAGATGGGATATGTTGATGGCTTGACTGGCGTCAGGGGTGACACATGTCATTGCATCATGTGCATACGTATTTCGTTTATGCATTTTTCCTGTGATTGTTGCATTTATATGAGCTATGGTTGTTGCACTTGATTGACATGCATGTATATCTTGGTTTTACTATTGTTGTATTATTTTATATATGCTTAGTGCTTATTCGGATTTTATGCAATGTCGTTTTACTATATGTTATGCATGTTTAGGTGAATCTACATTTCTTATGGACTGTACTCTTTTGATTCTCTACTCCGTTATCTTTATTATGCCATTCTTATTTGTCTACTCATATACCCGCGGAGTCCATCCGGACTCACCACCCTTGCTTTCCTTTTTGTTGTTTCAGATAGCAGGTAGAAGTATTCTTGGAGCTAGGAGAGGATCCAGTTGCCAGTCCCCAGTGTCGAGTTGAGCTATTTTTTTGGTATTCAGTTTAGTTGTTTGTTTTCAGTACTTGTAGTTGCATTTTATTCATTATCGGGTTTTGTCGTTATCAGAGTCTTTTGGTGATCTCTATGAATTGTAGTTCTTTTATGATTAAGGTGGCTGAGCCACCCGTTATCTTTCCTTTTGATATAAAACTGCGTGGTTGTGATTGTTTCCTATATTTTGTGATACTAGCCGCCTGTGGCTAAGTTATATGGTGAGATGTTATGTATATGTGCCCCATATTGTCCATCGTACAGGGGAGATGCTGCCCGATTTTTGAGGAAGCATGTGCCTCTGGGGGCGTGACAATTTTTGGTATCAGAGCGAGGTTTTGTGATGTTTTGGTGTCTGTGGGTTTTATGAAGTTGTTTTACGAGGTCAATCTGTATGTTACAGATTTGTTAATTTTTGCGGAGTTATTTTCTTGGGAGTTGACGAAGTTATTTTGTTTTACGAGGTCTAGCTGTATTTTTTGGATTTATTTTCTGGAGTCATTTTCTGGTTATGGTTGTGATGGGACTTGGCAGCGACGAGATCTCTCTCAGCAAACAAGAAGTAAGTTGGTTTAAATTTGGTTAAATTTGTATCTAAATAGTATATGTTGTTTTTGTTAACAGACATGCCTCGTCGTATTGAGTTATCTCCACCCTGTGCTCGTGGTCGTGGACGACGATCACGAGGGAGGCCAGAGGAGGCCGAGGGAGATACAAATCAGGAGGGTGAGAGGCCCACCAGAGTGGAGCCGATTGGTCAGGGATCAGCTCACCAGGACCCTTCGGGTGAGCTGAGATCTCCACCACGGAGAGTATCTTCTCCTGTATATCCGACAGCAGTTCCAGTTGTACCATCAGAGGTAGGTCCATCCGTACCACCAATGGATGTTCCTGGAGTGCCATTTGGGGTACCCCCTGCCCAAGCGAGTTGGCTTCTGGACAAAGCTTGGATTCCGTTGCTGGTAGCGTCTGTGAAGGGTCGCTTCACACTATTCCATGGGGAACCAGATCCCTATGCAGCTCGTGCCTGGTTAGAGACATTGGAGGATACCTTCAGCTATATGACCCTCGTAGACATAGAGAAGGTGGAGTTGGCTACGTATCATCTTCGAAATCAGGCCATCACTTGGTGGAATATGCAGAAAACTCTTATTGGTGGACGACCGATTTCTTGGGCTTCTTTCCACGAAGCTTTCGAGGGCAAGTATTATCCTTCCGCGTTTCATACAGCCCGACGGCAGGAGTTTCTTGCTCTTCATCAGGGAGACCTCTCAGTTATGGAATATGAGGCGGAATTCAATCGCCTAGCAGAGTTTTGTCCTCAGTTGGTTGCTACGGAGTCGGAGCGGACGACACAGTTTATGCTGGGTTTAGCTGGATATATCCAAATGCGTTTGTCTAGATGGATTCCTACCTCATATCGAGAGGCGTTGGATCGGGCTTTACATGCCGAGATGATTCAGCATCAGTTGTATGGTGATAAGAACAAAGGGAAACAGACAGCTCAGGGTTCAGCATCGACACAGAGACAGCAGACAGTTGGACTGAAACACAGTAGCAGGAGTCAGGGTACGCAAGAGACTTATGTGCCTCAATCTCGACCCCAGAAGTTTGGACGGTTTTCAGCAGGATCATCACAGGGTTCTCACCAGACTCGGAGGTTTACTAATGATGCGACTCATTGTTTTCAGTGTGGTTCTAAGGATCACGACAAATCAAATTGTCCTCTAGAGCACCCTATCTGTTATTATTGTAAACTTCTGGGTCATGAGAGTCGAGGCTGTCCATTGAAAGCGCAGCATAAGTCTCCAGTTTTTACTCCTCGGGGTGGCCGATCAGGACCGCAGAGGCCATATCGAGGCGGCCGTTGTACTCAGACGTCATTCCGACCGCAGCAGACAGGATATCAGCAGGCAGTTCCACCACCAGCCCAGATGTATGGTATACCTGGGCATGAGTACTCCTCACCAGTGGGGTCTCAATATTCTGGGTCAGGATCATACTATCAGCAGCCACATCCAGTATACCAGCCTGCAGTTTATCAGCATCAGCCATCGGCCGGAGCTTCAAGTTATCAATCTCAGCAGTCGATTGGGCCTTCTGGATATCAGCCCCATCAGACTGTTGGACCTTCATCTTCTCAGCCACAGCCGATTTTAGCGTTGCCACCATCAGCTACAGAGACAGGCCGAGTTTATGCAGTCACCAGGGAGGAGGCACAGCGGGCCGATGGATCGGTCTTTCGTAGTATGATTTCAGTTTACGCATTTCCTGCTGAATTACTTGTTGATACTGGTAGTTCTAATTCTTTCATATCACGGCTGTTTATGGGAAAAATTAGTAGATTGCCTACCCTTAGGTCACAAGGTTTATGAGTGTCTCTACCATCTGGTGAGGTATTGAATATCACGCAGGAAGTCAAGGCGTGTCCATTGGACTTCGGCAATTATATCCTCACTGTGGATCTGTCAGTTCTCGAGATGGTAGAGTTTGATATTATTCTGGGCATGGACTCGTTGGCGGTTTATCATGCCATAGTTGATTGCCAAGCGAGGGTGGTCACGTTTCGACCTTTGAACCAACCCTCGTGGAAATTCATTGGCACCAGAGATGATGGGATTTCTATTATCTCTGCAATTCAATCTCAGAAGCTTATATCGCATGGTTGTCAGGGTTTTCTATTATCATTGATCAGTACTGATGATAGCAGTAGCCCTCAGCTCTCGGATGTTCCAGTGGTCCAAGAATTTTCAGACGTATTTCCAGAGGAGCTACCTGGTTTGCCTCCTAGAAGGCAAGTTGAATTTGTGATCGAGTTGATTCCGAGGACTGCGCCTGAATCAAAGGCTCCGTATCGTATGGCACCTAAGGAGTTGGACGAGCTAAAGGTCCAGCTTCAAGAGTTGCTTGACAGGGGATTTATTCGTCCTAGTGTATCTCCATGGGGTTCACCAGTGTTGTTCGTCAAGAAGAAGGATGGTTCTATGAGGTTATGCATCGACTACAGACAATTGAATGCCGTGACCATCAAGAACAAGTATCCCCTACCTCATATTGAGGATTTGTTTGATCAGTTGAAGGATACCTTAGTGTATTCTAAAATTGATTTGCGGTCTGGATATCATCAGTTGAGGGTCAGGGATTCGGATATCCATAAGACAGCTTTCCGCACCCGGTACGGGCATTACGAGTTTGTGGTAATGCCATTTGGGCTTACCAATGCTCCTGCAGTATTTATGGATCTGATGAATCGGGTTTTTATGGAGTATTTGGATCAGTTCGTTATTGTTTATATTTACGACATACTGATTTACTCCCGTTCCGAGGAGGAACATGCGCGCCACCTTCGTATCATTCTGGAGACGCTCCGTCGGGAGCAGTTGTATGCAAAGTTTAGTAAGTGTGCTTTCTGGTTGTCTTCTGTGGGTTTTCTCAGACATGTTGTTTCCCGTAGAGGTATCTCTGTAGATTCCCAGAAGATCGAGGCTGTCACCAGTTGGGAACAGCCTAAGTCGGTTCAGGAGGTGCGCAGTTTTCTCGGATTGGCTGGTTATTATCGCCGATTTGTTGAGGGGTTTTCCAGCATCGCTTCACCGTTGACACGTCTGACCAGAAAAGGTGTGAAATTTGTTTGGACAGAGTCTTGCGAGACAAGTTTTCAGGAGCTCAAGCGGCGATTGGTGTCTGCGCCTGTATTGGTGTTACCTTTAGGCGAGGACGGATTTGTACTCTACACTAACGCTTCACATCAGGGTTTGGGTGCAGTTTTGATGCAGCATGGATGGGTAGTCTCTTATGCTTCTCGTCAGCTGAAGGAGCATGAGAAGAATTATCCAGTGCATGATTTAGAGCTTGCAGCCATTATTTTTGCTCTGAAGATATGGAGACATCATCTCTACGGCGTCACGTTTGAGATTTTCACAGATCACAAGAGCCTCAAGTATTTATTCACTCAAAAGAAGCTAAATCTTCGTCAGAGAAGATGGATGGAATTCTTGAAGGACTATGACTGTACTATTAGCTACCATCCAGGGAAAGCTAATGTAGTTGCAGATGCACTCAGCAGAAAATCCCGGAGTGTTCTGGCTTGTCACCGGGTTATGGTCACTGATTTAGTTCAGAGCTTCTCAGAGTTGGGATTGGAGGAGCAGGGTTAGACAGAGAAAGAGTTGTTGGTGACTATGGTTTCTCAGTCATCGATCAGGACGAGGATCAGAGAGGCTCAGGCTACTTTACGCGAGATGACGAGGGTATTCTTTATTTCCGAGGGAGATTATGTGTACCTAAGTCACATCCGGTCATGGATGAGTTGCTTCAGGAGGCTCATCGATCTCGGTTTGCTATACATCCTGGTGGAACCCGTATGTACCGAGACTTGAGATGTTCCTATTGGTGGAACGGTATGAAGAAAGACATCGCAGATTTTGTTGCTAGATGTCTAGTGTGCCAGCAGGTGAAGGTCGAGCATCAGAGACCTACTGGATTACTACAGAAGATCCCCATTCCTGAGTGGAAGTGGGAGCATATCACGATGGATTTCGTTGTTGGTCTACTGAGGTCTCGTAGAAGACACGATGCGATTTGGATGATCGTTGATCGAATAACCAAATCTGCTCATTTCTTGGGGATTCAGAGGACAGATTCTCTGGACAAGTTGGCAGAGTTGTACTGCCGTGAGATTGTCAGATTACATGGTGTTCCTCTGAGCATCATATCAAACAGAGACCCGCGTTTCACTTCGCGATTTTGGCAGAGTTTGCAGCAGGCCATGGGTACTGAGCTTCGATTTAGTACAGCCTTTCATCCACAGACGGACGGACAGTCTGAGCGTACCATTCAGACACTGGAGGATTTGTTGAGATCTTGCGTTATGGACTTTGGAGGTAACTGGGAGGATCACCTGCATTTGGTTGAGTTTGCTTATAATAATAGCTATCATTCAGCTATTCAGATGACACCTTTTGAGGCGTTGTATGGTAGAGCTTGCAGGACACCCACCCTCTGGGAGGAGGTTGGGGAATCTCAGTTACTAGGTCCTCAGAGTATTCATCATGACGCCGAGCTAGTCCGTACTATCAGACGTCGTCTGTCAGAGGCTCAGGATCGTTAGAAGAGTTATGCAGATCGGAGACGCAGACCCTTGGAGTTCTCCGTCAGCGATCATGTGTTCTTGCGAGTGTCACCCACAAAAGGGGTGAAGAGGTTTGGGTTGAGAGGTAAGCTAGCTCCCCGCTATATTGGACCTTTCCAGATTTTGGAGCGGATTGGAGCTGTCGCTTATCGTCTGGCGTTACCACCGTCATTGGCTGGAGTTCACGACTTGTTTCATGTTTCCATGCTGAGGAAATATGTACCCGATCCTACACATGTGTTATCAGAGGTGTCGGTCACACTTCAGCCAGACGCAACTTATGAGGAGGTGCCTATGCGGATTTTGGACCGCAAAGAGCATCGGTTGAGGAACAAGACAGTTCGGTTGGTTAAAGTTGGTTGGCAGCACCACTCAGATGAGGAAGCTACTTGGGAGCTCGAGGATACGATCAGAGCTCGCTATCCTCATCTATTTACTTGAGGTGTGTATGGTTGGTTTTCATTTCGTATTCATATTATATATGAGTTGCATTTCGTAGTTACATTATATGTGATGTGTTGATATCTGTTGAGGTTGACTAGTACCTATTGGGGTAATTAGTATTTGTGGTGGTTCGCTAGCTAAATTTGGAGACCAAATTTTTGTTAGTGGGGGAGAATATTAAATACTGAATTTTTCAAGGGTTAAAAAGGTAAATTTCGAAATATAGGGACCTGGTTGAAATTTTCCAAACTTGGAGGGCCTTTTTGTAAAAATGCCAAAACTAATATAAAACCCTAGATCTCCTTTAAACCTCTCCCGATTCCCTTCTTTGCCCCGACGCCACTGCCCTAGCCGAACCACCGCAAAAGCGGTTTCCTCTCCCTCGCGACAGCCCTCGACCGCCGACGCGTCGCCTCTCCCCGACGCCGACGCCGACGTAGTTTCTACCGAGACTTCTCCTTCTCCTTCTGATTTCCTCTCCTTCTCTGGTGCGCACGAGCAGAGCGCGTCGCCGTCGCCTCGCGCAAGCAAGTCAACGACGCAACCCTCTACTAGTGCGAGCGAATCCCTCTCTACCGTGAGCCTTGGGTTGCGTGATTCCTCCTCCGCGAGAGCCTAGCCGACGCCGACCCCTGTCTTGGTAAGCCCTTGTCGTGACTTCTTTGATCCACCGCCGACCGCCAATCAAGTAAGGAATCTAAATTAGGGTTTGTTTTCCTTATTCTACCATGAGAATGATTTGGAGTTCTAGCTAGTTCTTGGATCACTTTGAGTTTGATAAAAATTAGGTTTTTCGTTTGGATGGATGGTTGGCAGTGGTAATGTTGAATTGAATAGCTTGTGCTCTGCTTTGGTTGATGCAAGTTTGCATTCAAGTCTTATTATGTGAGTATTGTAAGGTGTTTTGAGCTCCAATTGTGTTGAAGCAAACTGTCATTTGAATTGTGATTTGGAGTTTTCCAAACACTTTGACCATGGGTATTTTGATCATGGATTCGTTCTTAATTAGGACAGAGTTGATATGTTAATTGTTTTGTTCTTGTCATGTTGGAAGCTCTGTTTTCAAATTTGGAAATTAGGTAAAGAAGGACATGGTTGTTAGTTGGGGATTTAATTAAATATATGTTGTAATGAGAATCTATCCTAATTTTGGTTAATTATAGTTAGCTAATTAATTAATGGTATAAATAACTAATCAATATCCTTGATACAGGACCCTGACTTTGGACTCGCACTTTGATCGTGGGAGACTTTCTTTCCGTTTACGTTCTACAAATAAGGCAGGTACTTCTCCTTTGTACTCGAGTAGTTTTCTTTACCTTTAAAGCATGGCTATATTATGTCTGATAGGTTGCTTGACCTTGTTCTTTGTCGTTATTTAAAACATCGCCGTTGAGACTTATTCTTCGTTGATCTTCGAGTATTCCAAATTCGTATCTGTACAATCCTCTGTTGGTTTTCTGTTCTATAAAGTGCCACTTGTACGCGAGTACTTAGAAGTCCATTAAACACAGATAGGTTTATTTGGCATTAGAAATATCCTACCTAGTAGAGTAGGCGCATAATCGTTGGTTTTCGGTTTCCGATTGGTTGTATCGATGCATGTTTTACTCGTTGGATTTTATTGCATCGTTGTTTCTCCGGTTGTTCGTGCATCGTATAGCATGCACCATACTTGCACGTTGCATACTAACGACTGTTGGGCTTACATTTGGTTAAGCCGTCGCTAGTCATATTGTTGCTCGATTCACTCAACCACTTGTTGTCGTGGTAGATATTAGAGTGCGAGTATCTGTCCTGTTATGCCAAACAGTGACATCCTCACCGTTGTTTGTTTTGAGGGATATTGTAGTTGTGATAGCTCCCCCTAGGTATAGGGGTCTGGAGTGTGGGCTCCCCAGCATCCTGTCCACTCAACCACGCCTTATGTGGTATTTGTTGTTGAAGTGCGTACAGTTGTCACAGTCCTACCCACTCGGTCACACAGATGGGATGTGTTGACGGCTTGACTGGCGTCAGGGGTGACACATGTCATTGCATCATGTGCATACGTATTTCGTTTATGCATTTTTCCTGTGATTGCTGCATTTATATGAGCTATGGTTGTTGCACTTGATTGACATGCATGTATATCTTGGTTTTACTATTGTTGTATTGTTTTATACATGCTTAGTGTTTATCCGAATTTTATATTATGTCGTTTTACTATATGTTATGCATGTTTAGGTGAATCTACATTTCTTATGGACTGTACTCTTTTGATTCTCTACTCCGTTATCCTTATTATGCCATGCTTATTTGTCTACTCATATACCCGCAGAGTCCACCCGGACTCACCACCCCTGCTTTCCTTTTTGTTGTTTCAGATAGCAGGTAGAAGTATTTCTTGGAGCCATGAGAGGATCCAGTTGCCGGTCCCCAGTGTCGAGTTGAGCTATTTTTTTTGGTATTCAGTTTAGTTGTTTGTTTTCAGTACTTGTAGTTGCATTTTATTCATTATCGGGTTTTGTCATTATCAGAGTCTTTTGGTGATCTCTATGAATTGTAGTTCTTTTATGATTAAGGTGGCTGAGCCACCCGTTATCTTTCCTTTTGATATAAAACTGCGTGGTTGTGATTGTTTCCTATATTTTGTGATACTAGCCGCCTGTGGCTAAGTTATATGGTGAGATGTTATGTATATATGCCCCATATTATTCATCGTACAGGGGAGATGCTGCCCGATTTTCGAGGAAGCATGTGCCTCTGGGGGCGTGACAACGAAAGTCACCATTGACCCTCCATCTTGGCTCTGTATCGTCTTTGTATCATCTGCACACTCACAGACTGATTAGCAAAGCAAATCAAAACATATCAGAAGGTAATCAGAGATTTGACAATAATTCAAATTAAAGTTCTGAGGCGCTAATCGATCACCCTGACCGATCAGACACCCTCCTGACCAATCAGACTAGATTCGAATCGATCCAGTGTAGATCAGTGGTAGGGGATCGGTCACCAGACCGATCCCTTATCTTACTGGAAGTTTACTGGAAGTTCAGGGCAAGACCTTGATCGGTCTCACTGACCGATCAGCCACGACTTGATCAGTCTCACTGATCGATCAGCCTAGTGCCTGATCGGTCAGCCTGACCAATCAGGCTCCTGCCTGATCGGTCTAGACACTACTGATCGGTCGCACTGACCGATCAGTCGCCATACAGATTGTTTCTGATTTATTTCTGATCGATCACCAGACCGATCAGCCACCACATAGAATGTTTCTGATCTATTTTTGATCGGTCACCAGACTGATTAGACATCCTGGATCGGTCACCAGACCGATCTACTATCAAGAGAGTTCATGCCAACTCCCTGATCGGACTTCAGACCAATCTACAATCGAGAGAGTTCGTGCCAACTCCCTGATCGGACATCAGACCGATCCAGCTCTGATCATTTCGACCCTGAGTTCAGAGAACAGGCTCCCTTGCCTTCTCTGACTCAGTCTGGTCCTGGAGAACGAGCTCCCGAGCCCTCTCCAACTTAACCCAGTCCAGAGAACGAGCTACCGAGCCCTATCTGACCAGTACACTTAATGCTCAGTCCCCCGGACCAAGACTTCATACCCAGCTTCACTCACTGGGACTTAGTCCAACCTAGCTTCACTCACTTGGATTTCCTTCACCTAGCTTCCCTTGCTAGGACCCGGCTTCACTCACCAGGATTTCCTTCACCTAGCTTCCCATGCTAGGACCCGGCTTCACTCACTAGGATTTTCTTCACCTAGCTTCACTCACTAGGACCCCACTTCACTCACTGAAATTCGTGTCCAGTCCCCGACCAGGACTTAATCCGAACTTATCTTACTCAACTAAACTTAAATCGGTGTCAACACCAAAACAACAATCAGATCAGACTGCATCAACAGTGGTGAGGTTTCTCCACCCACAAGGAGCTATACGAGCTAGCCGAAGGTCTTCCGAGGAGTCATCCACCGATGGATCGGGATCGTCCACCTTACGGACAGCCATGGAGTAGGAGCTTCATCTCCAAACTACGTAAATTGGTTTGTCTTTTTAGTTGTTAGTTTTGTTTTTGTTATTCCGCTTGCGCACTAACAACTTGTAGGAAGAAAAATCGAAAAGTAGCTATTCACCCCCCCCCTCTAGCTAAACGATAAGGTCCCAACAGAAAACACTCGCGTCATGCACTCGGTGTCGAATGTTCACTATCAATAATGCTACTATAATTCCACCTTAGATAAAAAAATTTTTAGATGGGATTCGAATGTTAATGTTCATTTGTCACTAAAATACTTTACCGTTGTACTGTGTGCTGAAGGGCATGATTGCACATTAATATTAAGAATGGTAATTTACCAAATCAAGCACGTAAATTTCTGAATTTATCAAAAGGCGTGCACTACTTTAATATTTTCCAAAGGGCGCACTCATTTATATACTCTTTATATTTTACCCTCTTGACAAATCTAAAATTTTCTCTTCTATTTCTCTTTCTCTTTTCTCTATTAATTTTTCCTCTCTTCTCTTTCCTCTCCACTCTTCTTGTAACAGGTCCACGACGTTTAAAGTGTAGTTGATTTTTTTGATATCATTTTAACACCTCCGGAGAGCTTCAATTGCATCCATTTCAGTTCCTGTATTCTAAGATTATAAGGAGCTCAAATATGCTATCCATTGTTTATTTTGACTTCTCTAAAGGTGTGTATGTAACAAAGAAGAATCGACAAAAATTCTCCGGGTTTGGCCTAATATGAATTATATTAGACCCAACGCGGGCCTGATATGATTCAATATCAAGCCCACATTAGGCCTGATATGATATGTATCAGTCCCAATGTGGAGGTTTTTGTCGATTCACCATTGATAAACCTAGATAGCTTCGATTGCATTCATCTTAGTTTCTATGGATTTCTGAAGTTGTAAGGAGTTCAAATATATTATTCATTGTTGATTTCGACTTCTCCGGAGATGTTAAAATGTAATATGGAAGAATTGACAAAAATCCCCACATTGTGCCTAATATGAATCATATCAGGTCCAACGTGGGGCTTTATGCGGATTCACCACTAATGGACCTAGAAAACTCCAATTTCATTTATTTCAATTCTTGTAGATTTCTGAGATTATAAGGATTTCAAATATGTCATCTATTATTTATTTCAGCTTCTCTAAAGGTATGTATGTACTAAGAAAGAATCGGCAAAAATCTCCCACGTTGGGACTGATATGATCCATATCAGGCTCAATATAGGAGATTTTTGTCAATATTTTCTTATTACATTTTAACACATTTGGAGAAGTCGAAATAAATAATGGATAGCATATTTGAACTCCTTGCAACCTCAGAAATCCACAGGACTGAAATAAGTACAATTGAAGCTCTTTAGATCCATTAGTGGGGTTCAGTCGCAAAAATCCCCCACATTGTGCCTAATATTGAATCATATCAGACCCATATTGAGTCTGATATTGAATCATATCGGGTCTAATATGAGAAATTTTTGTTAGTTTTTTCTTATTACATACACATCTTTGATGGAGCCAAAATAAATAATGGATAGCATATTTGCACTTCTTGCAAACTCAGAAATCTACAGAAACTAAAATACATGCAATCGAAATTCATTGATGGACCGAGAGAGCTCTAATTGTACCCATTTAATTTTTTGTGAATTTCTGAGATTGCAAGGAGTTTAGTTATGCTATCTATTGTTTTTTTTTTGACTTCTCTAGAGATGTTATGTTATTAAAAAATCTACTAAACTTTAAACGTCGTGGACCTGTTACGAGAAGTGAGAAGAAGAAAGAGAAGAGAGGAAAGAATAATAGAGAAAAAAGAAAGAGAAAAAGAAAAAGATAGATTTGTTAGAAGGGTAAAATGAGAATAGCTTATAATTGATTTCATCCTTTGGTAAATATTAAAATAGTGCACATCTTTTAGTAAATTTGAAAATTTACATGCGTGATTTAGTAAATTGCCGATATAAGAATGCTATTAGTTGTCTAAATCTTTGGTGGCATACTGGTGAAGAAGGTTGCTGGATTGAATTTGTTATTTTTTTAATAATTCAGATATTTAATATTTTTGAATGGATTAATCCCAAAGGTAATTGATTCTCTCAATTATTTATTGTTGTCATATACAAAATATTTATACAATTTCAAAGTAAACTTCAAAGATGAAAACTATTTCTACTGAATATTTCGTAGCCAAATTAATAACCTTGATAATCACACTGTATTGATCTGTAGGTATAAGAGAGTCAGAAGGGCAAGCAAATTTTAGGAAGATTCGACGATGACCTAACATCTCAAAAGGGTGGAGGAAAAATCCTAGAACGAAGGTGTGCTGCGAAAAGCACCACTATTAACCGGCGATCAATCGTATAGTGATTGCATTTTTTTCCTAAAATTTTAACTAAGTCATTGATTTTTTTAAGAAATAATGTGGACAATGAATATCCTCTGAAGTTGACCATCTAAATTTAGTATCTAAGGAACTGAGTTTCACAAACTCTTTGTATCTTATTGCATAGTGAAAATATTCTTAGTTTCCTACTTATTGTAGAGAAGTCGTCCATGATTACAAAAACAAGTTAGATGAGAAGAAAAGTCACTTTACTCTCTTAATGTAGTTCTCTAACATAAGTTGACATGGAAATTAAAGTGTAAAGCCTAAACTCAAAATAGTGACTGCAATTTTTTTCTAAAATTTTATCTAAGTTATTGCCTTTTTAAAAAGAAACAATGTGAACAATGAATAGCCTCACAAGTCGACAATTCGAATTTAGTATCTCAGAAAGTGGGTTTCACAAACTCTTTGTATCTATCTTATTGCACAGTGTAAATATTCTTAGTTCCCTACTGACTGCAGAGAGGTTGTTCATGATTACAAAATAAGTCAGTCTCCATGGGATGGACTGATGGCTAGTACATGAAGCATTGCCGTCATAAGATATGAGAGTCAAATCCTAATGAAGTCAGGTGTCTATTGTCCCTTATGTGCTAGTCACTGTCCGAGCTAATAGTTTCCATCATTTATCTCCTTTGGATGGGTTGACGGGGGCGCTAAAACATGAACAAATCACTTTTGCCATCATGATTACAAAACAAGTCAGATGAGAAGAAAAAGTCAATTTACTCTCTTAATATCATTGTCTAACTGACAAAAGTTGACAAAGAAATTAAAGGGTAGAGCCTAAACTCCAAACAGTGATTGTATTTTTTTTCTCTCTTAAAGTTTTAACTAAGTGATTCATTTTTTAAAAGAAACAATGTGGACAATGAATAGCCTCATAAGTTAGACAATCCAAATTTAGTATCTCAATTAGTAGATTTCTCGATCTCTATTTTATTGCACAGTGTCAATATTCTTTGTTCCCTGCATACTGCAGAGAAGCCGTCGATGGTTACAAAATAAGTCAGATGAGAAGAAAAAATACTTTACTCTCTTAATGTTGTTTTCTAACTGACATAAGTTGACAAAGAAATTAAAGGGTAAAGCCTAAACTCAAAATATTCTTAGCTCTTTTCATGGAAAAATTATGATGAGATGAGGAAGGAGTAGTTAGTCAGGAAACAAAATTTGATCTGAAGTCTCCTACGAATTGATAGTTGTCCAGGTAGATGGTACACGAGTGGAATTGATAACCGGCATGTTGCGCACATTCACATCAAGGGGAAGCATGCGATACTCAATATCTAGTTCTCTCAATACCTTGATCATCTCTTGGACCGCAAGCTCTCTTCTCAAAAACCGTTCTCCCATATCTTGGAAGTTAATACGATGCCTCATCCAAATTGATACTTTTAATCTGTTCATGTCATCAACATCTTTCAGAACGACCTGACCACCAGGATACCAATGTTCCTTCTTGTTCTCCAAATATCTGCAAAATAAAGCAAGTGTTGTAATGTTGACACCGAGCTGGAACTATTTTCTCATGTGAGAAGGATGATGAGTTGCGGCCTAAGATATTACGTACAAAGCAAACTCAAATATCTTACAAAGAAATGAAAAACACAAGTGCAGCATAATTGATTTCGAGTTGATGAACTGGTTAAGAATTTAGCACAAGTTGACTGAAAGCGACCTTCAGCAGGATGCAAACCTAACAACTAGACCAGGTGAAGGATCAAAAGAATGATATTTTAACATTTATGATCCACCAAACTGCTTATGCTCTAGACATTAATAAATGAAGTTGTATAGATGGTGTGAGTGTTGGGCAAGTTGAATTGAATAGGGTTTAGTGTGTAAAAGGGCGAGGAAGACCAAAAATATATAATTCTAGTAAGTGTAATTAAGTGGTTGGATTCAAAGTAATATAACCTTGGATAAAATCTGGTTGGAAGGCAAGATCCATGTAGCTGAATCTAACAAGATCAGTATGGTACCAGACGATAACAAAATTCCAGCAAATATATATGCAATGATAGACAACGTGAATTTTCAACATACATGACGTGACTTTTTTCGTGTACACGTCCGATTGTAGTTTCGAGATCGCCGGTGGCGTCCGACCGCCGCCCTGAACCAAACTATACAATTGGGGGCACGGTGAACCCGTCGAGGATCGCTGCAATTGAAGTGTCACGTCATTCACGTTGAGTTTCACATTGAAAATTCACATTGTCTATCATTTTTCTAATCACCTCCGTTAAACATTCTATTAATTTTTCTTGACTCATTCTCTATTTATAGGGGAGCATTAATTCAGTATGAGAACATAATTTGTAAGATTTCATGGAAAAAGTGAAGGCTTCTTAGTACTTACCCCACTATCCTTTCTCTCATCATAGCAATCTTTTCCAGAGGAGTTGCAACATGAATACAGAAGTCGATTGAGTCTCCCATATCTGGACTGCGGTAAAAATTGGCAAGCGGCAAGGTAGCCAAAATGGAATTGGGATATGCAACCTTAAGGTTGTCAAACCTCAAGAAAATTGTTGTCAAGATATTCATCTCCTCCACGCACATCTGAAAGTCAGAAAAAGAAATAGAAGAAACTATTTATCATAATCTTTATAGATAAGTGTGGAGAATTGGTGATACTACTAAGAGCTGAGCAAGTCGAAATTTTGAACTACCTGGACTCCATTAATTTCACAGCGGTCGCCCACATCATAAGGGTGCATTGCAAATAAGAAAATAATAGCTTCGAAGACCATCTTCAATGTGTTGCCAAAAATAAAGACAAGCAGCAAAAGCTGAGAGCTTAGAAAAACGAAGAATTGGGTCGTGGCAATGTCCAGAATAAGCAGCCAAATAACAAATACAATGATTGATACAACAACATTTGCCATTTGATGGAGTTTGTTTACAGCAGTCTTTGTATCATTCAAAGTCAAAGCAAGAGCTCTACGTTCTCTAAATGCATGCACCTACAAGATTGCTTCAAATTCGTAAGTGATGCCTTGTCATGTAATGTGATAACATAGAATAAAGAGAAGTTAAAATAAATCAGTACCACCCAGTTCTTAAGGGATCGTCTGCTGACCCTGTCTTTCTCTTGTGCTCCCTCAAACAAGCTCATTATCTTTTGAGCTTCATCATTCTTCAGAAAACGCAAAAAATCAGCAAAGTAGATATACCTGGAAATTTTCAATTGTTTCAATTAATCAGCTATCTTGACTAGTTTGGATATGAGCAAGAGCAAACCAAAAGGAGAGACAATTAGAGTATCCTTTTTAATGATGAAGGCAGGATGAATATTAGAAGAACTACAGGGTGTTTGTTTCATCCATTATTAACCACAATGTTCAAACAGAAAGCTAATGAGAATATTTGATGTCATCATTTTTTTAAATTTTTTCAAGTTGCAAGCCAATGATAGAAACATGAATTGCATTATAAAGGGCACAAAAGAGTGGCGCAATTATTGTCTCATAATTAAGAGAACTTGATGCAAAACTATTATGCAAGATCTCCTAGCAAAGATCATCATCATCACCTTCAAGCTCTATGTAATACAATATAATAATTTTAAGATTGAATGGTTTCTTTTATTACACTAACTAATGTTTTCTTTCATCTCTCTTTTTATCCTTTGACCCCTTCACTATAATAGATTCAGTTCTTTTAACTAGAAAATGTATTCATTCTTTTCAACATGTCTATGAAATCTCACTCTACTTTTGTCACTTTATTATCCGTTAATATTTTGTAGCAAACTCACCCACCTCGACAGCATGACTTCTTGACTTTGCAAGTTCAATTCATCTTATGGCGGGCGATATCTACGTCATACCTAGTCCCTAATTCCTCCAACTCCTCTTCTCACGTGGTGTCATTGATCGATAATTAGGCCTCAACTCTACCAGCGACGACCCATCTCTTCTTTTGAGGATGACTATAGGTGTTATAACATCTACTATTGTCTCATTATTAGATCCAATAGTATATTATCCTTATTAAGAATATGACACTGCTCAAGTAATAAAGTTAAAATTCCATAATTTTATAATAGCTTTTGGTTTGGTTTCATAGATCAAGAATAAAATGGTAAAAGTTCACTATTTTTCTCATTGTGGAGTTGCTTCTATTCGACTAGAAGGCTTATGCATTCAATTCCTCTACTCAAAGCTGCAACACAAATGATCTTGTATCGGTGGAATAAATGTAAGGCTAGATCATGGCCAAACGAGTCTTAACATGGGGAACTCATCTTAATTCTAGCAAAATATTGACTGACTAGCCAACCAGTTAAGAATACAAAGCAGTTCCTAGCTAGTTCTGATACCAGTAGCTTGATTGAGGAGATCAAGTACAGCAATAGCATAGACACTGCATTTACATAAATGGGAATAGATAAATGTATCCTTGGAGCTCAAGTCTGATACCGAAGTGAGTGGCATGACCAGCAGTGTAGATTAGTCTTTTGTTCTTCTCACATTCACATTCCTCATCATGCTTACTCCAGTATATTCTTCATTTAGTTGGCCATACTGTCGTACTCCTCATCTTATTGTTGTCAATGTTTTTCATTTGTAAATTCTGCAATTTAATGGGTGTAATTCATGCATTCATTCATCTATCAATCAGGTAGATAACTTTCAATCAACTGTATTCATGTTGGAAAAGTAGGAATGACTAAATATATAAACGAGCTGATACCATCAGTCCGATGAAGTAGTTTCATGTAAAATGAGCAAAATGAAAGACTTACTTGGCTCCAGATCTGGCAACATTGTTGAAAATCTTTCGCGCGGCAACCTTTGCCTCGAATTCACTGCGTATCTTGGTGACAGAATCATCTTCCTCGGCACCCTGCTGAGCGTGCTCATCCAGGGTCGTTAGAGTCCCATATCGCACAATTCTCATCAGCTTCTTCATCCTCCAAGCCGATACGTTCTTTTGGTTGAGTTTGTGTAATTCCTCGATCGTAATCCCTTGGTCCACAGGCTTGGGTGTCGGAAACTTGAAGCTCTTACCAATTTGTGGACTCTTCCCGTTGTTTTCATTACCACGGAGCCTGCTGCTCTTACCCGACAGCGCTGCCGCCTCAAAATCAGGTGGAATCCTTGCCCCTGCATCCCGCAGCCTCTGCAGTTCCGCTATCGTCCTTTCTTCTTCTTCCTTAATGTGTTGAATCTCTATTAGTGGGGGGCCCGAGAGTGTCTCGATCACGTACTGATTGAACAGAGACTCTTGGATGCGATCAAAGTAGGTGCTCACATGGAAGGAACTAGCAAGGACCTTCACGAACAGGGTCTTGGCGAGTCGAAACAGGTTGGCTACGAGGAGGCAGAGCAGGATCTTGGTTACGTATGGTAGAGTGCGGCTCTTCACGTGCCGTTGCATATTCTTGTCGAACAAGAATTGCCAGGAGATGAGTACGAAGCCGAGCCACAGGCAGTTCTGGACTGCCCTCCGAACGCCGTAGACGAAGTAGAGGACGCGCTTGCGAAGGAGGAGAAAGTTGCGTTCGATGCAGAAGACACTGAGACGGACAAGCCATCCGGAGACCAGGCGGCCACAGATGAGCACGAAGAGGAGGAGGAGCCACTTCCAAAGTTGAAGCTCCAAAGGCGCCATCAACCTGAGGGACGGAAAGGAGAGGCTGCATGCTAACGCGGCGAGGATGAGGACGAGGCTCACACACTGTAGGATTGTGAGCCAACTTAAATCGGTGCGCTTGAACTCGTCGGGGATGTGATCATCGACGAATGGGTCCTCGTCGTCCTCATCCATTCGCGGGGACTTGCCGCCGATGAACCCAGACTTGATCTGCCCAGACATGGGAATCCACCCGGACCTCCTCGCCTCTTCATTACCAGTAGTCGCTGCCGTCTGGAACGGCGGAGACGCCAGAGGAGGCGCCGGATCCATGATCCTCGAACGCGTCTTGGTGCGGAGAATGGTGGAGTTGCGACGGAAGGAAGAGTTTGAGGTGCAGCGGAGCACTTCCACGCTGGCGCCACCCGGTTCAGGCGTTGCCGTCGAAGGCTTTCTATGCCGGAGTCCAGCGTCCGAGTCATCGGAATCGTTATCGTCGGACGAGGCTAATTGTTGATTAGAATAGGGTTCATGATCTCTGGAGGGAGATTGGAAGGAGACTCGGGGTTCCCTGGTGCCAAATATAGAAATGGGGGAGTTGGAATTCCTCCTTAGCTCCTCCATTTCCATGTCCATGTCCAGGGTCATCTCGGCGCCTTTGGCACGCTGCTGGTCGAGGAACGTGTGGATGAGCAACGAAGGGGGATCCTCGGCGATCTCCTCCTGCAGGCTTATGAAGCTGAACCCATCTCTTCCTTCCTCATCACGAAGACCGCCGCTGCCATTTCCATTTCCATTTCCATTTCGTATTCGGCGTCCATCTTTGCCTTCCGACTTGCGAAAATCATAGCTCGATTCCCTCGACACTTGATTGGGAACGTTTCCTCCGCCAATGGAGCCCGCGGAGGGACCACGGTGGTGGCTGTTTCCGTCGATCTTGACTACCACCTCGCCACTGTGGTCGGGATCATCTTTTTCCAGAAGGATCGGCTGCTGCTCGAGATCGTGGGAGAGGCTGCGCGAGGAAGAGTACTTGTGCGAGCCACTATGGGACCTGAAGGACTTTTGGAAGGAATCCATGGCGGAGGATGGATGGCAAAATGACAATGAAGGAGAAGAATAAAAGGTGGAAGAGCCAAACCTAAAGTTAGCTTAGCAATAATCAATTATACATAGCACTTATGCTATTTATACCAATCAGTCCGAGGAGCAACGACAAGTGTACGTACGGATTTCAATTAGAATATTTTTTTTATTTGACATGGGAGCTGGACGACTAAACTAATTACATTTACTCGCCAATTAATACTGACTCTCCACTAGTTACTTGATATGTACATAAACGATTATTTCAATATATTTTAAGATTAACTTTGACATAATGTACCCTTTTTTCATATAAAAGACTGATCGGCCAAGAAAAATATTCTTTTTGAATTATTTATCTATATCTTATCATAGGAGTGAACGAAGATATTAAATCATTCGAAGTAAACGATATTTCATCTTACAATCTCATTCTGGGAGATGATATATTTTTGGACGATCAATTTGTTATGATTGTGTAACGATTGTGGAGGGAGTGGACAGTGGAGGGATACTAAAGCACCATTATTACCTTTTACAACACCGGTGTTAACGATTGTGGTGTGTAATTATTAAAGGATTGTGATTAAAAGTCAGTATTCAAACATTTTAATATACCATATAAATTCGAAACTATTATCATTAAATGAATATCAACTATTATTTGTATAAAAAAAAATAATAAATGTAGATTCTTTCGATGCATTTAGAAAAATAGTAGAGGTAGGTTTTTGTATTTCTTCTTCTATTTCATTCATCCATGAAAGAATCCACCTCCATTATTTTTCTACGTGCAAATAATAGTTAATATCCATTAAATATGAAGGGTTTTAAATTTATGTTGTATATTAAGATTTCTAAGCACTAATCTTATAGTTACAATAAACTATAAACTTTTTTTTGGATTTTGTAATGTCTTTAATATGCCTATTGATACGATTTTACCATACCAATATTTTACTCTTACTTCATTGTATGTCACATTTGATGATGAAGTGGAGATTTTTAATAATGATTTTTTTTTTCATTTTTATTTGATTTTGATTCATTAATTTAGAATTCTGTTTCTTTTTTGATTTGATGAGGATGATGAAATGAGTTTTTGATTAATTATCTCTTTTAGAGTTTATGTTTTTCTATTATTTATGTTGGTGCATGTATAAATTTTGTGTGAATTTTTATTTAAAAATATAATAATCAATTCAATATATTTTTTCCCCTCTTAAGGGTTATCAAAAATGATAAAAAAAATAAAGATGCAATTATTTTTTTAAAGTGTTCTCACATCTAACGTTTGATTAAAGGAGGTTAAATGTTATTTTTCTTTAAAAAATACAAAGAATAAAATATAACTCTATATAAAAAATAAGAGAGTTAAATGTTATTTTTAAAATATAAAAAGGTAAAATATAACTCTGATAAAAAAACACAAGTGGTTTAAAATTAAACTTATTTATGTTTACTTATTGTGAGAGTCGACTCAGACTAGAATAATGGTCAAAAGCCGAGACAGACACGTCGATTTCATAGATCTTGAGGCTCTAAACCAAGAGCAAGAATCGCCGAGATCTAGTTAACTTGTCTCGTATCTTTGGTTAGGAAAACTTCTGCTAAAAGGTAGATGGGATTTCGACGAAATGGAGGTTGTGACTATTGGAGGAGTCAACAGTTCATTTTATTTTTTAAAAAATTATTAAATCGAATCTGAGACCATTTAATTTTAGGAAAGTATTTTTACCGACAACTCAAAAATTCAACCTCTCATAGTTATATAACACATTCAGGACGGATTTACATAACGATTTGGAGGAGTTATATCCCCCTCCTAATTTTTAATAATATTATTTTTATATAAATTTTTATTTTTTTAGTATAATTGTTTTTTATTTTTTTAATATATATACTATTTGACCTTTTTAAAAATAAATATTTATAGTTGGTCTAATGATAAATTTTATTTTTCTTTTATCATACATCTAGAGATCAAATCTCTTGGAGGATCAAATTTAAAAAAAATTTCTCTCTATTTTTTAAATTTCAATTAAATATACATTATATATGTTAAAAGATTGAGGAGATCAGTATTATAATATTTATTTTTGTCACTTAATATTTGCTCCCCTAAACAAAAAATTCATCACTTAATATACGACGCCTCTAAATCTAAAATTTTAAATTTGTGCCCCTGATCTTATTTAAAGAAAATATTTATGATGTTTAAAACCTAAATATCTATATAGTAATTTAATACGTTTTCGCTTCAAAGTAACTCCCGGGCCATTGATTCGATTTTCTTCGTTAGATGGGGAAAGTATCAATGTTTCCTCGATTACTATCTAGGAGCATGCAGTCGACGTGGCAAAAAGTGCATTTCGCACATTCAATAAAGCCGAATAAAACCTCTAGTTAATCAAAAACCATGCTAGTTCAAAGCATCCATGGTCATTGAAACTCTTCAAGAGCTCCTTCGTTGTATATTATATACAATTATTTTAAACCTCTCAACAACTACTTCATGAGTCCCACACTTTTCATTATATATTTCTTATACCTCTTCCCTATTTTATATTATATATAATTAACTTTTTATAAAATTTAAATTCATAAATTATTAACATTGAATAACATTAATAATAAAAAAATTACATAAATGCTACTTAATTAAAAAATTACATAAATTCATAAATTATAATTATTTTAATGATTTAATAATTAAAAAGAAAAAACAAATGTTACAGGAAGGAACAATTCCGCCTATACGGAGCTGCATTTCTATCAAAGTGAGGGAGCTCTCTCTCACTATGGGAGGGAGCTCCCTCACGTATGCTAGCGTGGCAATGGGAGCTCCGCAGGTGCCCGCAGTGGAATCACTTTTATTGATAAGTTTAAAATGAGATGATATTACTCTTTTCACCCCCTTTAAGTCAATCCCATAATAACTACAAAATGTTAGTGACACTATATAATATTTGTTAAATATGACACTCTCGACGTAGTCCGAAAAATGTTTAGAAATTTTTCCGGAAAAGAATTAGGGTTTACAAACACCAGAAGAGAATTGGAGGGTTGGAATACTCTAAACAAAAGTTAGAAAGGACAAGACACAAAAAAAAATTCTAAACAATAGTAATCCAGATTTGAGATTGATTGGAATGGATTAGAGTAGCGGCTCTGGGTAGGGGACTGTGGGCGATCATCAAAGGTAAGACCCTGACTATTCCATTTGGTTATTGCTTGGGATCAGTATGGTGGAATGAGTGTTACAATAGTAATCCAGATTTGAGATTGATTGGAATGGATGATCGGAACCTTGAATATGTGTTGGTTTTATTGCTTGATGGTCAGATTACAGAGTCCTTACGTGTGTTCTTGATTTCATTCATTTGCTCTGTTCCATATCCTTGTTTTCAATAGAATTGTGGAACGTTTTGGATTACCTGTCTGATCGTGAAACGGTGGTTGATGTATTAGTGTCTTTTGGCATTTGAACACAAAGTTTCAGCTGCATCTCATTGTCGTGAGCCCCACATGGAGACCTAGCGTGGAATATGAATGATCCTATAAATGTTTAATTTTGATTGATCCTTTCCTCACTTTGAGTTCTTGTATTCAGATTCATTTGGAACAGGATTTTGATAGAACTTGATATCGTTAGAAAGGATGGTTAGATGAGTTTTTGGTTGGGTTGAGGTTAGGTTTAATTTGAGATTTAAACCTAATAACCTAAATGTGATGAATTTGAATTCGAGGTAAACCTAAAATGAATCTAATCTTAATTACACGGGGTAATTAAAAAATTTTCATTGAATTAATTAAATAAAAAAGGAATGATTAGGGTAACCCTAATACGGTTTAGGGACTTATTAGCTAGTTATTACCTTTTTATAATAGCTATTTAAATATGTCCTTTGATATAGGGCATTGATTGAGATTTATTGTTACAGATTTGGCGGGTGGTTCCCTACACATACGAACTTCTTCCATTTGGAGACGAGTACTTCTTGCTTGTTTTTTTAGATCCACTTTACCTTTATACATGACTATTTATTTTGGTGCAATAGGTTTATGTTAGTAGGAGCCCTATAGCCAATTATGTTGACTAGGGACTTTTTGTATCATATTCTATCATTAATAAAGACATGTTTGGTTATTATACTTTATATTTGTGCCAAATAACTAAGTATAATAATGTTCTTGAGTAGTAGGTTCTTATCTACATTATATCGATTGGTTGAATCGATAGTGAGATGATGTAGAGAACACTATGTTGGTGCAAGTTGCATCAATGATGTTCTCCTTTAAGTGTTTTAATGTTTGACAATACACTTAAGTCAGTGATACAATGAACAAACAAAGGGGAGCAAAGGAGAAGTAACCTAAGTTGAAGAAAAGTCCTAGTTAACCTAGGCACTAAGACCTGGTGAGTGAAGCTGGGCACTAAGACCTGCTCGGAAGGTGGGCACTAAGTCCTGATCGAGGATTGGGCACTAAGTCCTGGCAAGGGCTGGGCACCGAAGACCTGCTAGGAAGGTGGGCACTAAGTCCTGGTCGGGGACTGGGCAAGAAGACATGGCCGAGGGTTGGGCACCGAAGACCTGGTTCGGGGAATTGGGCACGAAGATCTGGCCGAGGGTTGGGCACCTAAGTCCTGGACCTAGGGTTTGGGCACGGAGTTGTAGGATCGGGTCGACCGGCTAGAGGGGGGTGAATAGACGGTTTATTAAAAATAAGCACTAACACTCGTCTTTAAAAAGAAATAAACTTGGTTGCAACAGAGTCGTTGCTTCCAAGGCAGTTGATGCTCAAACAGAAACTCCTTAATGCGGAGAAGCCTTTACAGTTGTAGCACAGAGAAAGCTTAGAGAGAAAGAGAGTTTACAACTCAATGAATTGAATTTCTAAAGCAAACCTCTAAGTCTATTTATAGCCTAAGAGAATAAATCTGGATGGTTGATTGTTGATCACTTTTCTCTTGGTCGTTGATCCATGGATGTAATCTGGATGGTTGATCTTGGATGGGATTAAACTGCATCCATTGGATTTGATTAAAGGATAATGTAATATTATCCTTTAAGTTTTAATTATTTTAATTAAAACTTTATCTTCTCCCCTTGCTCGAGATGATTGTTGTATCCATCTCGCTGTTATAATCTAGGTAGCAATATCGCCAATACATATTTGCCAACGCCTTTTATCCCAGTTGGTAAGTGGATTTGTGTATTTGGTGGAGGACTTGGGTTCGATCCTTCCTTGGCATCAAAACTTTGTTTTTTTTTTCTTTTGGGCGAATTTCTTTCATTTCTTTTGGGCGCTTGGACTAGTCTTTTTGATTCTTCGTCTTCTGGGTGATTTCCGGTCAACCGAAGTTAGGCTCACCCGAACCCGACTCCGGCCTTTCGCCCCTCGAGCGTCCTTCCTCCCGGCTTCTCGTCCCTCGGACACCGCGCACGTCCTTCTCGCTCCACCGGTGTACTCTTCCGCAGCTTCCGCGTCCCTCGGATTGTACTGAGCCCGTCGGCTCACTTCCCCGCGCAATCCTTCTCGTCCGCTGCGTCTTACGCTCGACTTCCTCCGTACCTAAGTTCCTGCACACTTAGCAGAGGGATTAAAACCAACATGACCTAACCTAACTTGGTTGATCACATCAAAACCAACCGGGGCACCAACAATCTCCTCCTTTTTGATGTGGATCAACCCAAGTTTAGTTAGGGTAAACAAAAAAAAAAATAAAACTAGAACTAAATTAAGCAGTTAAGCATAGAAAAAAAATATTGCAATCAATAACCACAACCTCCCCCTAAACTTAAGCTACTCTCCCCCTTTGATCACAGCAAAAATGGGGCACAAAAAATAGGGAAAGGAAAAAATATGATTAGAACTTAGAAAAATATATAAAAATCTATTTTGTATATTAAAAAAAATAAATCATATAGTGGCAGAATAAAAAATTCAAAGATATATTTTTAAAATTCAAAAATCTCATGAAAAATAAAAAAAATTTACCAAGTTTAATTGACTATGTGTAGATCTCAAAAAAATCGATTCTTGCAGAATAAATTAATTTTCTATTTTTAAAGTTAAAATTTTATTTTTCAAAAGAAACTTAATCATAAAATGTGTTAATCTATTTCTAATTTTGCAAGAAAAATTATGCAGTAATAGAAAACTAATTCAAAATTGATTTTGGTATCCAAAATAGATTTCTATCGACAGGATTAACTAAAAATTTGGATGGAATGTAATTCTTTGGCACCTTTTTAAATTGGCCTTTATGGTTTTTAAAATACCAATTCAACTTTTCAGGATAACTATTTTTCTTGTGTCGCAGACAGACAATATCACATTCTAATTTCTCAACTAAATTTTTCAGATCAATATTTTCATTTTTTAATTTAGAATTTTCTTTTTCTAATCTGCAATTAGATTTGAGCAAGGCTTTAACACCAGCATACAATTGATCATGAGGAAGAAAACAAACCTCACTTACCGGATCGCTTTCGAAAAGCGAGGTTCCTTCTTCGTTGTCGCTTTCTGATGTCGCTCCCCCTTCAACACTGCTCCCCTCTTGATGACTTGCCATCAGCGCAAGTCCCGCGTATTCTTGAACTTCTGATTCGTCCGACGAGGTCTCGTCCCAGGTGGCCTTCAATGCCTTCTTTTTCTTTGGCTGGTTTTTGATTTTGGGACACTGATCTTTTAGGTGTCCCTCCTCGTTGCAGTTGTAGCATCGGACAGTTCGTTTCTTCGGAGACCGCCTTTTCTTCTGCATTCTCGAAAAGTTATTAGCTTTAAAAAAATTTTTAAACGAACTTACTATTTGCGTTGTCTCGTCGTCCGTCGAGGATTCTGACTCCTTCTCCGTTCTCCTTGTGTTTAGGGCCAGATTCTTCGTCTTTCTAGATCCCGCCCACCGAGATTCGTGTAATTTGAAAATGGAAAATATTTCATCTAATGTACTTACCTCTAAATCTTTGGAGATGTAATAAGCGTCGACGATTGAGCTCCACTCCTGGGTCCTTGGGAAGGCGTTGAGGGCGTATCGAATGGAGTCGCGATTACTTACCGATTCGCCGAGTTGGGTGAGTCCGGAGATTAGCTCCTTTATTTTGGCATGAAGTTCAGCCACCGTTTCTCCTTCCTTCATTTGCAGGTTTATCAGCTGGTTCCGGAGGAGATCCTTTCTTGCTGATTTGGTTTCAGAGGTACCCTCATGAAGTTCTAGGAACTTCTCCCATAATTCTTTTGCGGAGTGGTAGTTGCCGATCCGGTTTACCTCTTGAGTAGGCAAGACTGTTAGGAGGTGGAACTCGGCCTTACCATTGGCAACAGATTCCGACTGCTCCTTATTCCACAAGCTTTCTTCTTTTTCATCCCCGTTCGCATCTTTAGGAACTGCAAAACCATATTTTATTGATAAAAGAATATCAAAATCGGTACGAAAAAATACCTCCATTTTTTTCTTCCAGACGGTGAAATCCCCTTCGAATTTAGGTGGATGAATGTGCGCGCCGGCCATCGTCTTGTTGCTTTCTCAGGCGATTAGTCCTTAAAAAGCGAACCCGCTCTGATACCACTTGTAGGATCGGGTCGACCGGCTAGAGGGGGGTGAATAGACGGTTTATTAAAAATAAGCACTAACACTCGTCTTTAAAAAGAAATAAACTTGGTTGCAACAGAGTCGTTGCTTCCAAGGCAGTTGATGCTCAAACAGAAACTCCTTAATGTGGAGAAGCCTTTACAGTTGTAGCACAGAGAAAGCTTAGAGAGAAAGAGAGTTTACAACTCAATGAATTGAATTTCTAAAGCAAACCTCTAAGTCTATTTATAGCCTAAGAGAATAAATCTGGATGGTTGATTGTTGATCACTTTTCTCTTGGTCGTTGATCCATGGATGTAATCTGGATGGTTGATCTTGGATGGGATTAAACTGCATCCATTGGATTTGATTAAAGGATAATGTAATATTATCCTTTAAGTTTTAATTATTTTAATTAAAACTTTATCTTCTCCCCTTGCTCGAGATGATTGTTGTATCCATCTCGCTGTTATAATCTAGGTAGCAATATCGCCAATACATATTTGCCAACGCCTTTTATCCCAGTTGGTAAGTGGATTTGTGTATTTGGTGGAGGACTTGGGTTCGATCCTTCCTTGGCATCAAAACTTTGTTTTTTTTTTCTTTTGGGCGAATTTCTTTCATTTCTTTTGGGCGCTTGGACTAGTCTTTTTGATTCTTCGTCTTTTGGGTGATTTCCGGCCAACCGAAGTTAGGCTCACCCGAACCCGACTCCGGCCTTTCGCCCCTCGAGCGTCCTTCCTCCCGGCTTCTCGTCCCTCGGACACCGCGCACGTCCTTCTCGCTCCACCGGTGTACTCTTCCGCAGCTTCCGCGTCCCTCGGATTGTACTGAGCCCGTCGGCTCACTTCCCCGCGCAATCCTTCTCGTCCGCTGCGTCTTACGCTCGACTTCCTCCGTACCTAAGTTCCTGCACACTTAGCAGAGGGATTAAAACCAACATGACCTAACCTAACTTGGTTGATCACATCAAAACCAACCGGGGCACCAACAGGAGTCTTGGTCCGAGGGACTGAGCAACTTAGCTGAGCGATGACTAAGGACAGGAGTAGAGACGGGTTAGGGTTTGGGCGTCTCGAGGTCCGGAGGTATCGGAAGCTAAGCAAAAGTCCACCTGAAGGACTGGGTGGCAACCATCTCCTGAAAGGAGTAGGTGAAAGGTGCGTTCTCGGGGGTGGGAACTTGCGCCGGTTCGACCTAGGGTTTCGTGGAAATCCGAAGTCAGAACCAAGTCCTTAAGGTTGAGATTATATGTATATGGGCTTTGTGTTTGTGTATCTTGCAGGTACCAAGATTGGAAGACAAAGCAGGCGGCTGGAGGCCTTGAAGCAGGGCACCCCCATCACTGGGGGCGCCCCCAATGATGGGGGCACCCAAAACAAAGTAGGAAAAGACAATATTGTGTGGTAAGCAGAATAGGCTTCAAGCGGGGCGCTCGGAGCGTCTGGGGCGCCCGAGTTCAAATCTGTATTTGCTGTTTCAAGTCCGAAACACAGATAAGCCTTCATGAGGGCGCCTGGGAGGTCCGGGGCGCCCTGGTCAAAGGTTTTATCAGCTGCGGCGAGGTCGACGCGGGGATAAGGTTCGACCGAGTTTATCGGGGCGCCCCCAACGTCCAGGGCGCCCCCAGGAGTGCTATAAAAGGGGCTTCGACCCCTCTGCTTCAAACACAACTGCTACAAGCCATTCTGATCATTCTGACCGACGACAACGCGCTAAAGACGAGGCTCTACGATCGGGAGGCTCCAGGAGGAAGTGCGCGGCACTTCGGAGGTCCAGATTGGCCGAGATTCAACTTTGTTTTGTTTGGTTTGCATTTAATATTCTATACTTAATTTGCTATACTTTTGATTGTACTGTTGCACTGTAAGACGGGTTTTCTCCGCCTCCGGAAATTCTGGAAAGGAGACCAATAGTGGACTCACGCCGAGTACATAGGCCTTGGACGTACTGACCCTGGGGGGTTGGGAACCAAGTAAATAAATCCCGCTGTGTCCCTGTCTTGCTTTTATTTACTGTTCCGCTGCACTTAACGCTCTGAGTAGATTGAAAGTCTTACGAAGTTTTCACGACAAGATTTTCACGATCGATATTCACCCCCCCTCTATCGACGGCACCGGTCCTACACACTATACTAAACCATTCCTAGTCAAGCATTAATATTCAAGGACAATATTAATACATGTAGACTAGCATGTAGGTCAATTGATGACTTGAGCTCACAAGTCATGGATATATAATATCAAGTTGATACATGGGTATACATTAGAGAATGTGTACTGAATTGACACGTCATGAGAAAGTTTCATAGATTGTTATGAGTGTCGTAAGCTTTCTCATGTAACTATTAATATGAATAATCTTTAAACCTGAAGTCACTACAGTTCCCTACATAAGGAGTTGTGTATTTTGGTATCGTCAAACGTCACCCGAAACAAGGTGGACTATAAAGGCGATCACTGGTATATAATGAATTATGCGGAGGGATGTGAGTGATGTAGATGGGATCTATATCTGCCATATGACGAGAGTGATATCTGTGGGCCTCTTGATCGAGTAAGACTACTAAAATACATGATCATGCTCAAATGAGTCAATATAAGATATTGAAATCATTTGTTTGAGTGAGTCTACTCGAGGATCAAGAAAGTGCAAAATTTATGAAAAGGAAAGAAAAATTAGATTTTACAGAAGTAGAATTTATGAACAAGAAGTAAGAAGTCTAGAGCAACTAATTTTCTAGTCAACTAATGTTAATCAAAATAGTCCCCGACAATGTTAATCAAAATAGTACCACAAATGCATGAAATGTTGTCAGGTAATAAAATATTGAATATACAGGACTGTTGATTAGTACTAATTGAGTTTGGAAAGCAAGTTATCTAAACGATCGAAAGTTGTGTGAAAGCAAGTGTTCACAAAAGAGAGAGAGAGAGAGAGAGTAATCGAAGGAAGAAGGATAGATTAGGGAATGATTCTAGGACTTCACTTTCACTACGATGCTAATTGATATTTTAAGTATTGTTCACTTCCCTACCTCCTTGTTTACTCACTTATGGGGATTCTAACTAAATTACCGATATGAACCTATTAGGATCACACCGGAGTGCTTAACATAAATCTAATGCTATTAAGTAAAGAAGTAACACAAGTAACACTAGAGAGTGAGCATAAAGGATTACCCCTCTCACTAAGGGCTCCACCATCATACAATCTAGATTACTCATCTACTTCCTAACATTAAATCGGAGCAAACCCATTAGTTCCTAATTAGTAATCTCCTTGTGGCAAATCGACCCCCTTTCAATGCACACATAATCAATCAATAAAGAACAAGAAGCACACATATCATAGAATTAGAAAATAACCAATCAGAGGTCTACTCCAAAGCAAAAGAAATACAAATGATAGATAAGAAGAGCATTCTACACACCATAATCGAAATTGAGAGGAGGAGAATGCTTATTTTTTGCAATTCTGGTTTTCTCGAAAGAAATCCTTGCTTGGATGGTAATGGATCGTCGAAATCAGCGGCGGAAATGGATCTCTCAGGTTTCCTTGAAGGGATAACCCTCTTCCCCTAAAAAGGGGATCTTCTTGGCCCTTGTATAGGGTCCCCACATGGGTCCTACTATGACATAGCATGACCTTGCCTTTTTTTGGCATAGCCATGTCGCGTCAGCCTCGGTCAATTCTGGGAGATGAGGCATGGTCGTTACTCTTTTGGCATGACCAGACCATGTGGGTCTTGGCAGCTTCTCCTGGAAAAGACAATCATTCCAAAAAGGCACGGTCACGTCGTATTTACTACGGTTTAAAGAGTTCCATCTTGTGACAAGGAACAGCTTGTGTGGGATTTAATTGAAGGCATGATGATTATGGAGAAGGCATAGTCGTGCCTATGAGGCATGGTCGACCCTTGTTGATTTCTGAAACCTTTTTCTCTCCTTCATTCTTCAATTAATTTCACTCTTGAGACTCACCTGTGTCATGAGACACGACCAATGCATGTCTCTTGTTTCCACATCTCGCTCCAATGCCAAATATCTTCATTTTTGCTCCAAAATGCATCCTATCAATCAAAACAAGCAAAGAGCAAATCTTTGATCCAAAAGAGCGAAAGCAATGAAATCATATTGAAATAGTGTGTGTAAATGTAAATCATGCTTATGAAATGCAAGCAAATATATGACAAACAATACATAGAAATATGCATAATCTATACACATCAATTATCGGCATGGATTGCGCTTCTAAATTGTTTGCAACCGCCAGGAATAAAGGAGAGTTTGTTCTTTTCTTTTCTTATTACTTTATACTTTCCTTTACTTAATACTTTCCTTTCATATTTTTGCATTATAAGTTGAATTTTATTGGTCTATATAGCATTTGATTTTGAATAAAATTATCCACGTGTTTCTAGTAATACTTTGAGAATCGTAAAAGATTTTTTAAGTTTGACTATCAAGTTTTAGGTCATTTGATATGATTGAATACTCTACTTGCATGTTATTGGTTAGTGTGGTGATGGATTCCATTTTGATTAATTGAGTTTGATTGCCAAATTATCTAGAGAAGACTACCGGGGCTATGGTGCAGCGGTAGGGCGACTAGTTACTATCCCAGGCATCCGCAATTCGATCCTCATCTACGGCGTATTTGCAAGAATTTTTTCTCCAAATGGGGCGTGAACCCTAGAACGCTGGGTTTCTAGACCGCCCACTGCAAGCGCTTCTCGATTTACCCTGGCGGCCGGTGGGAAACTTCTGTGGGGTCGGGCCAGTCGCCCGAGGTTGGAAAAACCTCGTTAATCATTTTTTTATTATTTTTTTTATTCTCTTTTGTGTGATATGCACTCATGACAATTGAACTCTAGAACTTGCTTTACTTCTTTTCAAAACTACAATTTCATATGTGTGCATAAACATGATGAAGGATATTTCTTTCCTATTCTTTGATTTCTTTTCCTTTCAAATTCTAGTTGAATAACTCAGTCAACATTTTTATCTTCCACCATTTTTGTTTGTCATTCTTCCATTGAGAGTTTTCGTTGATTGACTTGATGAGTACAAATGCCCAAATTCTAAGTGAGGGGGAGGATTGAGGTTCATGGACGTTTTTTTTTTCAAATTGTTAGGAATTTTGAGATTAATGAAGTTTGGGTTGTTTGAAGGAAATTGTTCTTGAGTTGTCTATAAAACAAAAATGCTTTGAAAATAGAACTCTCGGATCCTGAGTAGAGCAAGAACCTAGCTTACAACTTTCTTGGAACTTGTTAAGGAATGCATGAGCTGTGAGTTCCTGATCTTGTGGAGCTGAGTTACTGACTTTTGTGCTGAACTTGTCATACTGAATTCTATTGTAAGAGTTGTTCCTTGTTCTTGGTTGTGGCTAAGGAATTTGATCTGTTGCTTGATTCCAGAGTTTTGGAAGATGAGTTATTTAAGTGAATGGTGAAATTCATTTATTTGGATTTCTGGAAGCACAAGAGGATGAGTTGAAAAAAATACAAGAGGATTTCCTTTGGAAGATTGCCGAATTTTGGAATTTTGGAAGTTTGAAGATTGATCAGAAACTTATCGATCTGAATTTCTAATTGCTATTTAGAAATGCATTTGGCTTTGTTGTTGAACTCTCCTTAAGTGTGATGCAACAGTAGTTGGACCCAGAGAATGGTGTGTAGGAAATTTTTAGAAATTAGAAATTGCTGAGTGAGTCCTTGGTTGTTAATGTTGAATTACTGAATTGATGTTGATGTTGCTGTTAAGGAGTGAGTTCTAAGTTGCAAAGAAATTGTAAGAAAGATCCTGAATTGATACTAGAACAAGGACAGAAGAAAAAAAGCATAACTGCTAAATCTGACAGGCTATATTGGCTATATTGGTTTGTCTCAGCAGTAGCAGGTATGGATCTTTAAGCCTAAATGATGTCCTTAAAGTATAATAGATGAAGATGAAGAAGGTTGGCTGTTGACCCAAAAGGCAACAACAAGAAAAGTTAAAATTTAGCATTATTGGAGTAGCTCCTGATTGAAAATGCTGCTGACAGAATTGTTACAGCAGTCTACTTCAAAACCTGTTTATGTACGCCAAATCCTTGTGCTATTTCTGATTGGCATCACTGCGAATTTAAGTTCTCAACTCTACATGATCCAGGCTTAAATTCCTTTTAAGTTCAATTTCTGAAACTTGAAGCTGATTTTGCAATTGAAAGGAGGAAGAGAAGATTTCTGATTGAAAAAAAAAAATCAAAGTAGCATTCAAATCCTCATTGTCACTTGGTACCAAATACTCTTCAAGTTTTCCATGATTCGAAACATGCAATACCAATGAATTCTATCTCTGAAACTGCTTTGCTTAAGTTACATTTGCTAGAGAAACTGAACTTTGACTCCTACAAAGTCTCATTGCTAGTTCTAGATGTGCAAAGAAACAAAAGGAAAAAAATCTGGAAGAAGAAGAAATGTGTTCCTGTCAGCTAAACAGAAGTTGGAAACAATTTCAGATGATGAAGAAAAAGATGTGAGAAAGAAGTGGAGATCCCACCGAGATGTGTGACTCTGAAGGACACTCCATACTCAAAAATCTATTTCCTACATTGTAATAGTTTGAAAAACTCCAATTCCTGCATTCTGAAAGTTCCAGAAATCAGCAGGATGAGAATTATATGGCTGCATTCCTTCCATCACCTACCATTCTACAATAGACCATAACACCTATGATTGTAACATTCAATGGTATCTTTTGCTACAAGGATCAAGAAAAAAAAAACAAACCTGAATTCCTTTAAATCTAGAACTCATTCTGGAAAATCAGAATTTCCGAAATGAGCTTCATTTCTGGAGGTTGTGGTTTCTAATCATGGATTCGAGTAGGGGAGATGGCTGCAATCAGATATGAAGCTGAAGTGCAACCCTATTGACAGGTGATGTGGATACTGCAAACAGGAAGAACCAGAACAAGAGCAGGAAGAAAAGAGAAATGTTGTATTGGTGAAATTGTGTAAAATTTGTAGAGATTGATGTAACAATTGTGTGCCAATTATTATCATAGTTTTGATTAGAGAATGCTTCCTTAAATTCAAATTTCTGCATTTTAGAAATGAACAGCTATATTTGACCAATATGTTTGATGGTTGAGCGAGATGTCAAGTAAATCAGTATTGTCTAAACACTTGATAATGGAGAAGTCCAAGTGGATCACAATTAATTGGACAGTTAGTATTTAAAAATCTAATAGAGTTGGCATAGTAGAAATTCATGTGAGTCATGGTTAATTAGACACTAGGTAGTTAAAGTCCTAATAAGTTATGAAGGATTAGATGTTAAGCATATGATGGAAGTCCTAACAAGGGATGTTGGATGTTAGGCGTGTGATGGGAATTTCTAATAGGTCATGAGGACTAAATGTTAGGCAGTTAATGGAAAGTCCTAACAAGTCATAGAGAAGATATGTTAGCCATATGATAGGAAGTCCAAGATGGTCAAAGGTAACGGGGTGTTTGGAATTGACTGAAATCAAAACATGTCGAGGAAAACTTGGTGCTTGACAAAGGATGAAATCCAAGTTGGTTAAAGGTAACCGGACACTAGACAGTTGAAAATCCTAGAAAAGTGGATCATAGGTAGTGAGTCCTAACATATTAAGGGTGACATGAGGTTAAGCAAAAGAAAATCCTGGTAGATACAAGGCAATAGATGGAGTTTGGGTACATCGAGATCGACTTGCATTGAGCATATGAGGAAGTTCCTTAGCATGAGAAAAAGTATTGATCAACTTTAACTCAGAACTGAACTTAGGTCAGGAAGAAGCCAAATTTAGATCAAAAATCAACATTGGGCAACTAATAGTCGACTCGGCATAATGAATAATATTTTCAACATGAACAATAGTTTTAACTTAAAATGATTAGAAAGCTTAACAGTGAACTAATGGAGTTGGTTGATGATTTCCTCAATCGAACAGATAGTTTAGAAGTCTAACATAGAAAGATGACTTCTAAATACACAATCAACTATTACATGACGAATAATCGACTAAAAGTAAAATTAAAAAATAACCAATAGACATCTCTAAGATATGACATACTAATTCTTGTGAAATTGATCAGATCAAGCATATGGTAGATTAGAGAAGTACACATAGTTAACTGACGAAAATTATAAAAGATAATAAATCTGCTCATTTCAAATTAGAGGCTTTGAGAGATCGGTTCAAGGTACCTAGGAGAGTGCTACCGCATTCTAAGGCTTCCAAAGAACAAGCCAAAGCAACCAAGTAATTAAATTCTTTGTAATCTTTATTCACTACATTCTTTTTGTTATTATTTGTATCTATTTTGTACTTGTATATTATTGTAAGAACAAAACATTGAAAAAAGTTTCTCCATCTTCAAAACGTGTTCGATAGGGAGAAAAATAGCAGTGCTACTTAGGTTGATCCATTGAAGCGTCATAGGCCCTGAAGAACTGAAAATTTAGAACCACACCAAAAAATAGTATACTTGTCTCCTATTTATGTTAATTTTATTAGGTTTGCACTGAACATATTGTAGATGAGTACCATCAATAAAAAAAAACATATCGAACTGTGGGGGAAAAACATGAAAGATAAACACAATACAATTCAGTCCCCTTCCCTTAAGCCGCCAACCAATCTCTAGATGGCATGCAACAAGTCTGTTTCATTTGGAATTGTAAGAAGTTCATACAATTCTTAGCTTCTATTTAACACAATACAATTCAAGTCTGCAAACAATATATTCGCTTTGTCCATCAAATAAAACCAAAATAATCACATGACCGGCATGAGCTCACCTCATTTTTCTCAGAGCCATGTTTTTTTAAAAATAAATGCATGCACGTGTGTGCATGAACCCAACTACAACTGCACAGAAATTCATGTGTTAAACAAAATCTGTAAACATCAAGGAATATTTTACAAGTGACATAAACTGCAGTCATTTGGTGATGTAGCATTGAACGGAAGAGCAATACCCGGATGATTAGTGGAAAGGCTGTGAATTCCTTCATATTGACAATTTCTTTACGGCATAAGAAACTTCCACTCGAGTTGTCAGCACTGAGGCCTGATGATGCGGCTCCATTAGTACCATTATTATCCCCGTTTTGTCCAGAAGTTCCAGGTTGGTAGGCACCATCATTAGCTCCATCGTTCCTTTGTCCAGGAAGATTGCCAAAATTGTTTCCGCCATTATTATCATTGTTGGACTGCTCAGCGCCATCATCTTTTGAAGTTCCCGGTAGATTATCTAACTGTGCTTCGACCCCTACTCGTCTTAGATGGAGCTGCGAGATCTCTATGTGATAGAAACCAGAATTTGGAATACAAACCTAATCAATCTAGAGATTTCCAGGTAGTACCTGAAGATATAGGTTCACCTCATCTGGACGAGAAACAAAGGGGAAATCACCACCAGTTTTCAGGATGGCTCGTCTAGCTCCAGGGAACCTTTCACTCACTTGGTCTTTCAGCTGCTGAGGAACAGCACAGTAGTCGTTTGTCTGAAGAAACAGAAGCTGTGATTAGGTGACGCTACAGTGGATGCAGAAACTTACAATTAGATGTTTGCATGAGTGTAAAAGAGTCCCTGCGTTCTAAGGCAACCACAAGATTACCAAGAGACGTTTGTGTCATTTATTTACAAGGAAATCTGCAACAACAAATTTCTTTTGCTTATACAATTATACTAGATCATGCTATAGAAATGTGTATCAACAATATGGTCGAGATACATCATCTGATACAAGGGTAGGCAAGTAATTAGTTGACTATGACAGGCAAATCAATGAAGATCCACTAATTAGTACGTACTATAAAGTGCCATTTCATAGATTATTTGCATATTGCTCATGGTGGGAGGTACTTAAAGTCCCCTCGAGATGGACAATTAGCTAGTGCATGGGGTGTTGCCACCATGAGGTCTAGGAGTCAATTCTTGGCAAGTAGTCAGGCTCCTGTCCTCCCCCATGCACCGGTCACTGCTCAGGCTAGTAGTCATCCATAATTTACCTCCCTTCATAATAACCTGGGGGCCGGCTGTGAGGGGCACCTGAGATGAGCATTATTACCTTTTTGCCACCATAATGGGAGGTATTTAGCCCCCACGAGTATAGCTAAGTTGGTACTAGGATGGTAGATTGTTTCATGAGAGTAGAGATCAAATCTACGAGAAAACAATCCTTTGGAGAATAAAATCCCTCCCACCTAGAGAAGCCGCTCGGTCACCGTGATTTACTCCCTACATCTCGCAGTGGGGTCAACTGTGAGGGGCATTTGGGATGAGCGAGTCACCTTTGTCATGTGATGGAAGGTACGTAGCATAATTCAAGCGTGAGCCAAGATAAGTACTACTATGAGAATCGAGATACCTTTCATCTAGGACGCTAACATCTAGCTAACATTTGCAAATCATCCTTTATAAGTATTGAATGTCATCTAATGACCAAACCCCAAGAAAAGGGCTTTCGGTGTTCTTCCTTTAAAACTAACTTTGACTTTTCCCCTCTTTCTAATGATACTGATTAGTAGTAATTCACTTAGACTTTTCCCCTCTTTCAAATGATACTGATTAGTAGCGGTTCAGTCAAATTGGGACATGATACTCAGGCAATACACCAAAACAGGCTTAGGCCAAAACAAATGCGCTAGATATAAAAAGTTACACACAAACCTTCCTTGGTAACAGGACTGATTAGTGAGTTCGGTAATAGCCTATCAAGTTCATTAAATTTCAAATGTTGTGTGCAAGAGCTATTCAGTTCGTAAATGATCGCATCTCCTTGGTTGTAACGAGGACAAAATCGCTTTTAATTATTTCAGAAATGTGATAGTTCTAAGACCATCCAATTGGATGCAGTACAAGTAAAAAACTTCTGCTCTGCAAGTCATCATATGAAACAATTAAGAATAAGTAACACTAAAAGGGCAACCTGGTGCATGAATCTCCCGCCATGCGAAATCCTAGGGAAGGGTTTATTGTACACAGTCTTACCCTACTTTGTAAGAGGTTGTTTCCAGGACTCGAACCCGTGACCTTTTAGGTCACAAAGCATCAACTTTACCGCCTTGCCTTTTCAGTTTCAGTAACACTAAAGGATGGAAAAGTAGCATAGACATTCTGCATGTCTATCTTCTGATGTAAATCTCTCATCACATAGGCTACGTTTGGTAGGGTGTAATCCACCCTGTAATGTAATCGAGATTACATTACAAGTTGGATTTCTTTGTTTGGAATCACTTTAAGATTGTAATGTAATGTAATCTCGATTACAAAAGAGGTTGATGATTTGTAATCTGGATTACAAACCAAAACCTCCGTAATCTGGATTACATTACAGCTTGTAAAGTCGTCGGTCGGGCGGTGACAGTCGTTGGTCGCCGCCGGCCGGCTGCCGGCGACCACCGCCGGCCGCGACCGCCGCCGCCGCCAGCCGACAGCGGTCGCCGGCGTTCGCCGGCCGGTCAATGGTCACCGGCCGCCCGACGACGGTCGTCGGTCGTCGATTTTGATTACATTACAAGATGGATTGTCCCTCACCAAACAAAAGAATCCAACTTGTAATGGTTATCAAAGATTACATATAACTCATTACCAAACATAACAATGTAATCAAGATTACATTACATTACATTACAAACTTGATTACATTACAGACCGGATTACATTACCCCCTACCAAACGTAGCCATAGTGTTTATATGTGTTCGTATGCATTTCTGCCTTGCCTTTTCAGTTGCATACACAATCATTACATCCTACAAAAAACACATAAAGCTAGAGCAATATTAGGCCTGAACTTACATCCATGATTGTGATGAGGGAATCTGAGAGCAAAAGAGGGCCAACTGATGAAACATTAACATTCAACTTTAACCTTGAGGATAAATCATCATTTGATAAAGTCTCCACCTGCATGTTAAATGTTTTTAAATATTCACCAAGAGGAATAACCTAACTGGGCAAAATATTTTAATTTGTTGGCCAATTAAAGTCATGCTTACTTTAACAAGATCAGAAATCAACACTCAATGACAATATTTATATTTAAAAATGCAACTGAATAAGCACATGCTGCATCACAGCTATTGTGGTTTCATCTCTACCAAACAGAGTAGCTGAATACGTGAAGAATGGATAATTATGAGAGGGTAGACGAACCAATGCAAGCAGACATATCCTACCTTTAAGAAAATAATAACAAAAGCTAAGGTTCTCTTTATCATATTAGTGCTTAAGACTAAAGTAGGTTGGCATTATTCAATACTATGAATGCTCACCTCTACAAAGGTAAAAATGGAACATGCTTAAACCTTCTAAATCAGCTGAAATAGTGTTTGAATAGCAATATATGATGATATGGAGAATTTAACTGGAAGCAATTTTAATTATTGTTCAAAAAGTATGTAAGTACCTGGCAAACAACAAAATCTATAGAGTCAGCAATGAATGGCTCATGTGAACCATCACGGATTCCTGATAAAATGTATCGCTTCAACAGAAAAGCAGGAGTCCAATTAACACTGCAATATGTACAGAAATAATGTCCAAAGGCAGTTCAATTTTTAGACTCGGCAACAATAAGACATGTTAATCCAACTATTGTTAGCCAAAAAATATGTTACACTAAGTTCTCTGTTCATCAAACAAATCTACAATTTCTTTTGCAACTTTCTAATTTTTGCCAAGCAATTCCAATATTTTTCAGATTGATCATTATACAATTTACTTGGCAGACCATACTAATATTAGCTGCAACACCTCCAATTAAGTATAGAAAAAACCCCAGTTTATCATATGGTACAAACAATTTAACACATCCATGAGGATGAGTAAAATTTCATTTCAACCAAAATAACCAATGGAACCAAATCAATTAAAAACTTCGGTTCAATCAATTCGGAAATTCAGTTTTTTTAAAATAATATTAATTATTTTGGCTGAATCTATCAGTTATGAATTTTATAAATCAATTAAATCCATTAAACCAATTAAGTTTTTTATTAAATAAAAAAATAGTAAGGCTTTTTAATTTTAATTAAACCAATAAGTTTTTATTGAAAAGTCTTGATATAATTTTTTTTTTAAAAATAGTTAATTCGGTTATCAACCAAATTTGGTTTTAATAGTAAAAAATCAGTAAGTTAGGTAGGTCTAAAAAAATTTGATTTTAATAAATTTAGTTGAGTTCAATTCAGTTCGGTTTTAACCAAATGCTAACCCCTAATTTTATGTTCCATGGTCAACACAACCCACGAATGTCATGGAAGCTTTCAAACTTATTTTGGAATAAAAATATGGAGCATTGGCATCAAAAAAATGGCCACAAAATATAAAGAACCCATTAACAATAATACTAATAGTTGAAATAAACACTTAAACCTTCATCCAATCTGCAGAAAAGAAATAAGAAAACATACATAGGAGACCATGGCATGGCAGCTGCAAACTTGTGTGTCTCCAAAAATGTGTTTGAAAGAACAAGAGACTTAACCAGTCTTGGTCGATGTTGGGCAAAAATCAATGCAAGGAATCCACCAAGTGATGTTCCATAAAGATGAATCTAGCACACAGTGAAGTTATTTGTTATGGTAAACAATCATATAAAAAAATTTTAAAAAAGGTTTAGATGCAAAAAAATACAGCTAAGTATATTACTGAACATGTACTTGTTTGTGCCTCAATAAGAGTATTTGAAGTGTCAAAAGTTTGAGCTATGTATAGCAAAAATTGTCAATGCCAAAGAGCCGACAAAGTGACTTGATAATGTTGTTCACAATTTATACAAGGATAGAGTGTGGCTTGAAGGTAAAACTCCACGTCCCAGTTCAAATTGCCATCAACCTACAGCATCTTAAAAAATGCAAATGACTAGAAGATGAGACAAGATGTGTGTCACGGCCCCCTGTGGCAGCTTATGTGATTTCTCCTAGAGCTTAGCACGGTCGTGCTGGACGGCCGCTCGTGGCACATTCTGTAAATTGGCCTTCGAGCTTGGATGCCCCCGTCTCTTTCAATTACTTAAAGTTGTATTGTAGAGACAAAGAACTTGCATTTATAAATGGTCGTGAGCATCTTTAGTTTGAATTTCAAGTTTTATTGTAGAGGCATCTACTTGACAACTTGTATTTATAATGGGATCTTCATTTTCAACATCTTTAGATATATTTTGATGATTTGAGACATCAATTATGTTACATTTATTTAAATGTTTCAAGATGGATTAATGTAATTTTTTATTTTAAGAATATGTAAAAGTGTCACCTTTTTTTCTATTGAAAGTAAAAAATTAGGGGATGATGACTTTGATTTATTGATATAATGATAATGTATATATTATATTATATACATGCAGTAATTCTTGGATGAATGAGTGTTTATAAGTTTTCAAATCTTGAACTATAAAAGCAAATAAATATATTTCTCTCTCTTTTAAAAAATGATATAACACTACCTGAATTAAAATTTATACAAATAAATAAGAAAAGTTTAATAAAATACATAATATGTGAGAAAACACAAAGGAGAAGCTAGACACAATCTTGTCATATTTTAGTTTACTCATCACATACTAACCCTATTTCTCTTGATATCTACTGCCATCACAAACGTTACACAAAAAATCTTTTAGTTACCAAATTTTAACTTACTTAAAAATTTAATATTTTAAATTATTTTTAAATTTTAAATAATTAATTAAGATAAATTAAATTAAATTTATATTTTAAAAAATAGAGTCAAGTAAAAGTCAATTTGGGATTAAGTGGAACCTATCAAGTAATCATGGCAATTAGAACCAAGTAGATTCACTGGATTCAATTTAGATTTATTTAGTTGGTTTAAAATGAAATTAAATTTTTATATAGAAAATTGGTTCGATTAGAATAACAAAACATTTTATAAGATTATAAATTATATTATTTAATTCACTTTTTCTCTTATACGTCTATCCCTTCTTCGGAAAGAGACATTTATAAATTGCTAAATTGAGAAAGAGGAAGACGAGATTTTATCCAAATTTATTAAAGATAAATGCAATAGGGTACTAGTAAAAGATAATGAAATAAAAGAGCGGTGGAAGAGATATTTTTAACAACATTTTAATGAACGTTTAGGTGAACAACTTAACTTAGATAATTTAAATAGGTCAAATAAGTATAAAAACTTATATTTTTATTATAGAATTCAAACTTCAAAAGTTATACAAGCATGCAAAATGGAAAAGTAGTTGGACTAGATGATATTCTAATAGAGATATGGAAGTGCCTAGGTTAACAAGGTATTGAATGACTTACAAAGTTATTTAACTTGATATTGAAAATGAAAAAAATGTTGCCCGAACACTAGAGGGTAAGTATTCTAGCTCCCTTATATAAGAACAAAGAAATATTAAATTGTGCAAACTATAGAAGTATTAAATTAATGAGTCATATCATGAAACTTTGAGAAAGAGTAATAGAAAAAAAATAAAGGAGACCATGGTGACCATAAAATCCATCTAGATTCATGCGTAGAAGGTTGGCAATAAAAGTTATACATCTTCTCCAACTAATTGAAAAGTATTAGAAACAAAAGCAAGATCTAAACATAGTATTCGTTGACCTAGAAAAAATTTATGATAGAGTCCCAAAAGAAATTATACTGAGAATTCTAGAGAAGTGTTACCATATCATATATTAAACTAATTAAGGATATACATTAGGATGTAACGTTAATAGTGAAAACTTCAGGTTGATTAACCAAATCGTTTACCCTAAAGATAGGGTAATATCAAGCATCAGCTCTAAGTCTCTTATCTTTTTAAACTAATCATGAATGAACTCACTAGACACATCTAAGACATGGTACCATGGTGCATGATGTTTGCAGATAATATTATTTTGTTAAATGATACAGTGAAGAAGTAAATGTTAAACTCGAATTTGGGCGGGAAACATTGGAAGTGAAAAGTTTTAGGCTTAGTAGAATAATGATAATATATGTATTTTAAGTTTAACAATATCAAACGTAATTGTTAAGAGATGACAAGTTGTTTGGAACTGAGAGCTTTAATAGTTATGATCTTTTTGCAAGAGTATGGAGAGATTGAGAGAAATGTCTTAGAATAAAAGCAGGATGGTTGAATGGAGGAGAGCATCGGGTGTTTTATATGATTGTAAAGTACCTCTAAAACTTAAATGGAAGTTCTACAAAATGATGATTAGACCTGCTATATCATATAGAATTGAATGTTAGGCAATGACTCAAGCACATAAGGAAAAAATAAGAGTTACAAAGATGAGGATATTAAGGTAGATGTATGGGGCAATGTGAAATTATGTTAAATATGCACATCAAACGAAAGAGAAAGACCAAAAAGGTCTTGGTTAGGAATAATAAAATAAAATACAATTTATTTAAATATAAATGATAACACAGTAAGTGATAGAGCCCAATAGCGTAGAAGGATCCATATACCTAACCTCACATAGTGAGATAAGACTTGGTTGTTGTTGTATCTCTCCCTTTTTCCTTCTTGCCACCAAGGTTTAGGGTTCCGTTTGGTTTCGGGCGAAACGGGCGAAACAGTTTCGTTCCCCTCGTGCGTCGAAACCGGCTCGAGGAAGCCAAGCGTATCGACGCGAGCATCTGTGTGCCGGCAGCGGCGAGCGGCAGCGACGACGACGAGCAACGCAGGACGCCCTCGCGGGCTCGCTGCTCCTCCGCCTCCGCCGGTAGGCAAAACGCAGGCCGGAGACGTCGCGGGATTGCTCCGGCTTCGTCTGAAGGGTCAGCGTTGGACCCGCGCGACGCCGTCGCAGGCTCGCGCGCCTCCGCTTCCGCCTCCGCCTCCGCCGGTGGACAACGGAAACAAAAAAAAATTAAAAAAAAATAATTAAAATTCAGCATTTCCCACTTTAAATACAAATTAAATAAAAATAATAATAAAATTATTTATTTAAATCTAACATTTCCCTAAATAAATATTATCACAATAAAATTTAAAAAATAAGTTTGATCATTTTTATTAATTAATTTTCTGAATTTATAAAAATTCTAAAAAAATTTTAAAAAATTTAAAAAAATTATAACAATTCAATTTTATATTTGATAATTTTTATTATTTTTTAATTTTACTGTTTTAGTAATTAATTATATTCTAATATTTTTTTATCATTATATATATGATTTAAATTAATAATTAATTAATTAATTCATATATTATTATATATAAAGTAGTATTTTAGTTAATTTATATACTTATTAGTTATTATAGCATATTATAATCTTTCAATTTTAATTCGAACTGTATTTATCTAATACAAATAAATATATTTATCTAATAATTAATATATATAAATAAAAAAATACCGAAACCATACCGGCACGGCACGGCACGATACGATACCGAAACCGTATCGTTCCGGTCTGGGACCGAAAATTCGGCATGGGTCGAGATTTTAAACCTTGCTTACCACAATCCCTCTACTTGATCTTGCGCTTGTTGCCAGCTACCAATACCTCTCTTTGAACCATCTCAAGTTGCTTGTTGTCTTGCTGATAAGTAGCAATTTGGCGTATTATTTTGTGTCCCTACTTGGCAATTTTAATCCTCTCATATGCTTAAAGTGTGTTTATAACATGTTCTACGAGCAAGGCTTTATTTTGAACTTCATTTCAATTTCTTGTCAAAACAATACATTATTCGTGAATTCTAAGTGTGTTTTGTTTGGTAGGGAAATCAAGGAGAGCATCAAGAGTTTGAGGGATCATTTCCAACAAGGTACATGGCTTGGCCATGCCTCTTACTACTTTCTCTGAGCAGCAGCAAAACCGGCCACCACAGGATCAGGCATGACAATGTCACCCCCCACAGTGGCCAACAAAGCTTAGCCATGCCAAAGGGCACGACCGTGGCACAAACTGGCCAACTCAGGATTGGGGAAACCCAAGATTGGTTCAAGGGGTGACTATAAAAGGAAAGAGGTTGGTTCATCTAAGGGAGGCATCACTTAGCCTCCATCTTATCTCCATCCCTCCATCTCCACCACATTTTATCTTCATCCAAGGAAGGACCTCTAACGAGTTTCGTCCATAACTCCGGCGACCATCTTTCTCCCACCATTTGGAAGGAGGAAGACCATATAAGCTCACCTACATCCACAGCCTTTATCCCGATTGGGAGAAGCTCTCCTTCATCCGCAAGTTCAGGGATCTCGGAGTTCCGTCACTCCACATCTCATCACTAGAGAGATTTAGGGATTCCAATCTCCTACGTGGTCATCCGCGAGGCTCTCTTGTCACAAGCACGCCTTCAATCTGACCTCATCAAGACACCCTTTAGTTTCATGTAGTTTGAATGTTTAACTTGCTAGATTACTTGTTGGTTTCCCTGTATTGTGTTTACTTTTATTGATGCGTTGGTACTTAGTGTTATTAAATTCCTACTTACCGTGTGTTTGTTGAAATGCCTCTTACATTGGTGCCACTTTAGTTCATGCAATTTCCTTAGTTTAATTTTTTGCAATGTTTCCTTTTATATGCTTCATATTAGTTGAGCTACTTAATCAATTGTGATGGAATTCCCTATTCGTTTGGTTGCAATGTAGATTAGCTTTAATCCTCTTGTCAATTCCTTAGTTGAGTGCTCATCTTTTATTAGTTGCATTTACTTTGCATGAATTGATCTCGTCGTAATCCAAATCCAAACCCCCAATGAACAAAATCACACCTAGGAATTAACACCAATCATCATGTTCCTCGAGAGATGATCCAGGATGCTCCTTATGCTATATTAGTGTAGATGTGGTTCGGTAATTCAATTGCATTATGACTGTACCATGACATTACGGTTATCAATTTTGGTGCCATTATCAGAGAGCACAATGGTGTTTGTTAATTTTTAGATTGATCAATACTTTCTTGTTTGATTCTATTCATTGTGTCTTTTGATCTTGTTTGTTCAGTGCGCACTGTATAACTAGGACATTTTGTGATAATTTTAGTTTGATTCAGAGGTTGACAGAACATTCTACACCTTGTAGAGATCTCAAAGTGGATCATCTAACATTTTTGTGAGTAGTTCCTCATATTCTGGAAGCGATATTGCAAATAACAACAATAAAACTTTTAGGGAGCTTGCAGCACCAAATGTGGCTTACTAGTTGTGTATTCAATATCCAGATATACAAGTGAAATCCCGACAGACATCTACAAGAATTCCATGTGTTATGCTCAACCATGAAACCACATGGCATCACAGAGGAAGATATTAAGTTGCAGGCTTTTCCATTTTCCTTAGCAAATATGGCTCAAGATTGGTTGTATTCTCTTCTGCTAGCTATCCAAAAAAGCATATTCTCACATGAGAAACTCTATATGAATATTAGGAGAGGTTCAAGAAGTCGTGTTCCATAACCCTCAGTACCAAATTAGTGATCTGCTGCTCATCCCAGTACTTCTATGAAGGACTATTGCCGATGTTAAGGAATATGGTGATTGCAGCCAGTGGAGGTGCCTTAGTCAACAAAACTCCCCACGAAGCTAGAGAGCTTATTGCAAACATGGCAGCTAATTCACAGCAATTTGGGAGTAGACCGATTAGTACTAGGAGTGAGGCTGTTTCAAGTACGAAGCAATGGGAGATAAAGAACAATTTGCAAGAGTTGACTTCCATGATCAGACAACTAGTAATTACCCAGTCTCAACAGCCTAACATGCAATCAGTACAAGCAATGAGAGCTTATGGGAAATGTGCTAGTTCAGCTCATCTAACTGATACGTGCCCCACTCTTCAACAAGATGAAGGCCCTCTTTGTTGATCAACAGTAGCAGAAGCTAATGTGTTTCATACCAAATCTCAGTATTACCAACCTCATCAACAAAATAGGTATGATCCCATGTCAAATACCTACAATCCTGACTGGAGAGATCATTCAAATCTAAGGTATGGGAATGCAGCCTCCTCCAGTATTTCAAAGACCACCTAGGTTTCATAATAACCCAATGTCGAACAGACCAAAGCAATATAAACAAGTTCCTGCCCCCAGCCAATCAGAATTGATCTTAGTAGCTTATCCAACAAATGACATTACAACAGCAGCAATTCTCACAGTAACAAGCCGACAGTTACTAGCAACAACAGAAACTGATGCATCAATACATAATTTGGAGAGACAAATGAGCCAACTTGCAACAACCGTTGACCAGTTGCAATCACAAGGCTCAAGTCAACTTCCCTCGTAGACCATTCCGAACCCAAGGGGAAATGTAAGTGTTATTACACTCAGGAGTGGTAAGTTCATCTCTAATCCTGTAGCTCCAGTTTCATATTCCAGTTGTGCAAATCCGAATTATGAATCAGAGGTGCAACCACAACCAAGACCTGAAGCACCTGTGCCATTGCCTTTTCCTCAGAGGTCAGACGAATCTAGAAAGAAATACTGACGCAGAAAGGCCAAAGAACTTCAAGAGCTTATGGACATATTCAGAAGGTGGAAGTGAACATTCCTTTGTTGAAGGTAATCAAACACGTTTCAAAATATGTTGAGTTTCTAAAGGATCTTTCTATTCACAAGAGAAAACTGAAGGATAATGAGTTGGTTAGCATGGGAAACTGAAGAATCTTTATATGATGACGATAGATTTGACGGGGGTCCAGGCCTAAAGAACTCGTCATTGGCGAGGTATGAGAATATTTTTTCTGCCATTTTGTCAGGATCAATTTGCGGATCCTCTTCGGAACTTTCAGAAACAAATGTCAAAGTCCAAGGCAGGAGTGATGGGAGATCTTTAGAGGAGGAACAAAATATCTCAAAGTTTAAAAAGATGATTTCCGGATTCGATAGGAATAGTCCATTGAAAGACAGGGAATCCCTGATTGTAGAGAATGATGGTCATACGTAGCTGAGTTCATAGGAGACCAATGTATGATGAGGCCATAAATGAAGTGTTGTTGGAAGGAGATGTCGGGATGACATAGTAGTTCGGCGTTCTTGTTTGACGCCGAAATTGGTAGATGATGATTTGCTACGGAGTAATATTTTTCAATCGACATGTACCATCCTTAGCAAGGGCCCTGAGATATGAAATCGCTTTTTGAAGGATGGAAAACCTATCAAACTTACTGAAGGTCAAGAAATTATAATCGCCACTAACTACAATATCAAGGGGGATGAGAAAATCATTTATATGAGTTACAAAAAGCTTCCTATTGATTTGAAACCTAGGAATACAATATTGTGCTCTAATGGCACCATAACTTTGATTGTCCTATCATGTGACCCAAAGGTTGGAACTGTGAGTTGTCTTTGTAATACACGACAACCCTAGGTGAGAGGAAGAATGCTAGTCTTCCGGGTGTCGTGGTTGATCTTCAAACACTAACTGAGAAAGATAAGGAAGACATAATGGGTTGGGGTGTTCCAAACAACATTGATATGATTGCAGTGTCATTTGTTCGCAAGGGATCAGATCTTGTTACTGTTTGGCAGTTCCTTGGGCCATATGCAAAGCAAATAAAGTTGATGTCACAGGTTGAGAATCAAGGTGTTATAAACTTTGATGAGTTTGAAGGTGACAGATTCTTTCATGGCGGCTCGAGGTGATAGACATGAAGAAAGAGGTGGAGCTCCAGTTGTCTGCATTGAGGTTGCTGCTAGATTTTGTGCTCGAATTTCACCCAGTTAGTGGACAAATCAAGCGGAGCATCATTGTTCATAGACATCATCATCAGGTTGTGCCTCCCTAGTCGACAAATCACCTTTCCATGGGAATTCTTCTGATGATGATATGATCAACAATTTGAGGTCAAATTTTTTTCACCTTGGGGAGAATGATGTAGGAATGGAAGGGTAATTTTAGTTTTTTTTATTATTTTGCAGAGTTAGATTTTTTTAGAGTATTTTAGTCTTCTGCATATTTAGGGTTTGAGTATTTAAACACCTGTTTAATTGTTTTTGGATTTTTTTTATTAATAAGAATTTGCAGTCGTGTCGTTTCTTCCCAAACGTCTTTGGTTGTCTATCTACTAGCATTCTTCAAAATCAACAGGGTTTAGAAAATCGCATATTCATGCGTGAATCAACAAAATTGATAGTTATCCATTGCATCAAAGACCGTCTCACAAGCTCATCTACATCCACAAGCTTTATCCCGATCGGGAGAAGCACTCCATCCGCAAGTTCCAAGATCTCGAAGCTCCATTACTCCATGGCTCATCACTAGATAGATTAGGGATTCCAATCTCCTACGTGGTCATCCATGAGGTTATCCTATCACAAACACGGCTTCAATCCGACCTCATCAAGACACTCTTTAGTTTCTTGTAGTTTGAATATTTAAGTTGCTAGATTACTTGTTGATTTCCCTGCACTGTGTTTACTTTTATTGATGCATTGGTAGTTAGTGTTGCTAAATTCCTGCTTACCTTGTGTTTGTTGAAATGCCTCTTACATTGGTTCCACTTTAATTTAATTTCTTGCAATGTTTCCTTTTATTTGTTTCATATTTGTTGAGCTACTTAATCAATTGTTATGGAATTGCCTGATAGTTTGGTTAACGTAGATTTAACTTTAATTCTCATGTCAAGTCCTTAGTTAAGTGATCTTTTATTAGTTGCATTTATTTTGCAGAATTGATCTTGTCATAATCCAAATCCAAACCCCCAATGAACAAAAGCTCACCTAGGTATTAATACGCATCATCGTGTTCCTCGAGAGACAATCCAGGCCGCTCCCTATGCTATATTATATTAGTGTAGAGGGGTTCGGTAATTCAATTGGTTGGCAAAATGATAAATTTCACTAGTGTCAATCGGCAGCACCTTCACGGTTGTATCACACAATCTAGAAACGTTGTTAAACCTTACTTTCTGTATCATATTCCAATAGTAGAGCAACATATATTTATATTGTTAAATGGACACTTTGACATAAAAAAGAAAAAGGACTCATAAAGACTATTAGTTGACGCTTGTATTTCCCAAACACTGAAAATTGAATAAATATTAGAATTGCTACTTGTTGGGTATTGCTGGACTTTATAGATGACTCTTTGACTTCTAAACGTTGACTTTCAAACTTTGGAATTATTGAACTTTATATTATTTCCCAAATCAGCTTATTATTTTTTAAAGTCCGCCAACTTATCATGCATTTATAAGCTTTTAGAGGAGGCTACCATTTGTCTCCATCAACTCTCCTCAATTGAGAAAATTGTCCTAGCGAGTTATAAGTATAAAATCTTTCATAAAGTTCTCAGTTCAGCTATTGGAATTCATCAATAATCCATATGCATTCAGAAAACTATCATGCTTTCCATCTGACATAATCTAATGGTTGATTATATCTTTAATCACTTCATTTAATGTTTGAGCCAATGGCAAGTGAGTGTTAGGTCCATTATTTAACTTCTAAGTTAAGATCTTCAATATGAAGATGCTGCTAATACTCATATGTGCTGGTAGATGGACATAAGGGTCAAAGTCAACAAAATTTTAAACCCCTAGATATATTCACTTTCTTTCCCTTCCAAAACATAAATAACTCCACGAACCCACCGAGTCACCCACAACCCACCTCTATGCGCCTGAATTGTCCCCACCACCACCGCACCGTCATGGTTAGCTTTTATATATTTCTAGTAAGTTCTTGTTCTAGTTTTTGATCTTTTATTTAAATATTGAAGATTAATTGAGAAACAATCAGAGGTGGAATTGAAGCGAAAATCTAGTGATATTGTTTGAGATTATGAGGTGTTGTATTGAAAAAAAAAAATAGAGATTGAATCATATGCAATTTGTGTAAGAGAGAAATATTAAGCGTGGAGTTTATCAGATCAAGCATCATATTGCGAGTATTGTAGGACAAGTTGAAGCATGTTCTAAAACATCCGATGAACACAAAAAAAAAGAGAGAGTAAAAGCTTATATTGAAAATAACAACAATAAGAAGCGAGAAAGGATGGAAGAACTAAAAGAAGAGAGGACGGAAGTAAATATAGGTATTAATGTAGAAGATGATGATTATCAAGTGGAGAATGATTCTTCTAAAATGAAGTCAAAGCACCTTCGGGCCTATTGATAAGTGAACATTTGAATCGATCCAACCAAGGCAAGACACAAAACATAAATGATGCATTGAAGTTAAAGTTTACAAATGATGTGCATGAATACCTTGCAAGATAGATTTGTGAGGTGGGAATACCTTTTCATGTCATTGAAAATCTAAGTTTTAGACAATTTGTAGAGGCTGTTGGTCAATTTGGCCCGAGCTACAAGCTTCCAAGTCAATATCTTCTGAAAGAGCCACTTTTGAAGCAAAAAGTTGAGAGGACCAAATTATCTCTAAAAACCCATGAAGAGTGGATGAAAATTGGATGTTCAATTATGATCGATGCATGAGCGGATCGCAAGAGGAGAAGCATTATGAATTTATATGTTAATTGCAAACTAGGCACTTTATTCCTTGATTCTTTTGAAGAATCTATTGAGGCACACACCAGGGCTTACATCTTCGAGTTTGTGGAAAGACACATCAATGAAATTGGCCCTCAACATGTTGTTCAATTAGTAAGAGGCAATGCGACAAACAATATAGTGACGGTGGACGGGTGGAGTTGTTGAAGGTTACACAACCTCAATTTTTTTTTTTTGACCTCTTGTGCGACTTATACAATCAACCTTATGCTTAAGGCAAATGGAAAGCTACCCAAGATTAGCAGAATGCTTGAGAAAGCAAAGGCCCTAACAATATTCATCCATGCACATCATAGAACATTGGCTATGAGGAATATACCAAGAAGAGAGATATTGTGAGGCATTTGCTACTTTAGTTTTGATCTTAGAAAGTATCAAAGTCAAGAAAGATCAATCGAGACTTATATTTATATTCGAGTGGAGCAAAAAAAAAAATTAAGTAGTGTGAAGGGGAAAGCAGCGGAGGCGACGATAACAAGTATCTCTTTTTGGAATCATATTTCTTTGGCTTTGAATGTTTTCACCACTTTAGTGAAAGTTTTATGTCTTATTGGCAGTGACAAAATGCCTCAATGGTCTTTTTATTGAGTTACTTAAACAAGCCAAGGAAGAGATTAGAAAGACATTCAAAAAAAAGAAAATGTCACCCATATTTGAAAGATTATTGATGAGAAGTATAAGGGTAGGCTTGATAGTAATTTGCATTATACAATGTTGTAAATGGCGGTTGGCGGTGGGCGGTGGCAGGGTGGTCAGTGATCGCCTATCGACACAACCACTTAGGCGGTTGAGTATTTTTATACTATTTTTATACATAATATTAATAAAAATTAATAACTAAATATAAAATATATTAACTAAAAATAAAAAAGTTAATCTAAATATTTTTTTAAAATATATATATATATTAAATTAATAGGATAATTTTATTAGGCTTTAATTAAGCTATTTAAATTATCCCAATCATTGTTAGGAGTTGATTAAAATTATTAATATAAAGTATTCAATTAAATCCTAAATTAAAATTATTAATATAAAGTATTCATTGTAATGATTTGATTAAGTCTAAATATTCTTTATATATATGTATGAGATTGATGAATAATATATATATATAACATATTTTAATTACTCCTAAAATTTCTTAACAGGCAAATACTTTTCTCGTAGCTTAGCATTGATGGGTGGTTTTCTCATTCTCCTTATGGCTTCAACACCTATGTACGATATTTTTGCTAAACCCACAAGCTCCATTTGAGCAAACCTTACTCTTCGATCATTAGTCATGTTGTACCAATCAAGATATTATTTTATTGCTGCAAGAAAATCTGCAAATAAAGTAGAATCCACTTTTTCTTCAAAATTGATGCCTCAATTTGAACTTACTTTATGATATCTCCTAAAACATTTTATAATTATTCTCTGTCGTTTAGAAGTTAATTAGTTATAGGTTGGATGATTAGTTATTTTTAATTAGATTAATTGAATGTTGATTAAATATCGATTAATTAGAGATTAATTGAGAAATTAATTGAATAACGAATGAGTTGGTGATAATTTGATTTATTATTATTAACAAATTTATTAATTCTATTAGTTACTAATTTCACCCGTGGTTAATTGATTAACAAATTGATCTACTGATAGACTATAGATGAATTATCTGATTGATTTAAATTAGGCGATTGAATAATTATTGATAGATAAATTAATTTGGATTAATTAATGATAATTGAGTAATTTACTATTAATTAATGAGTCTATTAAATGATTATAGAATTGATTAAATTACAAGTTGACTTGTTATTAACCGATCTAATAAATCGATTATTTACTAGATTAATTAATGTGTAATTAATGAATTAATTTAACTGTGGAGTGATTTAATTATTAAGTGAAGATAAATTAATTAACAAGATTGATTAATTGGATGACAGTCTACCAATCCATTTAAGAAAACAACTATTAGTTAGAATCAGGGAAGAAATAAATAATTAATTAAATTGATTTGATTTTATTGCTGAGATTACTCTAGTACTTAGATTGGCTTTGTACTTGTAGGATACGAGCTTGAGGCAACTTGAAGATAGGAGGTGGGTATTTCCTTCCTTTGACCTCTATGGATTCTTTGTCCTTAGTGCATAATTATTTTCTTTTATTGATCAGGCCGCAGTTACTTATTTTTTACATTGATATTCTACTCTGTACTATTTCTTGAGATTGGCCTTTATTTGCTTGCCCTTATTCAGTCTTATTGTTATCGATGTTATTTATTGCTACTTATACTTGGACTCTTATGGGTAGTTGTATCCTACCGTAATATAGTGTAGGGTATCCTGCAAAATGAACTACTATTACTATTGTTACTTAGATTGTTTGTTGTTATGTTCATATTATATGCACACTCTAGCTGCCCACAAGACCCGTTCATAGTAGCATTTGTTGCTCACAGACTCCTTTACACCTTGATTGTCTACGAGAACCGTTCGTGGTAGCATGATTGTTGTTGGTAGTCAGTAGTTAGATAGCTACTTGCACACATTGTTTACCCACAAGACACATTTGTGGTAGCATGTTGTTGCCCACAGACAGTGGTCACCTTTATACCCATTCTGCCCACGAGAACTATTCGTCGTAGCATGTTGTTGTCCGTAGTCAGTAACTAGATATCTACCTACACACCATATCTACCCATTATACTCATTCGTGGTAGTATGTTGTTGCCCATAGACAGTGGTTGGTGCATACAAGAAATGTTCGTGGTAGCATGTTGTTGCCTGCAATCAGTAGCTATATAGATACCTACACACCTTGTCTGCACATGACCCATTCGTGGTAGCATGTTGTTGATCACAGTCAATACTTGTTATGTGAAGTACTTGTTATATGCAGGGTCTTGATTGGTTGTATATTTATTGCATATTATTATGTCATACCTAGTTGATTAGGTTAGTGGATGATTATTAGTGCCCTTGATTCTGGTAATAAGTAATGTTTACCTAAGACAGTTCCCTTTAACCTCCATATACTTTAGTATCCTACACTATCTATTTATATGCCCACAGAGTAACTTATACTCACTACCCCTTTTTCTTTGACCTCTAGATTAACAGGTAGAAGACACGTTGTTGTTGATGCAGTCTGACCCTGATTGTTGTTTTGGTGTTGACACCGATTTTAGTTTAAGTTAACAAGATGAGTCTGGTTTAAGTCCTGGTCGGGGACTGGGCACGACTCCCGGTGAGTGAGGTCGGGTGAATGAAACCCTGGTGAGTGAAGTCATGTCCTAGCTTGGGAAGCTAGGTTGACTGAAACCCTAGTGAGTGAAGCCAGGTCCTAGCTTGGGAAGGTAGGTTGGATGAAATCCTGGTGAGTGAAGCCAGGTCCTAGCTTGGGAATCTAGGTTGGATGAAAGCCTGGTGAGTGAAGCCAGATCCTAGCTTGGGAAGCTAGGTTGGATGAAAGCCTAGTGAGTGAAGTCAGATCCTAGCTTGGGAAGCTAGGTTAACTGAAATCCTGGTGAGTAGAGCCAGGTCCTAGCTTGGGAAGCTAGGTTGAATGAAGTCCCGGTGAGTGGAACTGGGCACGGAGTCTTGGTCCGGGGGACTGAGCACGAGTCAGAGAAGCCTGGGAGCCCGTTCTCTTGACTTATGGTGGAGTTGGCCTTGGCTGGATCGGTCTAGTGACCGATCAGGGAAGTTGGCACGAACTCCCTTTGTGGATCGATCTGGTGACCGATCCAGATATGTCTGATCGATCTGGTGACCGATCAGGGAGAGAATAGAAACATTGTTTGGCTTCTGTTAGGCTCCTGATCGGTCTGGTGACCGATCAGGGAGAGCTTCTGATCGTTCTGGTGAACGATCAGAGAGAGGTTAGTAGCCTTGGGGAGAAACTCTTGATCGGTCTGCTGAACCGTTCAAATATCGCGGGTTCCTCACTATGACCGATCAGGATGGATCCTGATCGATCAGGGAGTGCCCTGATCGGTCGGGTGACCGATCAGAGAGATTTGGCTGCGAAAGCTGGGGAATCCCAGCAATATTGTGGATCGGTCCGGTGACCGATCCACAGTCTGTGATCGGTCAGGGTGACCGATCACAAGAAGGTCACGATTTCGGGTTTCTCACTGGGGACTGATCAGGCTGGAGCCTGATCGGACTAAGCCTATCCTGATCGGTCTGGTGACCGATCAGGGGTCACTCTGATCGGTCCAGTGACCGATCAGTAGCTGACAGCTTTAATTCAAAAACGCTGTCAGAGTCTGATTGCGTTCTGTTTCTCTGCTGATTCGCTACTGATATCTGCTCTGATCTTCTGATAGTTGATTCTCTATTGACTTGTTGTGCTAATCATCTGCTAAGTGTGCAGGTAACTCAGGGCTTACTCCAGGAGAGTCAACTGGGGTATTTTGCTACGACAGTTTGGACGTTTCCCGTTTGCAGGAAACAACGGCTTCTGGCGCGAGCTGCAACGGCTGAGAAGCTGATGACCTGGGGCTCAACTGGAGAGGGTTCAGTGAGTCCAGAGGAGGTCAGGGATAGCTGGGCTGTTACAGGTGAGAAGCTGGCGAGCTCCAGAGGAGCGTCTGTGACCTGGCAATGCTGGCGATGCAAAGCAAGTTAAGTTGTGAAGTGGAGAAGGAGCGGCAAGACTTAATCATCTCTTCCAGTAACAAGCTGCTTCTCCATCTCTGGGGCAACATTCTGATCCTTGAAGCAACTCTTGCATACACTTGAGCAATCGGCAACCTGAGCACTTGGAAGAGGCAGAGAGCTTGGCGAGTCCATCAGCAAGACACGAAGAGCAGGGAGTTCTTGCGTGAGATCTGTATTGAGTGGAGCTCGGTGAGGAGCTCTCTTGTGTTCTTTCTGTCCTAAGTGCTCTGTAAGCTTCCTTTGTTTTTCACTGTGCTTAATATCTTCATTCTGTTGAAACGTTGTGGAGAGGTTACTCCACCGAGAAGGAGGTGCTATTTTATCCGGATTTCCGGGGCTTGATCTGCCGACGATAAAGGGATCGCCCACCTCACGGACACGCCAAGGAGTAGGGGCAAGTTATCCCCGGACCTTGTAAATCCTCTTTGTTAGCGTTTTGAGCTTGTGCTTAGTTTTAGAACTGTCAAATGGGTCAACCCGTGGCGGGGCGGGTCGGCACATGGCGGGTCGACCATTTGGCGGGGCGGGGCGGGGCGGGTCGACCCGCCATCTAGGCGGGTTGGAAAATCCCCAACCCAACCCAATCTAAGGCAGGTCGTGGGTTAGGCGGGCCAACCCGCGGGCCTATCAAAATATTTTTAAAAAATTAAAAAAATTAAAAAACAATTCATGTATTTAGATTTCATCAATCAAATATATTAAGAAATATATTTTTTAAATACAAATGGATACAAACGAGTACTTATGTGATAAAAATATTATTTTTTATTATAAAATAATAACAAAGAAAGATAATAAATTGTCATAAAACTTAACTAACATGTTATTCTCAACCCGCGGGCCAACCCAAGCCCGTCGCGGGCCAACCCGTGCGGGTCGCGGGCCTAGGCGGGTTGGCCCATGGCGGGCTTGGGTTGCTTAAATTCTAACCCAGCCCGCTTAAATTGATTGGCGGGGCGGGGCGGGCCAACCCGACGGGCCCAACCCAAATTGACAGCTCTACTTAGTTTAGGGTTTTAGTTTCTGCAACTTTGTTTTTTGTATTGCTTCCGCTACGACTAACCTTCAAGTGCAGAAATCTCTAAAAGTTCAAAGAAATTTGTGTCCGGCTACATTCACCCCCCCCCCCTCTAGCCATCCAAGCACCAACAAGTGGTATCAGAGCTTGGGGCTCTGTTCAAGCGGCTTAACATCCGAGAGTTATCAACAATGGCATTGAAAGAAGGATTTAGCACTACCCAACTCCCTTCTTCGAGGGATCGGATTTTCAATATTGGAGGTCTCGCATGGAGTACTACCTCAAGACCGACATTGGAATGTGGTTCTCCGTGAAGGAAAGCTTCATTCCTCCAAGAGACACAGAGGGAAAAGAATTGGAGTCCTCACGTTGGTCGGCTGAGCAAACCCGCAAAGGAGAAGCCGATGCGAAGGCGGTGGTTACCTTGCAATGTGGGATGAACAAGGACCAACTAATCAAAGTTGATCCCTTCACAAGTGCCAAGGATTTGTGGAATAAGCTCATCGAGCTTCATGAGGGCACCCGGGACTCAAGCATAGCTAAGAGGGACTTACTCCTCAATCAACTACAAAATCTCTCCATGAAGGAGAGTGAAACGGTAAGCGAGCTTCATAGTAGATTCAAAGAAGTTCTCAACGGTCTCCACTCCATTGACGAAAAGGTCGAGAACCGCGACCTTATGAGGTACGTTTTAAAAGTTTTTCCAAGGAATGCCTTGTGGTCATCCATGGTGGATGCCTACAAGGTTTCCAAGGACTTGTCAATTGTAAAATTGGATGATTTGTTTTGTGAAATGGAGCTACATGAAATGGCTAACAAAGGCCCCAAGGAGAAGGGGATTGCTCTTGTAGCAGGGGACAAAACCAAGAAGAAAGAAAAGAAGAAGGAGAAGAAGAAGGAGAAGGAGGTCTCTTCTTCTTCATCCGAGTCCGAATCCGAGGAGGATGATGGTAGCGAGTCTTCTTCATCCGAGATGGCCAACTTTATAAGGAGAATGATGAGGAAAAGTCGGCGCTACAAGGGCAAAGGTAATCCTAGTAAAGTTAAAATTGATAAGTCTAATGTTACTTGTTATGAGTGTAGCAAGAAAGGGCACTACAAGAAGGACTGTCCAAAGCTAAAGAAGAAGGAGGAGAAATCAAAGAAGAAAAAGAAGTCCTTGAAGGTCACATGGGATGAATCATCTTCTAGTTCATCCGAAGAAGAGAAGGAGGAGAAGAGTACTCGCCATGTAGCACTCATGGCCCTTGAAGATCAAGAAAGCAGTGATGAATCCATGGACTCCTCAAACGCAGCTTCATCATCTTCGGATGATGAAGAGGTAATTTCTCCCGAACTAGATAAATGTTATAGAGCTATTGCATGTTTAACCAATTTGTTAAAGAAGTCAAAAGAAAAGGTTAAATCCTTGAAAGTAGAAGTAGAACAATTGAAATCCTCTAAGGATGAGGACATTGATGATTTGCATGTAGAAATGTTAGAAGATGAAAACAAAGCCTTGAAGGGTGAAGTTGAGAGACTCAAGAATGTTCTTGAGAAATTCTCAACTAGCTCCAAGACTTTGGATATGATTCTAAATGCACAAAGGGTGATTTACAACAAGGTCGGTATTGGTTACTGACCTAAAGAACCATCATTTGTCTCCTTAATGTCTAGGACTCATGTGAGATCACCTAAGACTCCTAGGGTTCAAAAGAAAGTGGCCAAGGCATGGGTGCCTAAGTCATGCATTGTAGATGCTTTAGGTCCCAGGATTTGGGTACCTAAATCTTCCATTTTTCGTATTGAGGCTTTGATTGAGGGGGAGCATCTATTAACTTGGTTCGTTGATAGTGGGTGCTCCAAACATATGACCGGTGATAGATCTTTATTCACTACCCTTCAAAGCAAAAATAGAGGTAATGTATCTTTTGGTAACAATGGCAGTCTTAAGGTTGTAGGGATAGGAGACATTCAAATAAGGGTGAGCAAAAATTCGAAAAAACCGAATTAACCGAACCGAACCGACCGAATTTTGGAATTCGGTTCGGTTAATTCGGTTTTCGGTTTTTTTCTCGAAATTTGGTTCGGTTTTCGGTTAATTCGGTTCGATTTTCGGTTTTCAAATTTGTAATTCGGTTAAACCGAATAAACCGAATAAGAATATTAATTTAATTATTTTTATTTAAAAATATAATTAAATTAAATAAAATCATTATTTTTTAATTAAAATCGAATAATATTTTAAAAGTTCGGTTAAATCGGTTAATTCGGTTAAAAACCGAATTAACCGAGATTTTATCGGTTCGGTTTTTTCGGTTTTTATTATGAAATTCGGTCGGTTCGGTTTTTTTGAAAAATTTCGGTTTATTCGGTTTTCGGTCTATTCGGTTCGGTTCGGTTCGGTTTTAACCGAATACTCACCCCTACATTCAAATATCCGAATGTCTTAGGATTAAGAATGTCCTTCTAGTCAAGGGGATGACATTTAATCTCCTAAGTGTCAGTCAATTATGTGATGCGAGTTACACAATTGATTTTCATTCAAGTCAATGTCTAGTTAGACAAAATGACACACTTGACACGGTACTAGTAGGCACAAGAGTAGATAATATTTATCAAGTTTCTTTTAAAAGTGCTATTAATGCTTTTGTTAAGTGTTTCATGTCAAGAGAAGATGAGTCTACCCTTTGGCACTGGAGATTGACACATGTGAACATGAAGAACATCCGGAAATTGACCAACAAGGGACAAGTTTGTGGCTTACCAAGCATCAAGTATGAAAAGGATAAGCTTTGTGATGCATGTCAAATGGGTAAGCAAACGAAATCTTCACACAAAGGTAAAAGAGTTGTAAGTACTTCTACTGCTTTAGATTTACTTCACATGGATTTGTTTGATTATAGTACAATTATATTTTTGAATGGTAGTAGATATTGTTTTGTGATCATTGATGATTTTACTAGATATACTTGGACATATTTTCTAAAATATAAGGATCAAACCCTAGATGTTTTTATTTCATTTTGTAGAAGAGTTGAAAATGAAAAATCATCAACAATTAAAACAATTAGGAGTGATCATGGAGGAGAATTTCAAAACCAAAAATTTTTAGAGTTTTGTCAAGAGAGAGGATATAGACATGAGTTCTCCACTCCTAGAACACCACAACAAAATGGTGTTGTAGAGAGGGAGAACCGAGTCTTACAAGAGGCGGCACGAAGCATGCTCAATGAGTACTCTTTACCGAGTTACTTATGGGCTGAAGCTGTGAACATAGCTTGCTACGTGCAAAACCAAGTCCTCATTCATAGGTTTTTAGGAAAGACTCTTCGTGAACTTTGGTTTGGAAAACCACCTACAGTTAAACATCTTAGGGTGTTTGGTTGTAAGGTGTTCATTCTAAACACCAAGGACCATCTTGGAAAGTTCACAGCGAAAGTTGATGAAGGGATAGTGGTCGGATACTCCCTTGTCAGCAAAGCTTATCGAGTCAATAACAAAAAGTCTAGATTGGTCGAAGAGTCTTCTGATGTTGTTTTTGAAGAAATTCCAAAAGCAATTGATCAATCGGAAGATGTAGATGGAGTTCAATTCGAACTTAGGAAACTAGGTTTGGATGAGATTCCGGGTGTTGAAGATGGTGCTGATGAATCTGATGACGGTGAGCCTAGACAACTCATAGATCAGCCGGATCCTGAGGCTGAGCTTGTGTTTAGTGACACCGTCCAAGAAGCACCTCTAACACCAAGGCAAACTAGGTTAGCCTCTAGTCATCCCCAAGACCAAATTGTTGGAGACATCCATCATGGAGTTAGGACAAGATCATTCTTTAGGAATGAGACTAATGAAGTTGCTTTAATTTCCGAAATTGAACTTAGGAAAATTGACGAAGCATTAAATGATCCCGATTGGATCATTGATATGCAAGATGAATTAGGTCAATTTGAGAGAAGCCAAGTTTGGGACTTAGTCCCTAGACCTAAGAAGACCACCATTATTGGAACCAAATGGGTCTTCAAAAATAAATTGAATCATAAAGGAGAAATCGTAAGGAACAAGGCACGCCTAGTAGCCAAGGGCTATAGTCAAGTTGAAGGTCTTGATTACGATGAGACCTATGCTCCCGTGGCACGATTAGAATCCATCCGATTGATGCTTGCATTTACAGCACATCGAGGTTTCAAACTTTATCAAATGGATGTCAAATCGGCCTTCCTAAATGGTTTCATAAGAGAAGAGGTCTATGTCGAACAACCTCCGGGGTTTGAAAATTCCGAATTTCCAAACCACGTGTTCAAGCTCAAGAAGGCGCTCTACGTCTTAAACAAGCACCTCGGGCTTGGTATGAGTGGTTGTCGACATTTTTCTGAAAAAGGCTTTGTGAGAGGACAAATAGACCCTACACTATTTCTACGAAGAGATGGTGATAGTATATTTGTAGCCCAAGTGTATGTCGATGACATAATTTATGGCTCAAATAATAAGGGCTATTTGAATGAATTTATTAGACACATGGAGAGCGAATTTGAGATGAGTATAGTGGGAGAGTTGACTTTCTTCCTTAGACTCGAAATCAAACAAACTCGAGATGGAATCCATGTGCATCAATCCAAATACACTCAAGAGATGCTCCGAAAATTTAACATGAGTGATTCTAAAGAGGTAACCACTCCCATGGCTATAAACACAAGGTTAGACAATGATGAGAGTGGTAAGCCTGTTGACCTAACTCAATATCGGAGCATGATAGACAGTTTGCTATACCTCACAGCTAGTCGACCTGATATTCTTTTTGCTGTGGGTATGTGCGCTAGGTATCAAGTCTGTGCCAAGGAATTTCATTTGATTGCCATTAAAAGAATTTTGAGATAGATACCTTAAGGGCACAATTGGAGTTGGTCTTTGGTACCCCCGTACCGAGTCATTTGAGTTAATTGGCTATACCGATTCCGACTATGCTGGGTGCAAGTTGGATCGGAAGAGCACAAGTGGAGGCTGCCAATTCTTAGGATCATCATTAGTTAGTTGGTCAAGTCGGAAGCAACATTGTGTTGCTCTCTCCACGACCGAGGCAGAATATATCGCCATGGGAGAGAGTGTATCACAATTGTTGTGGATGATTCATACACTAGAGGACTATGGATTAACCTACAAGGGTGTGCAAGTGTTATGTGACAGCATAAGCACGATAAACCTAACAAAGAATCCAGTCCATCATTCTAGAACCAAGTATATTGAAGTGCGTCACCACTTCATTAGAGATCATGTTGCTAGAGGAGATATTATACTCTCACATGTAGAGTCCAAATCGAACCTAGCGAACATTTTCACTAAACCACTCCCCGAGAATGAATTTAGTTTCTTACGTTTCTTACAAAGGGAATTGGGAATGTGTCTGCGTCATAGGTTTAAGAAGCATTAAAACCCCTCATGAGCATTTCAAATTGTTGGGAACAATTATTGGGCAACTTGGGGACATCTCACACAAACTATAAGATTTAACAAATATTTTTGTTTGCTAGAAATGGGGTGAGATGCTAGGATCAACCTAATTACTCAAAATGTCAATGCATCCCTTGAGATTTTAGGTTGACGAGACAAAAATTATTAAGTTGACCAAGTATGGGGAAAACCAATGCATTACATATGTGTATTTGGCTCCATGATCATACTTGGACATTCCAATCAAGGAAACTTGATTGGAGTCTTGTGTTGATACAAACTTGTTTTTCTTTGGATGGATGTTTTGATTGAGTTTGCTTTCACTTGGTTGAAGCAAATTGATTTGTTAAAACCATAAAGACCTTTGATTCTTGTTAAGGGATCAATTATAGTCAAGGGAACACCTCCAAGATCGATAATCTTCCATCTGATCGTATTAGATTTCGATAGGGGGTCTGAAACTGAAGTTTCTGAAATCGCATTGGAAAACTTCTGATACCTGATCGGTCCACCGACCGATCAGGAGTTGGGCTGATCGGTCCACGGACCGGTCAGGGGCTGTCCTGATCGGTCATAAAGACCGATCATGCGAATTCTGCGAAAATCACGAAAACCCTCTTTGTTGGCCTGGATTGGTCCACTGACCGATCTGGCCCCCTTGGAGATCGGTCCACTGACCGATCAGGAGGGTCACAGAAAATCTCGCAAACTTTTTGTTCGCTTCCTGATTGATCGGCAGACCGATCAGGGGCTTGCCTGATCGGTCACTCGACCGATCAGGACCCAGCCAGACCGATCAGGCTGAAGCCTGATCGGTCTGGGCGTTCCAGGATCGAACGGTCGATCGATCGATCGCATTAAATTTTGGTTGGTAGATAGGTCCACCAACCTATTAACTCTCTCTCGTCCCTTCATCTCCAACCCTAGGCGCCGAACAACCCTTCCATCTCCTTCTTCGTGCGCCAGTTTCCTCTGTGAAGTTTTCCTTCGAGCCCTCCTCTAAGAGCTCTCTGCGATCTGTGAGGTTCGTAAGTTCTCTGCAACGTGAGGTTGCACTCAAGTCTCTGCTCCCTGAGGTGTGTGAGATCTTGCTGTGAGTTCCTTCCTCCTGCGCAAGTCCTCTGTGTCACTACATTCTCTGCGCAGCCTCTTCTTCCAACTTCTTGAGACGTGTTCTTCCCAAACAAACTAATCACCTTCATGGCACCAAAGTAAGCCATTTTTGCAATTTTATCTTGCTGATTACTCCATAGATTATGATTTTGCACTAATCAATTTGTTTCAATGTGTGTTGTGTCTATACACTGTTCTTCCATAACCTGTGCATGGCTTGACCCATTCGAACATTATTTTTGCCTTGATCTTTCATTATCGTAAACTTATGTTCATGTGATCAATTCCATCTTATGTCATAATCCATCCTTGTGTCATGCATTTTATCAACTCCAATCTGCTGCCGTGATCTCTTGTTCCAATCCTTAGGAAATTTCCTAAAGGCAAAGAACCCGCTGAGGGGAGTTCAAAGGGCAAAGGTTCCTCATCCTCTAGACCCTCCCAAAGGCCTTGACCTTCCTCTGATCCCGATTTCCCAATGTTCATTTTGAACTGTTCTTTAACAGTCGCACTTTCAAACTACTACCCTGTCGAACTGTGGACAGGGCATTTGTTTACGAACATTGTCCGTCTGTGCGACAAATCATTGAGTTTTATGAACTGCAATCCATTCTTTTTCTGGAGCGACCAGTCAATTTTGATTTGGTTTCTGAGTTTTATAACAACATGGTCAGTGGTGAAGGTTCGGGGTATCGGACCCGAGTCGCCCGAACCAACATCGATTTCACTTTATCAAACAATAATTTTCTGCTCTTTCCTTATGTTCAAAATCCTTTACCGGTCCCCTTCGATGGAGTCACCCCTGACTCTATCTATGAGTATTTTTTCGGCCATCCCAGGCCAAGGGGTCCTGGTGAGCCTGCCGGTGATTTCCCCACGTTTGCAGCTCTTAGCCTATCTCCCGATGATTACATTCTTTTCAAAATCATAGTCAACTGTCTTGTGCCAATAACCTCAAAGCCCCTAGCCGAGATTCGTTCCTTTCACTGCTTGATGCTCTACGGGATGCATCGGCAGCTCGACTTTGACATCGTGACGACCATTTATTTCTCTATCATCTTCTACAGTCAGGTCGATCGTCAGACCGTCTATATGCCTTTTGGGCACATCATTACTGACTGGCTTCATTCAGTCGGTATTGATGTAACCAAGGGCAGGATAGAGCCGATGGTTCGGCAAGACTGCCGACTTGGGCGACGCGGGTTCGCCAAGGCTGGCATTGTTGTCGGACCTCACGGTCTTCAATGGAAGGATGGTCAAGGTTTAGGGGAGCTACCTAGAGTCGCACATGTTCCAGGAGCTGCGGACGAGGCTGGACATCATGGTGCTCCTACTGCCGCGGAAGACTACTACGAGGCGGAGCCTAACCTCCGCTGGCAGATTGCTGAGCTGGAGCAGACTGTCCAGCATGGACTACATATTTCGGAGCTCTGGCGGCAGGAGGTCAGGTCTGAGGTTTATGGATTACGTGTTGATCAGCGGGCGACGGATTCGAGGGTTGCTGCGATGCACGCCCAGCAGCAGGCATGGTACGAGGAGTGGCGCGCTTGGACTGCTGGTTATCCATACCAGCATACATTTTCTGGAGCTGCGCCCTCCGGCAGTACTGCCCCGGGGGTCTATTATACTGGTACCAGACGACGGCACTGCCGATGACCCCATGCAGGCTGATGACCCCCCCGCCGAGGATTGATGGTGGCTATACTCTGACTTTGATCTTGCTCTCATGATTTGTGATATGACTGTTATGACTTGGTGATGTATTTGACTATGCTTTGATGCATTGCTATGCATCTGACTATTTGACTGTTTTGGATTTATGATGTGTTTGACTTTTTGATTATGCTTTCATGCTATGATTATCTAATTGGATTTCAGATTTATGATTAGTACCTTATGTTTAGGTTGTTCACTTCCTTGATTCATATGCTGTGTATGATTGCTATATCCTGTTTATCTTTATCATATGTCGTCATATGTCCTTAAAACTTATTCACATCCTTGTATTGAGGAAAACCCTAGGTTTGAGGGGGAGTAATTTTAAACTTAACGATCAGTCTACACCCTTTTCGGTGTTTGACAAAGGGGGAGAGTGTGGTTAGTTAAGTTTAGGATAATTACGAGTTTAACTATTGTAGGGGGAGGATCTTGATTCTCCTACGATTGTGAAATTTGCGACTATTGATTTCAAATCCCTAAACTTAAAATCGAGTTGTCAAACAACAAAAAGGGGGAGATTGTTAATGCAGTCTGACCCTGATTGTTATTTTGGTGTTGACACCGATTTTAGTTTAGGTTAACAAGATGAGTCTAGTTTAAGTCCTGGTCGGGGACTGGGCACGACTCCCGGTGAGTGAGGCCGGGTGAATGAAACCCTGGTGAGTGAAGCCAGGTCCTAGCTTGGGAAGCTAGGTTGACTGAAACCCTGGTGAGTGAAGCCAGGTCCTAGCTTGGGAAGCTAGGTTGGATGAAAGCCTAGTGAGTGAAGCCAGGTCCTAGCTTGGGAAGCTAGGTTGACTGAAATCCTGATGAGTAGAGCCAAGTCCTAGCTTGGGAAGCTAGGTTGAATGAAGTCCCGGTGAGTGGAACTGGGCACGGAGTCTTGGTCCGGGGGACTGAGCACGAGTCAGAGAAGGCTGGGAGCCCGTTCTCTTGACTTATGGTGGAGTTGGCCTTGGCTGGATCGGTCTAGTGACCGATCAGGGAAGTTGGCACGAACTCCCTTTGTGGATCGATCTGGTAACCGATCCAGATATGTCTGATCGATCTGGTGACCGATCAGGGAGAGAATAGAAACATTGTTTGGCTTCTGTTAGGCTCCTGATCGGTCTGGTGACCGATCAGGGAGAGCTTCTGATCGTTCTGGTGAACGATCAGAGAGAGGTCAGTAGCCTTGGGGTGAAACTCTTGATCGGTCTGCTGGACCGTTCAAATATCGCGGGTTCCTCACTATGACCGATCAAGATGGATCCTGATCGGTCAGGGAGTGCCCTGATCGGTCCACAGACCGATCAGGACACAACCTGATCGGTCGGGTGACCGATCAGTGAGATTTGGCTGCGAAAGCTGGGGAATCCCAGCAATACTGTGGATCGGTCCGGTGACCGATCCACAGTCTGTGATCGGTCAGGGGGACCGATCACATGAAGGTCACGATTTCGGGTTTCTCACTGGGGACCGATCAAGCTGGAGCCTGATCGGACTGAGCCTATCCTGATCGGTCTGGTGACCGATCAGGGGTCACTCTGATCAGTCCGGTGACCGATCAGTAGCTGACAACTTTAATTCAAAAACGCTGTCAGAGTCTGATTGCGTTCTGTTTCTCTGCTGATTCGCTACTAATATCTGCTCTGAACTTCTGATAGTTGATTCTCTATTGATTTACTGTGCTAATCATCTGCTAAGTGTGCAGGTAACTCAGGGCTTACTCCAGGAGAGTCAACTAGGGTATTTTGCTACGACAGTTTGGATGTTTCCCGTTTGCAGGAAACAACGGCTTCTGGCGCGAGCTGCAACGGCTGAGAAGCTGATGACCTGGGGCTCAACTGGAGAGGGTTCAGTGAGTCCAGAGGAGGTCAGGGATAGCTGGGCTGTTGCAGGTGAGAAGCTGGCGAGCTCCAGAGGAGCGTCTGTGACCTGGCGATGCTAGCGATGCAAAGCAGGTTAAGCTGTGAAGTGGAGAAGGAGCGGCAAGACTTGATCATCTCTTCCAGTAACAAGCTGCTTCTCCATCTCTGGGGCAACATTCTGATCCTTGAAGCAACTCTTGCAAACACTTGAGCAATCGGCAACCTGAGCACTTAGAAGAGGCAGAGAGCTTGGCGAGTCCATCAGCAAGACACGAAGAGCAGGGAGTTCTTGCGTGAGATCTGTGCTGAGTGGAGCTCGGTGAGGAGCTCTCTTGTGTTCTTTCTGTCCTAAGTGCTCTGTAAGCTTCCTTTGTGTTTCACTTTGGTTAATATCTTCATTCTGTTGAAACGTTGTGGAGAGGTTACTCCACCGAGAAGGAGGTGCTATTTTATCCGGATTTCCGGGGCTTGATCTGCCGACGATCAAGTGATCGCCCACCTCACGGGCACGCCAAGGAGTAGGGGCAAGTTATCTCCGAATCTTGTAAATCCTCTTTGTTAGCGTTTTGAGCTTGTGCTTAGTTTAGGGTTTTAGTTTCTGCAACTTTGTTTTTTGTATTGCTTCCGCTGCGACTAACCTTCAAGTGCAGAAATCTCTAAAAGTTCAAAGAAATTTGTGTCTGGCTACATTCACCCCCTCCCCCCCTCTAGCCATCCAAGCACCAACAGTTGGGTCGACTACCTTTGCGTCTCTTAGAGATCATCGCTTGTTGGTCCCACATAACTTCAAGATGTTTTTTTTCCTTTTCTTTTCTTCCATTGCACTTTGGTTTCTTTAGTACATGACATTAATATTTGTTTTTGTCTAGTTTACTTTACCTTTTATATTTTGGAAAAGTATATTTTAAAAAATTGCATGCATGAAGACTTTTATTTTATATATATATATACATACTTGGTTGTTTTTCCTTATTGCTATTTGTTATTTGTGTGTTAGCAATATTGGCTCCATATTCCGTTGTATCATAATGTCACTAAGTGGTACCTCCATCATCAGGCGATTTATACTCCCTGAGCATGACAAATTGGCATGCCATTAAATTATTCCATCATGCGAATGAGTACCTCATTTCGTTAACAATAGTCAACTTTCCTCTAAAACTCCTCTAGATCTTATAGACATGTTAGCTTAGGCTTGATACCAAATACGAGGTATCTCATGAAGAGAGCCTGATTGTTTGAAGGTTTAGGGGTGTTTGGTTTATTCCATTTTTTATTTTCATTTTTTAGAAAACCGCATTTTCTCAATTTTTGGAAAATGACTTTATTTCATTCTCTAGTTTTCCAGAAAACGCTATATCTTTTTCTGGAAAACAAGGCTGGAAAATAAAAACCAAACACGCTTTCCAGAAAATCACATTTTCTACATAAAATGAAAATGAAAAACAAGCAAACCAAACCCCCCCCCTTAGGTATCGCATCTGAGAATCCTAGGCATCGTAGGGGGATTGTATTACGCAATCTAGAAAAATTGTTGAAAACTGACTTTCTATATCATATTCCAGCAATACAACATATTTATACTGCTAGATGGGCTCTTTAACATAAAAAAACCATGAAGGACTCTTAAAAGACTCTTAATTGATACTCCTGTTTCCCAAACATTGAAAATAAAAAAGCTGCTAAAAATTGTTGGAAACGCTGGATTTTATAGTCAACTCTTCACCTACTACCAAATATGTTCATATTTTTCTAAAGTATGCCAAATTAAAAGTTAGACTTTGTGATCTTAATTCTGAATTTATAAACTTTGAGGAGACAGCTATCTGTCTCCATCAACTACCTTGGCAAATTTTAAAAGGGTTGCATGGCAACCACATACAATTGTAAGGCATATGTGACATTCAAGTGCACATAAAAAACATATTTTGTTCATTTAAACTAATTAAATTCAATCAATCTTAAACTCTAATTACCTTATTTGGCAGTTTGTAGCTTGTAAGTGTTAGCTTTTTACAATCAATAAATACTTTACAGATAAATATAAACAATTTAGTATTGAATACATATGTTCCAGAATATGCCTCCGCATTTGTTTTAAAGTTCAATTCATAATAGCACAATCTAGTTAAAGATTTGTATCCTTTTTCTATAGAGATTTGTCAACTAAGGCGCACAAATTTATCACATCTAGCTCATCCAACATTGATCATTTATATTAGTTTCCATTCTTATTATTTTTGTGGATGGTCCGTCTCATGATAAGATTGCATGACATCACTTAAGAATTAGTAATCCCCTTCGTATTATCTTTATGGTCCTTTGCTTTCCCTTTTGAAGTAGAGTTGAAGTCCCACACATGAATGAAGTTCAGTTAATTGCAAAAAAAACATCATTTTATACAACTATACTCCCAACTGTTGTCAATGGACCCTCTTGATTTATCCACACATCCATCTTATAAAGTGGTTAGAGATAGTCATACTCACATGGGATAACATTAATATCACGTAATATGCCACGAGATACTATATTATCAAATGGATAATCACTCCGGGAATATGAAGATGAAGGAAAAGTAGATTTTTCAGCAAGCTGTTCAAATTAAATTATCAATTATAACACCCAAAACAAGTGAAGAAATAATAGTCTGATGTACAAGTTCAGACATTCATCTCTTCTTTTCCATTCTTTTCAGGAAATATTTCACAATTCCTTCAATCTTCCTTGCAAGGGAACCTTCATAACTCTGAATTGGCAGCATCACATTTGGATTGTTTATCTAGTGCTTTGGTCACCTATAACTAGATGCTAATATCTATACTTCCAAGTAGGCATTTAGCTATAACTGTATCTATAACTTGAGTTTCAGAGTGATCTTTCACAAAAACCAAACCTACATGCTTTTGTTTCAGAAAATAGAATTCAACTTCAAATCTTATCATAAACAGCCTAATAATTATAATCCCTCTGACCTTACCAGTAGGCATTTAGCTGCATGAATATCATTGCAGCTTTGGAAATGAATCTACAACAAGAGCTATAGTTATAAAATTATAACCTGAAAAGTTTTTTCAACTGAAGGCAGAAAAGGTATAAAACAGAATAATTAAACAAGTAAGGTGAAAATAATTCATATGCGTCAACATACATGATAGATACTAAGCGTATCCAGGAATTTCTCAAATGAATGAACCCACTCAACATGATTCCAAACACGTGGTATATCAACAGAAATCACTCGGTAACCCTGCAAAGAATAAATAGTTATAGCTCAAAGTGCCAACTAGTTTATGCATCTAAATTTCATAATAAGGTAATAGTAGATTAGCACCAAAGGAAGAATGACTTTCTTACAAGACAATGAAAACCAATCCATTAACCATGTTTGGGAAGCAATATAAGGAAATTGTTATGATACTAATGTTTAAAATATCTTTTCTTATTGGAGTTTTAGCCGTTGGACAATATAATGAAATTTCAGTCTCAAGTTAGAATGGTGTGGATTCAATATGATGTATGGTTTAAAATTTCAAGCCGTATCAGAGTTTCAGTGTATGACTAGAATGATACGGTTTTGATATTATGTTGTGTCAATTGTCATGCCGATAAGATTTCGATATTTTTTTAACATATAAAATATATTAATTAAAAAATATTATTATTATATTTGATTACTATAAATACTTATTATTAGATTAAACTAATATTTTAAAAATTAGATTGAGTACAAATTAATTTAGGATTAACTAAAGCCTACACATAATAAAGGTTTATATTAATTGAACTTAATTTATTTTATTCAATTAAGGAGCAAATTTTTTCGTATGTATTTAAGAAGGAAAAGAATAAGAAAAAAATTAAGAAGGAATTTTTTCATGTGTTTAAGGATGAAAGGAATAAAAAAATTAAAAAGAGGAAGAAAGAGAAAGAATTAACCATTAAAAAATTAAACAATTAAAAAAAAATGAAAAACCAACTCAACGGCCTAAAAAATTAACGGTTAAATTGAAAAAAAAAAAAAACTCAGCCTCACACACTGTTGCTGTCTCGCACAAGGCATCTACAAGGCCGTGGGGCTCCCACGAGGCCTTTGTGCAATCATGGGGCTTGCGAGAGGCCTCTATGGTGCCGTGGGGCTCCCGCAATGCCTCCGCACGAATGCTGGGCTTGTGCAAGGGGGTCGCGTTCTCCTTGATGCTTGTGCAAGGCATCCACAAGGTCGTGGGGCCTCACGCAAGGTATCTGCACGGCCTAGGCCACAGGACCTCTATGCGACCGCAGAGCCTTGTGTGGGGTCTACCAGTGTTGGCGTTGTGTCAGTCGACGGACATAACAATATGTTCACTCGTGCCGCCTAGTAAGAAACAAGATTTTAAACTATGGTATGTAATGACGACATAAGGTACACTTCAATTTAAAATTATTATCCCCTTCTACTAGTATATTTACCTCCAAATAAAAGGTTATACAAATCATCCAATATTAGTATGGATTGAATCAAGTTAGATCAATATCAACAATGGCCAATTCAATATTAATGTTGATACCAATTTTTTTCCAAGAAATAGGCATCTCATAATGGTTAAAAAAAACTAGAGATTCAAAACTAGAAATTAGTTACATTATATTCAAAAATTCATTTGAATCAATTGAAATTGGGATGCTTTCCATTTGAATTTCCTTTTCTCCTCTCCTTTCTTTTTAGTGTTTCATCTCCTCCCAATGATGTTGCAAACGGAATCGAAGATGGGAAGAGAATCTTCGTTTCTCAACCAACACATAATTTTGTGTCTCTCCTCTTCCCTGTCATTTCCCTCCCTTTTTTATTGGTCCATCTCCCCTCTGCATCATTGGCAAACGGAATCAAAAATTGGCCCATGAAAATGGGCTTTCAAATCTCAACTAGTTTCAAGTTGTACCGGCTGAGACAAACTCTTTAATCGGTTATCAAAACTCTGCTTGGCATGACATACAACACAGTATTGGTTGGAAAATGCAATGATATGGTTTTACCATGCAAACTAATACCAATTATCACTTGAATCAAAAAATTACAGCATGTTAGAACTCAATATTTTGAAGCAAAATATTTTTATGAGAGCAAAATGGAATCCAATGAGATGGCTTGATAGAAGAAGTGAACACCTGAATAATTTCATAGGTGAAATCCTGATACAAATGCGTCATAAATATTGCTAAACTAAGTCCTTTTTATTTGAAGGCACATAATGATAGCAATCCTATCTGAATAATTATTGTATTTTAGTAAAAGTGAAATATATTTTCACATTATAAAGAATATATGAAGATCTACCTTGACATCTCAATAAAATAAAAATTTCATGTGGCAGCTAAACTGCAGGAGAATTAGACATATTGGAACTATATTCACACATCTAGCTTTGCAAACATAGAAAAACACGGGACTAAATAACATCAATACAAAGAAAAAAGGTTGAAAAAAATTACCTTTATGGAAAGAGACATGATCTGTTTGTAATATACATCTGCAGTTCCCGCAATTCCAGGGATGCAAATAAGAGGTGGTACTGATTTGGGACCAAAGTCATAGTATCTCCATTGCTTGTTACCAATCTGCATAAAAAGTAGGGAAAAGCAAACTAATAGCATACAATCGGCATGGCAATTTGAGGAAAAAGAAGATGAATTCATGATAGTCAACTCTGTAAAAATATGGCAATCTAATGAACACTACTAACATCCAGTCTCACAATTATTTTAAATTAAGTAAGAAAACTATTACAATTTTTAATCAGATAGGATTCTTGAGGTACAACAAAATAAATATTGTTAACATGATTTATTGAAGCAATGCCAACACACACAAATAATAAGGTGTCGATTAAAAACATGACTACAAGTTAAATGAAATGTCTATTGCAATTTTAGACAAATCGGATCCTTGAGGTAAAACAAAATAAAAATTATCATGATTTATTGAAGCAATACCAAAGCATGCAAATACTAAGGTTTTGATTAAAAACAAGACTACATGTTAAAAGAAGTGTCTATCTTTAAAACAACATGGCATTGGTCTAATTGATGTAAAGTTCTACAACATAATCCATACATGTATAATCAATGTTTGTCTTGTATTAATTGAATTCAAGGCTTCCTCTCCAAATCTACCAAAAGAGAAATCTTGGATATTTCTAAGGTAACCATAAAATGGTAGAAAGCTGACACATGAAAAAAAAACACACACACACACACACACTTTCAACATACCATTACATTGCTTCATAAATATTTCAGCATTACGGGAGAGATCAACTAACTCCAGCATTATTCTGCTAACGATCAAAATTTGCAAGATCTAACATTTTCAGCATACCAACAGATATATGATCAGCAAGTTGACAATTATGAAGAAGATCACGACTAATTGCAGATACAGTAGAATCAAGGATGGACCGTCCCAGAAAAAGGCAATACCACCTAGCATTTTCAGGAATTAAAGAGCCCACTGCTCAATTACAGAGTAACCCTACGGTTTCCGTTTGAAAAAAAAAAGCCATTAGCTTATGGGAACATTTGGGATAACTTGTGAGCTACGACAATCCAAAGACGCGCAAACCAATAATTTTATATTGAATCAAACGGGTCATCGCAAAACTATTAAACAAAAAAATAAGAGCTAATGAATTTTCAAAGGAAGGAATCTAAAATAGTAATGTCAAAGCAAAGATTCAAATTTTTTGGGCACAAAATGTCAAATCAAAGATAAGAATTAAGAAGGGGGATCGACGGATCATACGGAGATCTTATGGAGAGGAACTTGCGACTTGAAGTAGACGTAATCTCCCGGCGCCTGCGAGACGCCTGCCTTCATTCTGACGATAGATGCGTCGCCTTGGTCTCGGTATTTCACCAACCCTTCAGAAAATAGTCATACTGATACTATATGCAACAAAAAGGATTTGAGGGAGGGGGAGACATGTCGCCTGGAAGGCGAGATGGAAAGAGGAAGAGACAGTGGTGGTACGGCCGCGGCGGTGGCTGAAGAACCGGGAAGGATCAACCGGAACGAGAGAATTCCTGGGTCAAATAATTCATATCTGGCGAACTTGTTAATCGTTGCTTAATAATAATAAAAAAACATTTATTTATAAAATTATCGAAGGTGCATTGACTTATAATTAATTTATCTCCATACTACTATAATTTTTTTTTATCAAATTTACCTGTCTAAATTTGCTTCAACTTTATCCGAGTATATTAATATTTTATCGTATTATCCTTTACAATTTGTTAAGTTAATTTTAATAATTTTTAAATTAAATTTATTTAATTTTTTTTAATTTATTAAAATTTTAATTAAAATATTAAATTAAAAAAATATTCGTCGACGACACCGACGTCAGCGTCGGCATCGGCGTCGATGTCGACCGTCAGTGTTCACGTAGGCAGTCGGTGTCCAACATCGGTCGATCGGCGCCAAACGCCGATCACTGGCAGTTGTCGACCGACTGTCAGCGCCGACCGCTGCGCGGTCGTCGGCCATCGATGGTCGTCGGTCGTCGGCCGTCGGCGATCGTCGGTCGTCGGCCGTCGGCGATCGTCGGTCGTCGGTTGTCGGCCGTCGACGATCTTCGGTCGCCGGCCGTCGGCGATCGTCGGTCGCCGGTTGTTGTCGATCGTCGGTCGTCGGTCGTCGTCGGTCATTGGTCGGTGATCGTCGATCGCCGGTCGTCGGCGATCGTCGGTCGTCGGCCGTCAGCGATCGTCGGTCGTCGGTCGTCGGCGATCGTCGGTCGCCGACTGTCGGCGATCGTCGGTCGTCGACTGTCGGCGATCGTCGATCGTCGGCGGTCGGCGGTCACGGTCGCCGGTCGTCGGTCGCGGCCGCCGGTCGTGGTCGTCGGCCGTCGGTCGCGGTCGCCCGCCGTCGGTCGTCGGTCGCGGTCGCCGGCCGTCGGTCGTCGGTCGCCAACCATGATTGTCGCCCGTCGTTGTCGGTCGTCAACTATGAATAATGCTTCCGAAATTTAATAAATTGTAATGGATATTTTCATCTTAAATATGAATATTTGATGATAATTTTGGAATGATAAGTTTCATAACCCCGAAATCAAGAAAAACCTTACTTTCCTAAGGTTTTCCGATTCCGGGTTGCATGTCTTTTTTGCTGACGTGTCGGGCATCGATCATTATTTGAGGATCGCTGATTATGTAAACCAAATAAAATTTTATTGATAATCTTAGATGAATAACCAAGGTTAATAAGGATAACCACCAATCAAATGCACCCTTAAAATCATCCAACACTGGCCTAAACTGTTGATGCAGTCTGACCCTGATTGTTGTTTTGGTGTTGACATCGATTTTAGTTTAGGTTGATTATGATTAAGTCCTGATCGGGGATCAGGCATAGTATGGAAAATCCTAGCTTGGAGGGCTAGGTGTTGGAAAATCCTAACCTGGAGGGTTAGGTGTTGAAAATCCTAGCTTGGAGGATTAGGTGTGTGAAAAGTCCTAATTCGGAAGAGGTGGGTGAAAAGTCCTAGCTTGGAGGGCTAGGTGAAAAGTCCTAACTTGGAGGGTTAGGTGAAAAGTCTCATCTTGGAGAGTTAAGTGAAAAAGTCCTGGCTTGGAGGGTCAGGTCCTAGCTTGGAGGGCTAGGTTTGGAAAGTCCTAATCCGGAAGAGTTGGGTGAAAAGTCCTAACTTGGAGGGCTAAGTGAAAAGTCCTAACTTGGAGGGTTAGGTGCAAATTCCCAACTTGGAGGGTTAGGTGAAAAATCCTTAGCTTGGAGGGCTAAGGTGGATGAAACCCTAGCTTGGAGGGTTAGGTTGGAGCCCCTGGATCGGTCTGGTGACCGATCAGGGAGTTGGCACGGTGCTCCTTCGTGGATCGGTCTGGTGACCGATCCAGCGATGACTGATCGGTCTGGTGACCGATCAGGGAGTATGCGTTTCACCCATTGCTTTGCTCCTGATCGGTCTGGTGACTGATCAGGGAGCAAATAGTGAGGTTGAGTTCCCTTGCTGAACTGCTCCTGATCAGTCTGGTGACCGATCAGGATCACTGTGCAGATCGTTCTGGAGAACGATCCAGCATCGCAGGTTCCTCTCTATGATCGATCAGGACGAAGCCTGATCGGTCTGGTCACGACCTGATCGGTCTAGTGACCGATCAGGAGGTTTCCTGATCGGTCCGGTGATCGATCAGGAAGTCTGGACTGCGAAGCTCAGAAATTGCCTGATAAAGGGGTGGATCGGTCGGGTGATCGATCCACAACCTGGGATCGGTCTGGTGATCGATCCAGGAGAGTCCCAAAGAAATCGCGATTTCTAATTGAGCGTTGGGGACCGATCAGGACAGAGCCTGATCGGTCTGGACCCAGCCTGATCGATCTGGTGACCGATCAGGAGGCTCTCTGATCAGTCTGGTGACCGATCACTTTAATTCAAAATGCACTGTCAGACGCTCTGATCGCGTCTGAACGTATCCAATTCTCTGCGCTTAACATCTGATATATGATTTGTCGTTTGATATGCTGCTCTAACACTCTGATTAAGCTGCAGGTGACAGGGAAGGATTCAAACACTCAAGGAGAAGTCAATGGAGACTTTCCTTGGAGCAGGTTTGTCCGTTTTCCATCTCAGGTTGCAACGGCTGGAGCTACAGACTGGAGCTGCCGACTGGAGCTTGGCTGAGGAGAGCTCAGGAAGTCCAGGGAGGGCTCAGTGGTAGCTGGCGTTGGCAGGGAAGCAGCTGGAGGCTGCAGGAGATGCTGTCACCTGGTGATGAGTGGAGAAACAAAAGGGCGGAAGAAGGCTTCGTTGAAGTAGGGTTCTAGTGTTCGCGAACTGAGTTCTTGCTGCGCCTTTGTGTTCTCCACATCTTGCTTGCGTGTTCTGAAGTTCCATCATCTTGTGCAAGCAACTACAATCTGTGAAGCAACCATTCATTACTTGAGTGCTTGAAGGAGAGAACAAGAAGCTCCGAGTCCAACAGCGAGAAGACACGAGGAGAGGGCTCTTGCGTGAGATCGTCGCTGGGTGGAGCTCTGAGGGAGCTTGCTGTGTTCTTGTCTTTGCTAAGTGCTAAGTAAGATCTTTCTTGTTGTTTCATTGTGCTTAAACATATATCTGTGATTGAAACGCTGTGGAGAGGTTTCTCCACCGAGAAGAAGGTTGCTTTCTATCCGGTGATAACTGCTGCTTGATCTGCCGAGGATCAAGGGATCACCAACCTTAAGGGCACGCCAAGGAGTAGGGGCAAGTTATCCCCGAACCTTGTAAACCCTCTTTGTTAGCGATCTTGTTAGTTGTGTGTTTGCCTTCGTTTTCTGTTTCTGTTTTCTGCACTGCTTTGCTTCCTTTGTTTCTTCCGCTGTGCTACTGATAAGGTTGAGTGCAAAAATTTGATAAGTGCTAAATGTCAAAGTGTTTGGCTATATTCACCCCCCCTCTCTAGTCATCCGGGTTCCAACAAGTGGTATCAGAGCTTGGGGCTCTGTTTTTGCGGATTAACAACCGAGAGCTACATCCATGGCATTGAGGGAAGGCTTCTCCACCACCCGACCTCCATTCTTCGACGGCGCTGATTTCCAATATTGGAGATCGAAGATGGAATATTACTTAAAGATGGACATCAACACTTGGTTTGCGGTGAAGGAGGGATTCACCCCTCCTAAGGATGATGAAGGCAAAGAACTCGAATCATGGCGGTGGACAGCCGAACAAACTCGGAAGAGTGAAGCCGACGCGAAGGCGGTCGTCACTCTACAATGCGGCATGAACAAAGACCAACTGATCAAGGTTGGTCCTTTCACAAGTGCAAAGGACTTGTGGAACAAGCTCATCGAGCTCCACGAGGGCACCCGAGATTCAAGAATCGCAAAGAGGGATTTGTTCCTCAACCAACTCCAAAATCTCTCCATGAAGGAGAATGAAACGGTAAGTGAGCTCCATAGTCGGTTCAAGGAAGTCCTCAATGGGCTTCATTCGATTGATGAAAAGGTCGAGAATTGCGACCTTGTGAGGTATGTACTAAAAGCATTTCTAAGGAATATTTTGTGGTCATCTATGGTGGATGCCTACAAAGTATCCAAGGATTTATCCATTGTTAAGTTAGATGATTTATTTTGTGAAATGAAATTACATGAAATGGCTAACAAAGGCCCCAAGGAGAAGGGGATTGCCTTAGTTGCAGGGGATCGATCCAATAAGAAGAAGAAGGAGAAGAAGAAGGAGAAGGAGGTCTTTTCATCTTCATCCTCTTCCGAATCCGAGTCCGATTCCGAAGAAGATGGCAGCGGCTCCTCATCCTCCGAGATGGCGAACTTTGTGAGAAGGATGATGAGAAGGGGTCGACGCTTCAAGAGTAGAGGTAGCTCTAGTGAAGCTAAACTTGATAAGACTAATGCTTCGTGCTTTGAGTGTGGTAGGAAAGGGCATTTCAAGAATGAATGCCCGAAGCTAAAGAAGAAGGAGGAGAAATCCAAAAGGAAAGAAGAAAAATCCAAGAAGAAGAAGAAGGCCTTGAAGGCCACTTGGGATGAGTCATCCTCAAGCTCATCCGATGAAGAGAAGGAGGAGAAGAGCACAAGGCATGTGACACTCATGGCATTGGGAGATCAAGAGAGCAGTGATGAATCTTCCAACTCATCAAACGCGGCTTCATCATCTTCGGATGATGAAGAGGTAACTTCTTCCAAACTTGAAAAGTGTTATAGAGCAATTGCATGTTTAACTAGTATGCTTAAGAAGTCAAAAAATAAGGTTAAAGCATTGCAATTAGAAATTGATCAATTGAAATTATCTAGGGATGATAACATTGATGATTTGCATGTTGAATTGTTAGAGGATGAGATTAAGTCATTGAAGCTTGAGGTTGAAAATTTGAAATCCTCTAAGGTTGAGGATGTAAATGATTTGCATGATGACTTGCTAGTAGAAGAGAACAAATCATTGAAGAGTGAAATTGAGAGACTCAAGAATATTCTTGAGAAGTTCTCAACTAGCTCTAAAACCCTAGACATGATCTTGAATGCCCAAAGGGCAGTCTACAATAGGGCTGGTATTGGTTACCATCCCAAAGAACCCTCATTGGTATCCTTGATGTTTAGGACTGATATGAAACAATCTAGGACACCCAAGGGTCAAAAGAAAGTTATCAAGGCATGGGTGCCTAAGACTTGTTTAGTTGACGCTTTAGGTCCCAAGGTTTGGGTACCTAAAACTTCTATTTTTCGAATTGTGTAGGTTATGATTGAGGGGGAGCATCTATCAACTTGGTTCGTTGATAGTAGATGCTCCAAACACATGACCGGGGATAGATCATTGTTTACCACACTTCACAAGAAAAGTAGAGATAATGTTTCATTTGGTAACAATGGTAGTCTTAAGGTCATAGGAATAGGAGACATTCAAATATCCGAATGTCTTAGAATTTCAAATGTCCTTCTAGTCAAGGGGATGAAATTTAATCTCCTAAGTGTCAGTCAATTGTGTGACACGGGTTACACAATTGATTTTCAGCCAAGTCAATGTATAGTTAGACGACATGACACTTTGGACACGGTACTAGTAGGAACAATAGTAGACAATATTTATCAAGTCTCTTTTAAAAGTGCTACTAATGTTTCTGCTAAGTGTTTCATGTCAAAAGAAGAAGAGTCTACCCTTTGGCACCGGAGGCTAGCACATGTGAACATGAAGAACATCCGGAAGTTGGCCAACAAGGGGTTAGTTCGTGGCTTACCAAGCATCAAGTACGAAAAAGACAAACTTTGGGATGCATGTCAAATGGGTAAGCAAACAAAGTCTGCTCATAAAGGTAAAAGCGCTGTAAGTACTTCTACTGCATTAGATTTACTTCACATGGATCTATTTGATTGTAGTACTATCATATCATTGAATGGAAGTAGATATTGTTTTGTGATCATTGATGATTTCACTAGATATACATGGACTTACTTTTTAAAATATAAGGACCAAACCTTAGATGTTTTCATTTCTTTTTGTAGGAGGGTAGAAAATGAAAAATCATCAACTATTAAGACAATAAGAAGTGATCATGGAGGTGAATTGCAAAATCAAAGGTTTTTAGAATTTTGTCAAGATAGAGGGTATATACATGAGTTCTCTACTCCTAGAACACCACAACAAAATGATGTTGTAGAGAGGAAGAACCGTGTTCTACAAGAGGCTGCATGAAGCATGCTTAATGAGTACTCACTCCCGAGTTACTTATGGGCCGAATCTATAAATACAGCTTGCTATGTGCAAAACCGGGTCCTCATTCATAGGTTTTTAGGAAAGACTCCCCATGAGCTTTGGTTTGGGAAACCACCTACAGTTAAACACCTTCGGGTGTTTGGTTGTAAGGTGTTCATCCTAAACACCAAGGACCACCTTGGAAAGTTCATGGCAAAGGCTGATGAAGGGATACTAGTCGGGTACTCCCTCGTTAGCAAAGTCTATCGAGTCTACAACAAGAAGTCTAGACTGGTTGAAGAGTCTTCTGATGTTGTATTTGAAGAAATTCCAAAAGTCAATGGACAACCAGAAGATGAAGTCCAATTCGAACTTAGGAGACTAAGTTTGAATGAAAGTCCAAATGTTGTTGATGGTGATGAATCCGATGACGGTGAGCCTAGACAATCCATAGATCAGCTGGATCCTGAGGCTGAACTTGTGTCTAGTGAGCTCATTCACGAAGCACCACCAACACCAAGACAAACTAGATTAACCTCTAGTTATCCCCAAGACCAAATTGTTGGAGACATCCATCATGGGGTTAGAACTAGATCATTCTTCCGGAATGAGGCTAATGAAGTTGCCCCTAATTTCCGAAATTGAACCTAGAAAAATTGATGAAGCATTAAATGATCCTGATTGGATTATTGTAATGCAAGATGAACTAGGTCAATTCGAAAGGAGTCAAGTTTGGGACTTAGTCCCTAGACCTAAGAAGACCACCATCATTGGAACCAAATGGGTCTTCAAAAACAAGTTGAACCATAAGGGGGAAATCATTAGAAACAAGGCACGCTTGGTAGCCAAGGGCTATAGTCAGGTTGAAGGCCTTGATTATGATGAAACCTATGCTCCCGTAGCACGATTAGAATCCATTCGATTGATGCTAGCATTTGCAGCACATCGTGGCTTCAAATTATACCAAATGGATGTCAAATCGACCTTTCTAAATGGTCTAATAAGAGAAGAGGTCTACGTCGAACAACCACCGGGGTTTGAGAATTCCGAATTTCCAAACCACGTGTTCAAGCTCAAAAAGGCACTTTATGGCCTTAAACAAGCACCCCGGGCTTGGTATGAGCGGTTGTCGACATTCCTAATTGAGAAGGGCTTCGTTAGAGGCCAAATAGACCCTACACTATTTCTACGAAGAGATGGTGACAATATTTTTGTAGCCTAAGTATATGTCGATGACATAATTTGTGGCTCAAACNAGCATGATAGGTAGTTTGCTATACCTCACAGCTAGTCGACCGGATATCCTATTTGCTGTGGGTATGTGCGCTAGGTATCAAGTGTGTGCCAAGGAATCTCATTTGATCGCTGTTAAGCGAATTTTGAGATATCTCAAAGGCACAATTGGAGTCGGTCTATGGTACCCCCGTACCGAATCATTTGATTTAATTGGCTATACGGATTCCGACTACGCTGGATGTAAGTTGGACCGGAAGAGCACAAGTGGGGGTTGCCAATTCTTAGGTTCGTCCTTAGTAAGTTGGTCAAGTCAGAAGCAACATTGTGTTGCTCTCTCCACGACCGAGGCAGAATACATCGCCATGGGAGAGAGCGTATCACAATTGTTGTGGATGATACATACTTTAGAGGACTATGGATTGAGTTACAAGGGTGTGCAAGTGTTATGTGATAACATTAGCACAATTAACCTAACCAAGAATCCAGTCCATCATTCTAGGACTAAACATATTGAAGTGCGTCACCACTTCATTAGAGATCATGTGGCTAGGGAAGAAATTGTACTCTCACATGTAGAGTCCAAATCAAACCTAGCTGACATTTTCACTAAACCACTCCCCGAAAATGAATTTAGTTTCCTAAGACGGGAGTTGGGAATGTGTCGCGCTTCATAGTTTTCCTAAATGCATACAAAACCTTTCATGATTATTTCAAATTGTTGGGAAACAATTGGGTAACTTTGGGGACATCTCACACAAACTATAAGGTTTACCAAAACATTTTTGTTTGCTAGAAATGGGGTGAGATGTTAGGATCAACTCAGTTTCTCAAAATGTCAATGCATCCCTTGAGAAATTAAGTTGACGAGATAATAATCACTTCGGTGACCAAGTATGGGGAAAACCAATGCATAACATATGTGTATTTGGCTCCATGATCATACTTGGACATTCCAATCAAGGAAACTTGATTAGAACCTTGGATTTGACAAATTGTTTAAATGATTGTTGTTTGAGTTTGACTCCACTTTGGTGGAGCAAAGTGACTTGTTCAAACCCTAAGGACCTTTGATCCTTGATTGGGGATCAATTATAGACGAGGGACGGCTTCCAAGATTGATATCCTTCACCAAATCCCTTTGGAAATCATGTAACAATCTGAAACTGAAAGTTTCAGATCGTATCTGAAAGTTTCAGGAACCCTGATCTGTCACTGGACCGATCAGGAGTAGGGTTGATCGGTCCCAGGACCGATCTGGCTCCATCCTGTAACGATCGGTCCACAGACCGATCGGAGGGGCAGCAGTGACTTTACGAAATCTTGACCAAACTTACTGAGCTAGCCTGGATCGGTCCCCGGACCGATCTGGCACCCTATGGTGATCGGTCCACAGACCGATCAGGGGGCTCACAGGTTTCCCTCCGAATCCTACTGTTCGTGTCCTGATCGATCAGCCGATCGATCAGGAGAGCTCCTGATCGGTCACCCGACCGATCAGGCCCAGGTCAGTCCGATCAGGCTAAAGCCTGATCGGTCTGGGCGCTATCAGATCGAACGGTGATCCGTTCAAACGCATTAAATTGTGGTTGGTGGACCGATCCACCAACCGATTAATTCCTTCGAAACCTTTCATTGCCGAACCCTAGCGCCGAAACCTCCCACTTGCGCGACCTTCACTTCGTGCGAGAGCTTCCCCAGTGCCTTCGTCTTCCTCTCGTGAGTGGGCGCGTGCGGTTCTAAGAGGGCTCTTCCGAGCTCTGTCTTCTTCCTGCGTCCTGCAACGTTCTCTCTTGCTGAGGGGCTTTGCGATCTATCTTGCGCCGAAGGTTTCTCCTGCGCAAGCCTTTCTTCCTTTCAGATTTCAAGAACCTCACCAATGGCACCTAAGTAAGTTTTTGTCTCAGTTTTCCCTTCAAATCAGTTCATAGATTATGCTTTAACGCTAACCATGTTTTGTATTGTGCCGTGATCTTCTTGTGTTGGCCATGACCTTTCCTTCCATGCTTCACCATATGATTATGTTCAAATCTATCTTTCACCTTATTATTGTCCTCTTTTTGATCTAATGTCTACCTTATGATTACTCTTTGTATGATCAACTCTTGAATTTTTTATTCAACCTATGTTCGTGTCAACATTGCCCAATTGATTCAAACTATGTGTATGATCAATTCATTCAATTCAATTCTTTAGAAAATCTTCCAAGGGCAAGGAAGCTGCTGAGGACAGTTCGAGGGGGAAAACCCCTTCTTCATCTGCACCTTCCAGAAGGCCACAGCCTTCTTCAAGCTCCCGGTTTCCAAATGTGGCCTGTGAACATGCATTCCAATCGAGGACCTTCAAATTACTATCTTGCCGATCCATTGATATCCCTTTTCTGACTGAACATTGTCCGTCGGTCATGGAGATAGTCATGTTTTACAACCTGAGCTTCCTTCTTTCATTGGAACGGACCATCAATTACGACCTAGTCTCAGAGTTCTATAACAATCTTCAGCAGGGACCTCAAGGAGGCTTCGAGTTCACCACTCGAGTCGCCAAGAGGAACCTTGATTTTTCTTACGAGATCTTGGCAGAGTATTTGGGTGGTCGACGATCACCGAATCTGTATTCAATCTACCCTGAGCTTCCTGATCCTTTATTGGCACCTTTTTCAGATGTTACCCTCGACTCCATCTATCAGCATTTCTTTGGTCATCCTCGCCCCGCCGGGCTTGATGAGTTGGGTCCTGATTTTCCTACTTTTGCAGCCCTACGACTTGCTCCAGTTGACTACATCCTTTTCAAGATAATCACAAATTGCATCTTGCCCATCACCTCAAAGCCTTTGACCAAGATCTGACCCTACCATTGCCTTATGCTCTACGGCATGCACCGCCGGATGGACTTCGATATCATGGAGAACATCTTCCAGTCTATCCTATCCTATCGAGAGCCGAGCCGTCGCACGGTCTACATGCCATTTGGTCATGTCATCACTGATTGGCTTATGTCAGTTAGTGTTGATGTCACCAAAGGCAGGACCGTGCCCATGGTCAAATAGGATTGTCGGCTCGGTCGGCGGGCTTTTGCGAAATCTGACATTATTATTCGTGAGCGCGATGGGGCCTTGATTTGGAAGGATGGGAGAGGACTCGGTGACCTACCTGGTGGAACACCACATTTTCAGGCACCACCCGAGGCTGCTGCACCTCATGAGGCTCCTGCTGCTGACGCTGAGTACGACTATGAGCCTGACCCAGATCTACGATGGCAGATCTCCGAGCTGGATCGGATCCTCCAAGAGGATATTCATTTGAGGGAGCTCCATCGAGAGGAGGACTGCTCGGATTTCCGTTCCTTTGATCGCCGATTGACCGGCATAGAGTCTACTGTCTCTGGGGTCCAGGCATTGCAGCAGACTTGGTACGCAGAGTGGCGCCGCCATACATTTCCAGGGGATGCTCCTTCAGGCAGTGCTGCACCAGGGTCTGCTGATGCCACGATGGATGATCTCATGCGCGATGATGACCCCACCGCTAACGGTTGAATTTGGATGTCCATTGCCTCTCCTGGTGATCAGTGTATTTGACTGTTTAGTTGTGTGACTTTTGGGTTGTATGCCCCTTGACTTATCTGTTGTGGCCTTGTGCCACACGTATTTTGACCTTGATGCATATGTCTTGCATCTTGTTATTTCTCTGGATGGTTTATGCTTTGATTTTTCTGAGTTTGCCTTGCATGTCTATTTTACTTGCGTATGCTTATTGTTGATGATATGTTGTACTATCTGCATATTTAATATATAGCTATGTTCATGCTTATGTTGCCATGCTCATATGATACATATGCTTGTTTTGCCATGCCTATATCTGTTTGTCATATGTATTCATATGCTTATCAAAAATCAATCAAATCTTTGTTATTTTGGGATACCCCTAGGGTTGAGGGGGAGTATGGTTTAAACTTAACAACCCATCTAGACCCCTTTTCGGTGTTCGACAAAGGGGGAGAGTGTTGGTTGGTTAAGTTTAGGATGATTATATTGTAGGGGGAGGATCTTGATTCCCCTATGATTCTGGAAGTTGAGAAATTGATTGAGAATCCCTAAACATAAAATCGGATTGTCAAACAACAAAAAGGGGGAGATTGTTGATGTAGTCTGACCCTGATTGTTGTTTTGGTGTTGACATCGATTTTAGTTTAGGTTGATTATGATGATTATGATTAAGTCCTGGTCGGGGATCAGGCATGGTATGGAAAATCCTAGCTTGGAGGGCTAAGTGTGTGAAAAGTCCTAATTCGGAAGAGGTGGGTGAAAAGTCCTAGCTTGGAGGGCTAGGTGAAAAGTCCTAACTTGGAGGGTTAGGTGAAAAGTCCCATCTTGGAGAGTTAGGTGAAAAAGTCCTGGCTTGGAGTGTCAGGTCCTAGCTTGGAGGGCTAGGTTTGGAAAGTCCTAATCCGGAAGAGTTGGGTGAAAAGTATTAGCTTGGAGGGCTAGGTGAAAAGTCCTAACGTGGAGGGTTAGGTGCAAATTCCCAACTTGAAGGGTTAGGTGAAAAATCCTTAGCTTGGAGGGCTAAGGTGGATGAAACCCTAGCTTGGAGGGCTAGGTTGGAACCCCTGGATTGGTCTGGTGACCGATCAGGGAGTTGGCACGGTGCTCCTTCGTGGATCGGTCTGGTGACCGATCCAGCGATGACTGATCGGTCTGGTGACCGATCAGGGAGTATGCGTTTCACCCATTGCTTTACTCCTGATCGGTCTGGTAACCGATCAGGGAGCAAACAGTGAGGTTGAGTTCCCTTGCTGAATTGCTCCTGATCGGTCTGGTGACCGATCAGGATCACTGTGCAGATCGTTCTGGAGAACGATCCAGCATCGCAGGTTCCTCTCTATGATCGATCAGGACGAAGCCTGATCGGTCTGGTCACGACCTGATCGGTCTGGTGACCGATCAGGAGGTTTCCTGATCGGTCCGGTGATCGATCAGGAAGTCTGGACTGCGAAGCTCAGAAATTGCCTGATAAAGGGGTGGATCGGTCGGGTGATCGATCCACAACCTGGGATCGGTCTGGTGATCGATCCAGGAGAGTCCCAAAGAAATCGCGATTTCTAATTGAGCGTTGGGGACCGATCAGGACAGAGCCTGATCGGTCTGGACCCAGCCTAATCGGTCTGGTGACCGATCAGGAGGCTCTCTGATCGGTCTGGTGACCGATCACTTTAATTCAAAATGCACTGTCAGACGCTCTGATCGTGTCTGAACGTATCCGATTCTCTGCGCTTAACATCTGATATATGATTTGCCATTTGATATGATGCTCTAACACTCTGATTAAGCTGCAGGTGACAGGGAAGGATTCAAACACTCAAGGAGAAGTCAATGGAGACTTTCCTTGGAGCAGGTTTGTCTGTTTTCCATCTCAGGTTGCAACGGCTGGAGCTACAGACTGGAGCTGCCGACTGGAGCTTGGCTGAGGAGAGCTCAGGAAGTCCAGGGAGGGCTCAGTGGTAGCTGGTGTTGGCAGGGAAGCAGCTGGAGGCTGCAGGAGATGCTGTCACCTGGTGCTGAGTGGAGAAACAAAAGGGCGGAAGAAGGCTTCGTTGAAGTAGGGTTCTAGTGTTCGCGAACTGAGTTCTTGCTGCGCCTTTGTGTTCTCCACATCTTGCTTGCGTGTTCTGAAGTTCCATCATCTTGTGCAAGCAACTACAATCTGTGAAGCAACCATTCATTACTTGAGTGCTTGAAGGAGAGAACAAGAAGCTCCGAGTCCAACAGCGAGAAGACACGAGGAGAGGGCTCTTGCGTGAGATCGTCGCTGGGTGGAGCTCTGAGGGAGCTTACTGTGTTCTTGTCTTTGCTAAGTGCTAAGGGCACGCCAAGGAGTAGGGAACCTTGTAAACCCTCCTTGTTAGCGATCTTACTAGTTGTGTGTTTGCCTTCGTTTTTTGTTTCTGTTTTCTGCACTGCTTTGCTTCCTTTGTTTCTTCCGCTGTGCTACTGATAAGGTTGAGTACAGAAACTTGATAAGTGCTAAAGGTCAAAGTGTTTGGCTATATTCACCCGCCCTCTCTAGCCATCCGAGTTCCAACATAAACAACTACTATATATCATAAAACATAGCTTCCTAAATTGCTCCACTTTTGTTTTATCAAATTTACCTTTCTAATATTTGCTCCAAATTTATCCGCATATATAAAAAAAACATAGCTTAGACACTTAGGTCATCTAACCATCCAACACACGCGTAAACAATTGGTATATAAATTTGAGCTCCTAGCGGCAAAAGTTGATTGACTCGCTTCATAGTCATTGCCAATCTATTTCAAAGTTAATACGAAAGAAGTAAATCATAAGATTACTAGGTTAAATAGCGACTAGCACACATAAGGGAGGACATAAGCACCAAGCTTTGCTAGGAATTAACCTCTAAATCTTTTAGTAGCAACGTCTTATACGCTAGTCATTAGTCCATCCCGTGTGGATAAATAATTTGAGCTCTTAAGCTATGTAGTGGTAAAATGCTCATGTATGTAGTATCTAAAATATTCATGATTCGATTCTTAATTATGGTGTACTATACGATATTTTTCTCTCATGAGATGATAAATCTAGGATATTGGGCTATTGGGTTGCTTGTTGCTGTAAGCACTTTCAAATTTATCGTAATTGTAGTGGAAAATTTTTTAGGACTAAATTGATTATTTTTAAGATTAGTCAATTTAAAAAATTGAATATTTAGTGCTAGCTAAAAAAAAAATAAAAATAAAAAATAAAGAAAAAGGTATAATAAATTTAGGCTGAAATCACTAGTTTTTTATTTGACAATCATGCTACACCAAACTCTTGGTCCGCCACTTCACCATATATATTTCCTTGCTTTCATATTTCTTCATCTTCCTTTCCATCTAATTCTGCTAATTCCCCATTGTTGTCATTCCTTACCCTCTAAAATAACAAAGTACTAGTTATCACCAAAATCAACTATAGTGATGGAGGGAGGATTGGTCCAAGGAGTGAAAGTGTGGCCTCCTGTTGTTAGACAAACGAAGAAATCTTCAGCATTCACCCACTCATATTTTTTTGGAAGAATAATAGTACATATGATACTCTACTCTCCATATTAATTTGCACTTCTTTCTTAATCATCCATCTGTGATAACCAGTAGTATATGCATATTGATTCTCATGAATCTAGAGATGTCATGACCCCAGAGACATATGCTTACTTGAAAATCGGGCAGTATCTCCCTTATACAGCGGACATGATGGGGCAAATATACATACACTCCAAACTCAAAAGATGGCTCAACCATCATAACAGGAATAAAACATCACCACGCAGTTATAAATAAGACAACGGGTGGCTCAGCCACCTTAAACATAAAAGAAACTACAATCCACAGAGAACTCAAATGTCTCTGATAACGACAAAACCTGATGACAAATAAAATACAACTTTACCAAGTACTGAAAACAAAACAACTAAACCAAATACGGAAAAATAACTCAATTCTGGGGACTTGCAACTGGATCCTCTCCTGGCTCCAAGAAACGCAATTACCTGCTATCTGGAACAAAAAGAGAAAGCAGGGGTGGTGAGTCCGGGCGGACTCTGCCGGTATATGAGTAGATAATAAGCATGACATAACAAAAGGTATAATAAGTAGAGAATCAATAGGGTACAGTCTATAAGGAATATAGAAATACCTAAACATGCATAACACATATAGAACAACATGTTATAAAACCGAATATCAACTAAGCAGGTATAAAACAACGCGACAACAATAAATCCAACATATACATGCATGTCAACCAAGCGCAACAATTATAGCTCATATAAATGCATCAAACACAAGAAAATGCATAAATGAAATACGTATGCATATGATCCAATGACATATGTCACCCCTGACGCCAGTCAAGCCGCCAACACATCTCATCTGTGTAACCGAGTGGGTAGGGCTGTGACAACTGTATGCACTCCAACAAATACCACAGAAAGGTGTGGTTAAGTGGACAGGATGCTAGGGAGCCAACACTCCAAACCCCGATACATAGGGGGAGCCACCAACAACTCTAGTATCCCTCGAAAACAACGGTGAGGGTGTCACTGTTTGCCTATAGGTGCAACATGTGTGACATAACAGGACAGTTGCTCGCACTCTAGCAACTACCATGACAACAAGTGGTTGAGTGAACTGAGCAACTAAATGACTAACGATGGTTTAACCATATAGAAACCCAACAGTTATTAGTATGCAACGTGCAGATATGATGCATGCTACAAGATGCACGAACAACCGAAGAAATAACGATGCAACAAAATCCAACAAGTAAACGATGCATCAATACAACCAACCAGAAATCGAAAACCAACAATTATGCACCTACACTATTAGGTAGGATATTTCTAATGTCAAATAAACTTAATTGTGTTTAATGGACTTCTAAGTACTCGCGTACACGCAACACTTTACAGAACAGAAAACAACAGGGGATTGTACAGATACGAATTTTTGAATACTCGAAGATCAACGAAGAAAAAGTGTCAACGACGATGATAAAATAACAAACAATAAGGAACAAGGTCAAACAACCTATTTAGACATAAAATAGTCATGCTTTAAGATAAAAGGAACTACACGAGTACAAAGGAGAAGTATTCGCCTTTTATGTAAAGCGTATCCAAGTAGCTTCACGTCCAAGTGCTCGTATCAACTTAGAGTCATGTATCAAAGATCATAGTATTTAGCTATATAAATATTTAATACTTAGCTAAATGAACTCTCTTAATCATTTAGGATTAATCCTAATTATCATACTCATTCAATTAATTTAAATTAAATGGTTAACTCTTAATTAATTGAATTGTCATGATTACAATCCTTTACTCCCTAATTACATTAGGGCTAACTCTACTATTAATATAGCAGGGTACATGGTAAGAGATAACTAGTGACCCTGAATAAACATATAGAAAAGAGCTTTATAAACTCACGATAGCAAGTAGGGAAGAAACCCATCCCCAAGAACAAAACCTCACAACCTATCATGCTTACGGCAAACTAATAGAATTGCAAATCTGATCAAACACTCCTTGCACGGCTACAAAATTTCAAAACAAGAAAAGAACCTAATCTAGCGACTAGGCTCACAGTAAAGGTAGGTATCAAAATAAGAACCCCCCACCAACCCAAACTATCCAAACTGTGATACTAATGAAACACACAACACTATTAATATCTACATCAACATTTAATTACCTACGTTGATATAACAAGATTAACCCTAATCTCTTCATGATCTCGGTAGAAATCCAAGACACAAAACCTAATTCAAAACCAAGAATTTCAACACAAAAAAACCTTAAAACCAAATTGCCATCACAACCCCTAAACTTACTGTGAACTCTCGGCAATGAGGATCAAAAGATCCAATTCCACAACAGTATAAGAAAACAAAATCCCCAGAATTCATCTACTGATCATGCCTTACCTGAGTTGGTGCCGACACAAGCAGAGGGAATCGAAGAGGGAAGTGGCGCTCGACTAGGGCTCCACGCGAGGCAGCATCGCACGGGCATACGTCGCCCTGTTCTTGCACGCCGGAGAAGACAGAAGAAGAAGAAGGAGAAGAAGTCGGAGGGCGACGGCTCTCGCTCGCTGGGAATCGCTGCAGCGGCGAGGCAGAGGCGATCGGGAAAGCTTGCGGCGACAGTTGTCGCAAGAGGAGAGGGGCGGAAACGAGTAATTGGAAGAGAAAATAAATAAAGGAACTTAGGGCTTTAGGGTTTTATATTAGTTTTGGCCTTTTTGCAAAAAGACCCTCCAAGTATCGCTATTCATAACTAGGTCCCTAAATTTTGAAATTTACCTTTTCAACCTGTTAAAATTCGATATTTAACATTCTCCCCCACTAACAAAAATTTGGTCCCCAAATTTCGCTAGGAAACCACAACAAATACTAGTTAACCACAACATGTACTAGTCAACGACAATAGGTATCAACACCTCAAATATAATATAAATATGAAATGCAACTCAGAATGCAACTCAACCATACGCACCTCAAGTAAATAGATGAGGGTAGCGAGCTCTGATAGTATCCTCAAGCTCCCAAGTAGCTTCCTCATCAGAGTGGCGCTGCCAACCAACTTTGACCAACCGAACTGTCTTGTTCCTCAACCGATGCTCTTTACGGTCCAGAATCCGCACAGGTACCTCCTCATAAGTCGCGTCTGGCTGTATTGTGACCGGCACCTCCGATAACACATGTGTAGGATCTGGTACATATTTCCTCAGCATGAAAACATGAAACACGTCGTGAACTCTAGCCAAAGACAATGGTAATGCCAGACGATAAGCGACTGCTCCAATCCGCTCCAAAATCTGAAAAGGTCCAATATAGCGGGGAGCTAGCTTACCTCGTAACCCAAACCTCTTCACCCCTTTCGTGGGCGACACTCGTAAGAACACATGATCGCTCACGGAGAACTCCAACGGTCTACGTCTCCGATCTGCATAACTCTTTTGACGATCCTGAGCCTCTGACAGCCTGCGTCTAATAGTATGGACTAGCTCTGCGTCATGCTGAATACTCTGAGGACCTAGCAACTGAGATTCCCCAACCTCCTCCCAGAGGGTGGGTGTCCTGCAAGCTCTACCATACAACGCCTCGAAAAGTGTCATCTGAATAGCCGAATGATAGCTATTATTATAGGCAAACTCAACCAAATGCAGGTAATCCTCCCAGTTGCCTCCAAAGTCCATAATGCAAGATCTCAACAAATCCTCCAGTGTTTGAATGGTACGCTCAGACTGTTCGTCCGTCTGCGGATGAAAGGCTGTACTGAATCGAAGCTCAGTACCCATAGCTTGCTGCAAACTCTGCCAAAACCGCGAAGTGAAACGTGGGTCTCTATCTGATATGATGCTCAGAGGAACACCATGTAGTATGATAATCTCACGGCAGTACATCTCTGCCAGCTTGTCCAGTGAATCTATCCTCTGAATCCCCAAGAAATGAGTGGATTTGGTTAATCGATCAACGAGACCAAATCGTACACCCAAATCACATCGTGTCTTCTACGAGACCTCGGTAATCCAACAACGAAATCCATTGTGATGTGCTCCCACTTCCACTCAGGAATAGGGATCTTCTGAAGTAATCCAGCAGGTCTCTGATGCTCGGCCTTCACCTGCTGTCACACCAAACATCTAGCAACAAAATCCGCGATGTCTTTCTTCATACCGTTCCACCAATAAGAACGTCTCAAATCTCGGTACATACGGGTTCCACCTGGATGTATAGCAAACCGAGATCGATGAGCCTCCTAAAGTAAGTCATCCATGACCGGATGTGACTTAGGTACACATAATCTCCCTCGGAAATAAAGAATGCCCTCGTCATCTCGTGTAAAGTCAGTCTGCTGCTCTAAGGCTATCCGGCTGCCTAAGAACTGCAGATGCTGATCACTAGCTTGAGACACTCTGATCCTTGTCCTAATCGAAAACTGAGCAACCATAGTCACTAACAACCCTTTCTCTGTCTGACCCTGCTCCTCCAGTCCCAACTCTGAGAAGCTCTGAACTAAATCGATGACCATAACCTGGTGACAAGCCAGAACACTATGAGATTTTCTACTCAGTGCATCTGCAACTACATTAGCTTTCCCTGGATGGTAGCTAATAGTACAGTTATAATCCTTCAAGAATTCCATCCATCTTCTCTGACGAAGATTTAGCTCCTTCTGAGTGAACAAATACTTGAGGCTCTTGTGATCCGTGAAAATCTCAAACGTGACGTCGTAGAGATGATGTCTCCATATCTTCAGGGCAAAAATAATGGCTGTAAGCTCTAAGTCATGAACTGGATAATTCTTCTCATGCTCCTTCAACTGACGAGAAGCATAAGAGACTACCCATTCATGCTGCATCAAAACTGCACCCAAACCCTGATGTGATGCGTCAGTGTAGAGTACAAATCCGTCCTCGCCTGAAGGTAACACCAATACAGGCGCAGACACCAATCGCCGCTTGAGCTCCTGAAAATTGGTCTCACATGACTCTATCCAAACAAATTTCATGCCTTTTCTGGTCAGACGTGTCAACGGTGAAGCGATGCTGGAAAACCCCTCAACAAATCGACGATAATAACCAGCCAATCCGAGAAAACTGCGCACCTCCTGAACTGACTTAGGCTATTCCCAACTGGTAACAGCCTCGATCTTCTGGGGATCCACGGAAATACCTCTACTGGAAACAACGTGTCCGAGAAAACCCACAGAAGACAACCAGAAAGTATACTTGCTAAACTTTGCATACAACTGCTCCCGTCGGAGCGTCTCCAGGATGATGCGAAGGTGGCGCGCATGCTCCTTCTCGAAACGGGAGTAAATCAGGATGTCATAAATGAAAATAATAACAAACTGATCCAAATACTCGATAAAAACCTGATTCATTAGATCCATAAATACTGCAGGAGCATTGGTAAGCCCAAATGGCATTACCAAAAACTCGTAATGTCAGTACCGGGTGCGGAAAGCTGTCTTCTAGATATCCGAATCCCTGATCCTCAACTGATGATATCCGGATCGCAAATCAATTTTAGAATACACTGAGGTATCCTTCAACTGATCAAACAAATCTTCAATACGAGGTAGGGGATACTTGTTCTTGATGGTCACGACATTCAACTGCCTGTAGTCGATGCATAACCTCATAGAACCATCCTTCTTCTTGACGAATAAAACTAGTGAACCCCATGGAGATACACTAGGACGAATAAATCACCTGTCAAGTAACTCTTGAAGCTGGACCTTTAGCTCGTCCAGCTCCTTAGGCGCCATACGATACGAAGCCTTTGATGCCGGCGCAGTCCCCGGAATCAACTCGATCACAAATTCAACTTGTCTTCTGGGAGGCAAACTAGGTAGCTCCTCTAGAAATACGTCTGGAAATTCTTGGACCACTGGAACACCTGAGAGCTGAGGGCTACTGCTACCATTAGTGCTGATCAATGATAATAGAAAACCCTGACATCCGTGCGATATACGCTTCTGAGCTTGAAGTGCAAAGATAATAGAAATCCCATCATCTCTGGTGCCAATGAATTCCCACGAGGGTTAGCTCGGAGGCCGAAACGTGACCACCCTTGCTTGTCAATCAACTGTGGCATGATAAACTGTCAGCGAGTCCATGCCCAGAATAATATCGAACTCTACCATCTCAAGTACAGACAAATCCACGGTGAGTGTATAACCGCCAAAGTCCAATGGGCACGCCTTGACTTCCTGCGCGATATTGATGAGCCCGAACTAGGTGTCACGAATGTGGGTCTCAAAATTTAAATATGTGTAAAGCTAGAAACCCTTTTTGCTATCAGAGAATAAAAGCGTAGTAAAGGGGCCACAGGTCATATTTTTCCTAGGGCTAGTTGAGGTTGATTGATTCGAGCTCGAGTTTATATGTTGTTGATATTTTTGGGTTTCAAATAAAATCTAAGTTTGGGTTGCAATTCAGAAATGAAGACACAAGGAAAAGAAAAGAACTCAACTAAACGAACTAAACAAGGTATGACAATTGATGAACTTAACCAATGGACAACTCAATCAAGACACTTAAACAATTTTGGAAAACAAATCCGATTTCAAATGCAAAACAAATGCTAAGCAAAGGAATAAAGGCAGTGATGACAATTTTCGGAAACAAACAAACTTAACACAAATGCTAGCTACGAAATTCAGAAATTAAACTTTAAACAAACTCAACACAAACTAGCTACAATTTTTGGAAGCCAACAAATGCAAAGAAAGTTCAGAAATGGCTGAATGCAATACTAGTTGATTTCAAACATCATGGCACACTAAAATTACCCTATAACTTGATACCAATCAGTGCCTAAGCTGCCCTTGATACAAAGTGCCGAAATTGAACTTAACTTGATACCAAGGAGAGAAAATCTGATGTGCTAAAAGGAACTGATGCTAAATGCTTAAACTGTGAAATGACAATTCAGAATTAACACACAGGTCTGAAGGAATTCAAAAGCAAATACTGATCAATCAAAACAAATCGAGGGTAGAGATGAAATGCAATGAGGCAGAAATTTAGTACAGAAATGTAGGAATTCAGTGCGGTATTTCAGAAACCGATTGGGATGCTCAAACCAAACAAACAACTGAAGTCGATTGCTCCAAGCTAATGTTCATCTAAAATTCCTAAGAACTCAAATTCAATTGATGCAAATTAAGGAACTGAAGACTGAAACACAACTGAAACTGAAACTGCCGAATTGTAGGAACTAGTCACATTCGGAATCTAATGTAGAATTGCAGCACCTATTTAAATGCAGAACAAGAAAGCAAACAAGCTGGAATCAATGCATTAATCTACAATTCAGAAAAGCTTAAAAGGGCTAATGATTACTTGACACAAACTTAGAAAAGCTAAACTGAAACTTGCTGAAATTTAAACTAATACGCTGGAAAAAATAGAACATAAAACTGATACGTAATTAAACTAATACGCAAGCAATGGAAGTATAAAACAAGCTGAAATTAAGTGCAACTAATCACTAACAAGTAATCTAACTAATTAGAATGCCGAATTAAAACAAATTACAGCAGGAGCACATCAGAAAACTAAACTCACTAATCTGAAATTCAGAAACAGTAAGGAAATTGTAGAATTCGAAATTACAGCTAACAAATTGAAAATTCGCTAAGTAAACTAAGCCTCAATCACTCCCTTAGCTCAAGAACTCCTTGCCGTCACACAAGAGTGAGCCTCGAACCCCTAAGCTCAACAAATCAATGGAAAAACAGTCTCTGCGAATCAATCCAACTCACACTCTGATCCAAGCTGAAAACCCATTCGATCTCCTTAATCTAGCCTTGTCCACTTGCGCTGATGATTTGGGGATGAACCGAGCACTCCAGAGAACCCCTCCAGATAGCTCAGATGGATGACGGATGGAACAAAACCGAAATCAAGGCAATCAATGGCAGAACTGAGGAAACCCTCACTCGGCTCTGTTCTTGGCCAATTTGGAGCTGGAATCTTCACGGCAACAGCTTCCCAAGGATCTAGAACATGATCTAATGGAGGAATTGAGGTGGTCGCGCCCCTTAGATGAAGAAATTGAAGAAGAAATCGAAGACAGTCGAAGAAGACGAAGGTAGCGGCGAAGACGTGACACTGTGCCCTGTGCAGAGAATTTGATTAAATACTTTGAATCTAACGACTGAGATTGTTTTGGATGAATCCAACGGTCGGATCTTCTCCAATCTGAACCAAACTTTGATGATGTTGATCAAGGGTCAGGATCTGCCTCCCAGTAGCTCGGATCCTCCAGATTTGCAACAGATGACCCAGATCAACATGATCTTTAAATGGACAGTCTAGAACCCTCTGAGCTCGATCCAACGGTTGAATGCTCTCTGATTTGGATGAAAATCTCAGATCTTGTCCTGAGTGCTTGATCAGCCTTAACCCTAGCTCGGATCGCCTCAAAGGTTCTCAGATAGCTTAGATCTAGCCGTTTTTGAATCGGACGACCCAGATTGTTCTGAAGCTTGATCACTCGATCCGGGTCCACTTCCGACTCAAGTTTGACCCAGCATGCCCTAGGTCCATGATGCTTTCATGCCTACAAAAATAGATCAAAAATTTAGTGGCAAAATAATTCAAATGTATCGAGATTTACAATTAAGTCCAAAATAGCAGTAATTTCTAGAACCTAGAATAAATGCAAGATTAAGCAAGTAAAATATGGGTCAAACTTGGATTTTAGCAACTAAAATGATCAACAAAATGATACCTATCAGATATCCAATACCTTACCGGATGGTAGAGACACTGATAAACGTTGTGATCTAAGGGTAGACAATCTACTAATTTTTTCTATAAACAGTCGTGATATGAAAGAACTAGAACTACCGGTATCAACAAGTAATTCAATAGGAAATGCATAAACTGAAATCATACCATGAAAGACCGATCCATTGGCCCGCTGTGCCTCCTCTCTAGTGACTGCATAAACTCGGTCTGTCTCTGTAGCTGAAGGTGGCAACACTAAAATCGGTTGTGGCTGAGAAGATGAAGGTCCAGCAGTCTGCTGGGGCTGATATCTAGAAGGCCCAACCGACTGCTGAGACTGATAACCCGAAGCTTCAATCGACTGCTGATGCTGATAAACTGTAGGCTGGTATGTTGAACGTGGCTGCTGATAGTATGATCCTGTCCCAGAATATTGAGACCCCACTGGTGAGGAGTACTCATGCCCAGGCATACCATACATCTGAACTGGTGATGGAACTGCCTGCTGACGTCCTGTCTGCTGTGGTCGAAATGATATATGAGTCTGACGACCGCCTCGATATAGCCTCTGCGGTCCTGATCGGCCACCTCGAGGAGTAAATGCTGCAGACTTATGCTGAGCCTTCAAAGGACAACCTCGACTCTCATGACCCGGAAGTTTACAATAATAACAGATAGGGTGCTCTAGTGGACAATTTGGTCTATCGTGGTCCTTAGATCCACACTGAAAATAATGAGTCGCACCAGTAGTAAACCTCTGAGTCTGCTAAGAACTGTTGATGCAGTCTGACCCTGATTGTTGTTTTGGTGTTTGACACGGATTTAAGTTTGATTTAAGTCTGGTTGAATTCGGATTAAGTCCAGGTGGATCGGGAGATCGCATGCTGGCAGTGGAAAAGTCTTAGCTTGGAGGGCTAGGTGTGAAAAAGTCCTAGCTTAGAGGGCTAGGTGTGAAAAAGTCCTAGCTTGGAGGGCTAGGTGTGAAAAGTCCTAGCTTGGAGGGTTAGGTGTGAAAAGTCCTAACATGGAGGGTTAGGTGGGAAAAAGTCCTAGCTTAGAGAGCTAGGTGTGAAAAGTCCTGGCTTGGACAGGTCCTAGCTTGGAGGGCTAGGTTGGATGAAACCCTGGCTTGGAGGGTCAGGTCCTAGCTTGGAGGGCTAGGTTAAAGTCCCGGTGAGTGAAACTGGGCACGAAGTCTTGGTCCGGGGGACTAAGAATGAGTCAGAGAAGGGCTGGAAGCTTGTTCTCGTGACTTAGAGGAGATTTGACCTTGCCTGGATCGGTCTGGTGACCGATCAGGGAAGTTTGCACAAGGTACCCTAGTGGATCGGTCTGGTGACCGATCCAGCTATGTCTGATCGGTCTGGTGACCGATCAGGGAGCATACAGTGAGATTGGGAACTTTACTGATCGACTCCTGATCAGTCTGGTGACCGATCAGGGATACTATTCAGATCGTTCTGGTGAACGATCAAATGTCGCGAGCTCCTCTCTATGTTTGATCAGGTTGGATCCTGATTGGTCAGGAAGTGCCCTGATCGGTCCTCAGACTGATCAGGCCACACCCTGATCGGTCTGGTGACCGATCAGGCCACATCCTGATCGGTCTGGGGACCGATCAGGAGTGTGCAATAGACTGCTGGATATGTCTGGGGACCTATCAGGAGTGTGCAGTAGACTGCTGGATAGGTCTGGTGACCGATCAGGCCACATCCTGATCGGTCTGGGGACCGATCAGGAGCTGAACTTTAATTCAAATTCACTGTCAGATGCTCTGATCGCGTCTGTTTTCTCTGCCGATTCTCTGATACATTGCTGATTATGTTTGATATGATTTGCTAAGCTTCAGTTGAAGTGTGTAAACTTTACAGGGATGATTCAAACACTCAAGGAGGGTCAATGGAAGACTTTCCTTTGAGCAGGTTTGACTGTTTCTCCTTCTCAGGTTTCAACGAGCAACTAGCGCAACTGGCGCAGCTGGCGACTGACGGAGGCTCAGCTGGAGAGGAAGTCTTCAGTGGACTGAGTGCTCAGGGAGGTCAGTGGGTTCAGGCTGGCTTAGTGGATGCTGATAAAGCTTGCGATGGTGAGCAGAGCTTAAGTTGAGGCTGATGCAGAGGAGCGACAACAAGATAGACAGAAAAACGGGTGAAGTTTTTACTGTGGGGTTGAGCTCTCTATGTGTTGCTTTGTGCTTGAGCGTTATTGTTACATCCTTGTGAACGCTCCTTCTTAGTCTCGTGAGCTTATCTTGTATCCTATTGAGACGCTTGTGGAGAGGTTTCTCCACCGCGAAGGAGGCGCTGTTTTATCCGGTGTTCACCGGGGCTTGATCTACCGATGATCAAGGGATCACCCACCTTACGAGCACGCCAAGGAGTAGGGACAAGTTATCCCCGAACCTTGTAAATGATCCTTGTTAGCGATCTTTGGTTTGTATTCTCTGTTTCTGCATTTCTGTTAAGTTTGTTTCTTTGCATATGTTTTGTTTCCGCTGCTGCTAACTTAAGTGCAGAGAAAATTTTAAAAGAGCTAAGTTATAAGTGTCTAGCTATATTCACCCCCCTCTCTAGCCACCCAAGCACCAACAAGTGGTATCAGAGCTTGGGGCTCTATTCAAGCAGCTTAACATCCAAGAGTCTACAAGATGGCTGGACGAGAAGGGTTGAGCACAAACCGACCTCCACTCTTCGACGGCACTGATTTTCCATATTGGAGATCGAAGATGGAGTATTATTTAAAGACCAACATGTGCATGTGGTTCTCGGTCAAAGAAGGTTTCATCCCTCCAAGGGATGCCGAAGGAAGAGACCTCGATTTCTCAAGTTGGTCGGCTGAGCAAATTAGAAAGGGTGAAGCAAATGCCAGAGCTGTGGTTACCCTACAGTGCGGAATGTCCAAGGACCAGTTGATCAAAGTTGGTCCCTTCACAAGTGCTAAAGATCTATGGAGCAAGCTCATTGAACTCCATGAAGGCACTCATGAAACCCGGATAGCCAAGAAGGATCTCCTTCACAGTCAACTCCAAAATCTGTCCATGGAAGAAAATGAAAAGGTAAGTGAACTCCATGGAAGATTCAAAGAGATCCTCAACGGCTTACATTCCATCGGCGAAAAGGTAGAAAACCGGGATCTAGTAAGGTTTGCTCACAAAGCTTTTCCGAGGAATATTTTGTGGTCATCCATGGTGGATGCCTACAAGGTTTCCAAGGACCTTTCCTTTGTTAAATTAGAAGATTTATTTTGTGAAATAGAATTACATGAGATCTCTAACCAAGGCCCAAAGGAGAAAGGGTTTGCATTTATGGCAAATGACCGAAAGAAGAAGGAGAAGAAGAAAGAAATGGAGAATACACATCACTTTGCTCTCATGGCACTAGAGGACTCGAGAGAAGAGAGCGATAACGAATCAAGGACCTCCTCAACCGCGCCTTCATCATCTTCGGATGATCAAGAGGTAATCTCTCCGGAATTAGATAAATGTTATAGGACGATAGCATGCTTAACTAAATTGTTAAAGAAATCAAAGAATAAGATTAAGTCATTGAAATTTGAAGTAGAAAAATTGAAAACCTCTAAGGATGAGGTAATTGATGTTATGCATGATAAGTCCCTTGAGGATGACAATAAGGACTTAAAGAGCAAAGTTGAAAATCTCATGAATGTTCTTGAGAAATTCTCATCTAGCTCCAAAACCTTAGACATGATACTAAACTCCCAAAGAGCGATTTATAACAAGGCCGGTATAGGTTACCGACTTAAAGAACCAACCTTTGTATCCTTAATGTCAAGAACCCAATTTAGAGCACAAAATAAGTCTATGGTTCAAAAGGCTAGAAAGAAAATGACTAAGGCACGGGTGCCAAAGTCTTTCATTGTAGATGCCTTAGGTCCCAAACTTTGGGTACCTAAAATCTCCATATTTCGAATTGTATAGGCATTGATTGAGGGGGAGCATCTATCAACATGGATGGTTGATATTTGGTGCTCCAAACATCTAGCCATTCCTAATTAGGAATGTGCTTATCGTTTCCTCAAATTCACATGAATGGTTTAGGTTGATACATAACTTGTTTTACCTTGGATTGCTTAGGATAATAAGTTTTGTTATTGTAATTTATGTTTTCATGCAAGTTATGGTTTATGAAATGCCTTATCTCAAGTCTAAGGTGTCTTGGTAAAAGAAAAGTTTTTCTTAAGCAAGTCAACATCTTCTTGAATGTGTTACACAACATGAATGCATGCTGAGGAACAATATCAACACATAATTTATATTGATAAGGCCTCAATAGACAAGAACATGAATTTGAGGTCTAAGTTTTTTTTATTTTCTTGCAATCATAAACCTTAGACAATTTCATGCTTTGATGATCAATATTTTGAATATTTGAAAATGCCTAAATTGGATAAATACATGAATATAGTTTAGTTACCTGCCTTCTCATAGAGAATTCAGACAATTCCATGGCAACCTCATGTTTTTGTGATCAATGCATGCTTTTTAAATGTTTTTAAAACTGGTTAAATGAGATAAAAGCATGTCGGACAAAATACAATCTTATGAATTGTATTGATACAATCATGTGTTAGAAAGCTTGATCATGTTTTGATACTAATTTGATACAAGCATGTTTTTGAAAATTTGATCATATCTTTGTTTGTATCATGAAATCTGATCATGTTTTGGAAATTTGATATTAGTATCATATTTTGATAATTGTTTGAAGAAATGTATTTTGATTAACGGAACCCTTAGGATCAAATAAATTAAAACTAATTGATTTAGGGTTTGGGAATGGTAAGAGATGAAACAAATCTGTTTCTGAAACTGATATGTTTCAGAGTCTGAAATTTCGGAGTTTCTGAATTATTGTTACAGATCAACTATCTGTATCAGACCTGATCGGTCCACCGACCGATCAGGACTCACCCTGATCGGTCTGGTGACCAATCAGGAATCATACTGATCGGTCCGGTGACTAATCAGATCAACACTGATCAGAGGTATCAGACTACTCTTCAGTCCAATCCCCTTTTCATCAAATTGTATCAGTGTAATGATCATACCACAAACAAATCTGATACACACCTGATTATTCCAAGAACATGACCATACTTGATCATTCATTGGTACAAACCTGGTACTAAGTGAATACAAATTCATTTCTAAGGAATTTTTAAGACCCTTGATTCTCAGAAATTTTTCTAAAACATCAAGTGTTACTATGAGGTTTGGCTAATCATACTTGGAACAAATTTAATTCTGATTTGATCCAAGCCCGGGTTGGAATTTTCAAAATTCATAAGGAAGGGTTGGTTGAGTTATGACTCTTGTTCTTAATGTCGTGTTTCAGAAATTTTTCTGAAATGACGAATATTAATAGAGTCTACACCCCTGTTGTGGAATGCAAATTGTTAATGCAATCTGATCAGGAACGTATCAGAGTTTCAAAAATTTTTCTAAAATCTGATCGGTCCTCAGACTAATCAGAAATATTTCTGTATCAAATAATCAACGTACCTGATCGGTCACAGAGACCAATCAGGATTATATATCAGATACAGATGCATTCCATACTTGTCATATGAAACATGTACATGTTTGACCATGATATAATTCTGTATGTGTTTTCATGTGCAATTCACACTTATTGTCGTATGATGCATATACATTGTTGCCATGATACATTTATCGTATATACCTTTTATATGCAATTCAAAAGTTTACCTTTGATTATTTTGAATTTGGGGAGAGACCCGTGTTTGAGGGGGAGGTATGTTTAAACTTAATAACCATACCCTTTTCGATGTTTGACAAAAGGGGAGAGAATGGTTGATTAAGTTTAGGGTTATTGTAGGGGGAGGATTTTGATTCCCTTACGATAATTGAACTGCCTTCAATTGATCATTAATGCCTAAACTTAAATCGGGTTGTCAAACAACAAAAAGGGGGAGATTGTTGATGCAGTCTGACCCTGATTGTTATTTTTGTGTTTGACACGGATTTAAGTTTGATTTAAGTCTGGTTGAATTCAGATTAAGTCCAGGTGGATCGGGAGATCGCATGCTGGCAGTGGAAAAGTCTTAGCTTGGAGGGCTAGGTGTGAAAAAGTCCTAGCTTGGAGGGCTAGGTGTGAAAAGTCTTAACTTGGAGGGTTAGGTGTGAAAAAGTACTAGCTTGGAGGGCTAGGTATGAAAAGTCCTAGCTTTGAGGGCTAGGTGTGAAAAGTCCTAACTTGGAGGGTTAGGTGTGAAAAAGTCCTAGCTTGGAGGGCTAGGTGTGAAAAGTCCTAGCTTGGAGGGTTAGGTGTGAAAAGTCCTAACTTGGAGGGTTAGGTGGGAAAAAGTCCTAGCTTGGAGACCTAGGTGTGAAAAGTCCTGGCTTGGACAGGTCCTAGCTTGGAGGGCTAGGTTGGATGAAACCCTGGCTTAGAGGGTCAGGTCCTAGCTTGGAGGGCTAGGTTAAAGTCCCGGTGAGTGAAACTGGGCACGAAGTCTTGGTCCGGGGGACTAAGAATGAGTCAGAGAAGGGCTGGAAGCTTGTTCTCGTGACTTAGAGGAGATTTGACCTTGCCTGGATCGGTCTGGTGACCGATCAGGGAAGTTGGCACGAAGTACCCTAGTGGATCGGTCTGGTGACCGATCCAGCTATGTCTGATCGGTCTGGTGACCGATCAGGGAGCATACAGTGAGATTGGGAACTTTACTGATCGACTCCTGATCAGTCTGGTGACCGATCAGGGATACTATTCAGATCGTTCTGGTGAACGATCAAATGTCGCGAGCTCCTCTCTATGTTTGATCAGGTTGGATCCTGATTGGTCAGGAAGTGCCCTGATCGGTCCCCAGACTGATCAGGCCACACCCTGATCGGTCTGGTGACCGATCAGGCCACATCCTGATCGGTCTGGGGACCGATCAGGAGTGTGCAATAGACTGCTGGATAGGTCTGGGGACCTATCAGGAGTGTGCAGCAGACTGCTGGATAGGTCTGGTGACCGATCAGGCCACATCCTGATCGGTCTGGGGACCGATCAGGAGCTGAACTTTAATTCAAATTCACTGTCAGACGCTCTGATCGCGTCTGTTTTCTCTGCCGATTCTCTGATACATTGCTGATTATGTTTGATATGATTTGCTAAGCTTCAGTTGAAGTGTGCAGGCTTTACAGGGATGATTCAAACACTCAAGGAGGGTCAATGGAAGACTTTCCTTTGAGCAGGTTTGGCTGTTTCTCCTTCTCAGGTTTCAACGGGCAACTGGCGCAGCTGGCGACTGACGGAGGCTCAGCTGGAGAGGAAGTCTTCAGTGGACTTAGTGCTCAAGAAGGTCAGTGGGTTCAGGCTGGCTTAGTGGATGCTGATGAAGCTTGTGATGGTGAGCAGAGCTTAAGTTGAAGCTGATGTAGAGGAGCGGCAACAAGATAGATAGAATAACGGGTGAAGTTTTTGCTGTGGGGTTGAGCTCTCTGTGTGTTTCTTTGTGCTTGAGCGTTATTGTTACATCCTTGTGAGCGATCCTTCTTAGTCTCATGAGCTTATCTTGTATCCTATTGAGACGCTTGTGGAGAGGTTTCTCTACCGAGAAGGAGGCGCTGTTTTATCCGGTGTTCACCGGGGCTTGATCTGCCGACGATCAAGGGATCACCCACCTTACGGGCACGCCAAGGAGTAGGGGCAAGTTATCCCCGAATCTTGTAAACGATCCTTGTTAGCGATCTTTGGTTTGTATTCTCTATTTCTGCATTTCTGTTAAGTTTGTTTCTCTGCATATGTTTTGTTTCCGCTGCTGCTAACTTAAGTGCAGAGAAAATTTTAAAAGAGCTAAGTTATAAGTGTTTGGCTATATTCACCCCCCCTCTCTAGCCATCCAAGCACCAACAAGAACCCTGCGACGATCCTGCTGAAAACCATCTAAACTTTTGGGGTCGAGACAGTGGCCTAAAAGTCTCCTACGTACCCTGACTCCTGCTACTGCGCTTCTGTCTAACAGTCGGCTGTTTCTGTGCCGCTGCTGAACCCTGAGTTGTCTGCTTCCCTTTGTTCTTATCACCATGCAACTGATGCTGGATCATCTCGGTATGTAAAGCCCGATCCAAAGCCTCTCGATATGAAGTAGGAACCCATCCAGACATACACACCTGGATATATCCAGCTAAGCCCAACATAAACTGTGTCGTCCGCTCCTCCTACGTAGCAACCAACTGAGGACAAAACTTTGCCACGTGATTGAATTCCGCCTCATACTCCATAACTGAGCAGTCTCCCTGATGAAGAGCAAGAAACTCCTGCCGTCGGGCTTTACAAAATGCGGCAGGATAATACTTGCCCTCAAAAGCCTCGCGGAAAGAATCCCAAGAAATTGGTCGTCCACCAATAAGAGTCTTCTGCATATTCCACTAAGTGACGACCTGATCTTGAAGGTGATACGTAGCTAACTCCACCTTCTCTACGTCTGTGAGGGTCATATAGCTAAAGGTGTCCTCCAATGTCTCCAACCAGGTACGAGCAGCATACGGATCTGGTTCCCCATGGAATAGTGTGAAGCGACCCTTCACAGACGCTGCCATCAACGAAATCCGAGCTCTGTCCAGAAGCCAACTCGCTTGGGCAGGGGGTACCCCTGATGGCACTCCAGGAATTGCCATTGGTGGTACTGATGGACCTGCTTCTGATGGTACAACTAGAGTGCTGTCGGATATACAGGAGAAGATACTTTCTGTGGTGGAGATCTCAGCTCACCCGAAGGATCCTGATAAGCTGATCCCCGACCAGTCGGCTCCACTCTGGTGGGTCTCTCAACCTCCTGATTCGTGTCTCCCTTGGCCTCCTTTGGCCTCCCCCATGATCGTCGTCCACGACCATGAGCACGGGGTGGAGATAACTCAATGCAATGAGGCATATCTGTTAACAAAACCAACATACATTATTTAGATATTTTATCCAAATTTAAAACCAACTTATTTCTTGTTTGCCAGGAGAGATCTCGTCGCTGCCAAGTCCCAAATCACAACCATACCGAAAATGACTCCGCAAAAATACAAACAAATCCATAAAATATCGATAGACCTCGAAAAAACAACTTCGTAAACCCACAGACACCAAAACATCGCAAAAACCTCAACAAACTGATGCTTTAATAATCCACCAAAAATAACATCATAGAAATCCACAGATCCCAAAGGAACTCGCAAAACCTTGCTCTGATACCAAAAATTGTCAAGACCCTAGAGGCACATGCTTACTCGAAAATCGGGCAGCATCTCCCCTGTACGGCGGACAAGATGGGGCAAATGTACATACACTCCAAACTCAAAAGATGGCTCAGCCATCATAACAGGAATAAAACATCACCACGCAGTTATAAATAAGACAACGGGTGGCTCAGCCACCTTAAACATAAAAGAAACTACAATCCACAAAGAACTCAAATGTCTTTGATAACGACAAAACCTAATAACAAATAAATTGCAACTTTACCAAGTACTGAAAACAAAACAACTAAACCAAATACGGAAAAATAACTCAACTCTGGAGACTAGCAACTGGATCCTCTTCTGGCTCCAAGAAACGCAACTACCTGCTATCTGGAACGAAAAGAGAAAGCAGGGGTGGTGAGTCCGGGTGGACTCTGTGGGTATATGAGTAGACAATAATCATGACATAGCAAAAGGTATAATAAGTAGACAACCAACAGGGTACAGTCCATAAGAAATATAGGAATACGTAAACATGCATAACACATATAGAACAACATATTATAAAATCGAATAACAACTAAGCAGGTATAAAACAACGCGACAACAATAAATCCAACATATACATGCATGTCAACCAAGTGCAACAATCATAGCTCATATAAATGCATTAAACACAAGAAAATGCATAAATGAAATACGTATGCATATGATGCAATGACATGTGTCACCCCTGACGCCAGTCAAGCCGCCAACACATCTCATCTGTGTAACTAAGTGGGTAGGACTGTGACAACTGTACGCACTCCAATAAATACCACAGAAAGGTGTGGTTGAGTGGTCAGGATGCTGGGGAGCCAACACTCCAAACCCCGATACATAGGGGGAGCCACCAACAACTCTAGTATCCCTCGAAAATAACGGTGAGGGTGTCACTGTTTGTCTACAGCTACAACATGTGTGACATAATAGGACAGTTGCTCGCAATCTAACAACTACCATGACAACAAGTGGTTGAGTGAACTGAGCAACTAAATGACTAACGACGACTTAATCATATGGAAGCCCAACAGTTATTAGTATGCAACGTGCAGATATGATGCATGCTACAAGATACATGAACAACCGAAGAAATAACGATGCAACAAAATCCAACAAGTAAACGATGCATCAATACAACCAACCAGAAATCGAAAACCAACGATTATGCACCTACACTACTAGGTAGGATATTTCTAATTCCAAATCAACTTAATTGTGTTTAATGGACTTCTAAGTACTCGCGTACACGCAACACTTTACAGAACAGAAAACAACAGGAGACTGTACAGATACGAATTTTTGAATACTTGAAGATCAACGAAAAAAAAGTGTCAACGACGATGATAAAATAACAAACAACAAGGAACAAGGTCAAGCAACCTATTTAGACATAAAATAGCCATGCTTTAAGGTAAAAGGAACTACACGAGTGCAAAGGAGAAGTACACACCTTTTATGTAAAGTGTATCTAAGTAGCTTCACATCCAAGTGCTCGTATCAACTTAGAGTCATGCATCAAAGATCATAGTATTTAGCTATATAAATATTTAATACTTAGCTAAATGAACTCTCTTAATCATTTAGGATTAATCCTAATTATCATACTCATTCAATTAATTTAAATTAAATGGTTAACTCTTAATTAATTGAATTGTCATGATTACGATCCTTTACTCCCTAATTACATTAGGGCTAACTCTACTATTAATATAGCAGGGTACATGGTAAGAGATAACTAGTGACCCTGAATAAACATCTAGAAAAGAGCTTTACAAACTCACGACAGCAAGTAGGGAAGAAACCCATCTCCAAGAACAAAACCTCACAACCTATCATGCTTACGGCAAACTAATAGAATTGCAAATATGATCAAACACTCCCTACATGGCTACAAAATTTCAAAACAAGAAAAGAACCTAATCTAGCGACTAGGCTCACAGTAAAGGTAGGTATCAAAATAAGAACCCCCACCAACCTAAACTATCCCAACTGTGATACTAATGAAACACACAACACTATTAATATCTACATCAACATTTAATTACCTACGTTGATCTATCAAGATTAACCCTAATCTCTTCATGATCTCGGTAGAAATCCAAGACACAAAACCCAATTCGAAACCATGAATTTCAACACAAAAAAACCTTAAAACCAAATTGCCATCACAACCCCTAAACTTACTATGAACTCTCGGCAATGAGGATCAAAAGATCCAATTCCACAACAGTATAAGAAAACAAAATCCCCAGAATTCATCTATTGATCATGCCTTACCTGAGTTGGTGCCGACGCGAGCAGAGGGAATCGAAGAGGGAAGTGGCGCTCGACTAGGGCTCCACGCGAGGCAGCGGCGCACGGGCATACGTCGCCCTATTCTTGCGCGCCATAGAAGATAGAAGAAGTAGAAGGAGAAGAAGTCAGAGGGCGCCGACGCTCGCTCGTTGGGAATTGCTGCAGCGGCGGGGCAGAGGCGATCGGGAAAGCTTGCGGTGACATTTGTCGCAAGAGGAGAGGGGCGAAAACAAGTAATCGGGAGAGAAAATAAATAAAGGAACTTAGGGCTTTAGGGTTTTATATTAGTTTTTCCTTTTTGCATAAAGACCCTCCAAGTTTCGCTATTCACAACTAGGTCCCTAAATTTCAAAATTTACCTTTTCAACCCCTTAAAATTTGTTATTTAACATGAGAATAGGACATTGAAATTATGATGACCAGTAGTGTTCTGGAGCAGAAAGTGATCTCGCTCACTCCAACAGTTTAGTATCGTCTGTCCCATGACAAAATATAGACAGGTATATCATGAAAGATATATTGTCCTAACTCAAAAGAATATTGCTCTAGTGATTTCTTTGGGCTCAACTAACATGAGAACTACAATTGATTCCTCTATAGTTTATTTTCAAGTAGGATCTCAATTAGTAGTATAGGAATATCTTATTACCTAACTCTCTACCAACCTTGTGTAGGATCGAGATTGAGCGATAGAGGGGAGGGGTAAATATCGCTTAACAATAACTTCGATTTGAAACTTAAACGACTAAGCGATAAAATACACAGCGAAAGCTTTGAGAGTAAGCGTAGGAGTTAGACAGAGAGATAAAGCAGCGGAACAAGCAAAAAATCACGATCGCTAACTCAAGTTGATTTTACTTGCTTCGGAGTCTTGACCAGCTCCTACTGCAAGGACCACGATCCTTGGTCGTTTACTTTGGGCGTTACTAATAATTGCAAGAATGTTTACAAGTTACAAACTGAAGTGTGTAATAAGAAATGAACAATTATATCGACTCTTGACATGAGAGGACAGATCTTCAGAGAGTCGAACGACTTTTCTCCATTATCGGAACTTCGGTCGCGCAACACAGAGAAGAAGAAAGTGATCACTGTGTTTGAATTGTTGTTTTGGACTACTGTACTCGACCCCTTTTTATAGTACTTACTCAGGCGCCTGAATGGTCATTCAGGCACCCCGTTGTAGCATATCGGGCGGAAACTCTATCTGTTGCCCGGTCAAATTCTATCCTGGTTAGGCGCCTGAGTCCCTTTCAGGCGCCCGAGTGCTGACGTGGATCCTCCACTCAGCACTCGCTACGACAGCCAAGATTCTGACCGTTGCGCCAGCTCAACCGCTATCTACCAGCTCTCTGGCGCCTGAGACCCATTCAGGCGCCCCAGTCAAGCTGCTTTCTCCTTTTAGCTGCAACATAGGTTAGTTCCATATATCCAATAATATATAATGAAAACATGTATGAATCACAGCCAGTGATGTCTTGGTCCTGACTTTCATGTCTCATCCGAAATCCTAGGTCGAATTGACGCCTACTTTTTCCTCTTCGCAGAACGCGCCCTCACCTACTCCTCTCAGGAGAGTTTACCTGTTGCCTCCCGAAATCTCCGGTTGGACTTTTACTCGGCCTCCGAGTACCCGAAACTGGATGACGTTCGACCTTGACCCGTCTCGACTCCTGTCCGTGATCCCCGCTCGGCAAAATCTTCTGCTCATTCCTCCGGACCAAATCTTCGTGCTCGGCTTCACTTGCCAAGTCTTCGTTGACCGATCCCTGACCAGGACTTCATGCTCAAACCTGTAGGTCAAGACTTTTTGCCTAGCTTACCTAGGACTTTCCTGCAATCTTCACAAATCCATTATTACAACATACCAGCTTACTTGAACCCTTTGCCACTTATCAAAATAAGGTTAGATCTGCTACTTTCGGCACCAACAATCTCTCCATTTTTGATTATGGCAACCCAGTTCAAAGTTAAGCTTAAAATAAGTTTTAACAGGGAAATCAAATTTCTTTTAAACTCTCCCCCTTAACCAGTTATCACCCCCTAGATCATTTAGCAGCTGTGTTTATAGAGGAGATGATATTTTTCAAAATAGATTTAGTCTTATTCAAGTGTGAAAAAGTTTAGAGACTAAGTTAACTTTTGAAAAGCTGTAACTAATACTTGTTAGAGCATTCGTTTCGAAAAAACTAAGTGTTTTTCAAAAACTAAGTATAGAAGAGAGATTAATTTTTCAAAATGTTGAGTCATTTAAAATTAGGATCTAAGCATTTAAAAAACTTAGTTTTTGAACAACCAAGTTAATTCTAAATTTTTTTGAAAATACTAAGTATTTTGAACTCTTTTTCTTTTGAAAATATTTTGATTTTTTCTAACCATTTTGAACTTCTCTTTTGAAAACATTTTGAATTTTTCTAACCACTTTGATCTCTTTTCTTTTTCTCCCCCTTTGTCATATATCAAAATCATGTATGTAATATAAGGGTAAGAACTAAAAAAATGACTAAAGTATTGACGATAAAAATGGCTAAGTGTATCAGAGCGAGTAATTTTAAGCAATACAATAAAAAAATATCTAAGTCAAGTCTGGACACCTTTATTTTGAGTCCAAACATGAAAGAAAAAAATTTAAAAATAATTTTAAATATTCAAAAAAAAAAGTCAATTCCTTTTAGGCACCTGCTTGTCTAACCTTTTAACTACTTGCTGACAGTAATAAACTATAGTCTTCACTTGGGTTAGTCAAATCAAGTGTTTTTCATAAATCAGCTCAGTTAGGCAAAATACTTGACTTGATTAATTTGAATTGCATTTATAATACCCCAACTTGTGTTGATGTACTGATTTTGAAGCATCTAAGTCTAGGGCAACAGTCCTAAGCATCTCAACCCAGTCTTGGTTGTCAATCAAGTTAACCCTAATGTGCTTGTGAGATGCTGACTTCTAAATCTATGAGAGCATACATACTAGGGTTAAGTTTAAGCTATGTCCATGTCAAAGAAAGATCATAGTTTTGAAAGGTGTAGTTTTAAAGTCAAAGTAAAACTAAGTATAAAAAAAATATAATAAATTTTGAAAACAAAGTTTTAAAATTTGAGATAAAGTTTTTGAAACAATTTTTAAAATAAGAATCAGACTTAGATTTTTAAAAGATAGATAAGAGTTTCGACATTCAAATTCAAATCAAAATCAAATAATAGAAATCCTACTCTACTAAGCACATACCAAGCTGCCTTCTTAATGAACTGAACTCGGACTCAGGTAAGGGTTTAGTGAAAATGTCTACTAGGTTAGATTTGGACTCTATATGTTGAAGGACAATTTCACCCCTAGTTACTTGGTCCCTAACAAAGTGATGTTTCACTTCTATATGTTTAGTTCTAGAATGGTGGATTGGGTTTTTGGTAAGGTTTATAGAACTGATATTATCAATAAAGACCTTAGTTTGGGTATAATCTAGGTTAATATTCTTAAGGGTATGCATCATCCTTAAGAGTTGAGTTGATTAGGACCCTATTTTAAAAATAACATGCAGTGTTAACTACTTTTGCCCAAAAATGGTTACCAAGTTATATTCATTAAGTATGGTCCTAGCTGCTTCTTGGAGGGTTCTGTTTCGTCTTTCAACTAGGTCATTTTATTGGGGGGTCATAGGGCAGGAAAATTCATAAAAATATCCATTTGTGTTGCAGAATTCAGTAAATTTTAAATTTTCGAATTCGTCGCCGTGATCACTTCAAATTCTTTTATTTTGGTATCTTTTTAATTTTCAAAGATTTTAGTTAAAGTTCTAAAGGATTCAAAATATTGATCTTTGGTTTTAAGAAATTGGACCCAAGTGAATTTAGAAAGTCATCAATTATAACTAAACAGTACCGATTTTCGCTTAGTGACTTGACTCCGTGAGAATCAAATAAGTCTTGGTGTAGGAGCTCAAGTACAGATTGGGTCAGGTCAGGCTGGGTATGTTTGTGGGTAGACTTGGTCTATTTACCCTGTTAACATGGACCACAAGCCGAATTTTCAAGATTCCAAGTTTGGGTATACCCTTTACTAGTTCTTTTTGGCTGAGTCTGGAGATTATCTTTATGTTGGCATGTCCTAATCTCCTATGCTAGAGTTTAGTTTCTTCAACTTGGGTTAGATAACACTTAAGTGAGGTAGGTAGGTTTATGACATAGATGTCATTTTTCCTAATTCCTTTTAGGGTAACCTTTGGGTCTTGTAAGTTCCTAATTAAGCAGTTTTAGTTGGTAAAAGTGACTAAGTATCCAATATCACTGAGCTGACTAATACTGAGTAAATTAAATTTAAAACTATAAGCCAAAAGGACTTTTTTGATAGTAAAGTCGGAGCTTAGTTCAATGTTACCTGAACCGATCACCTTAAATGTAGCGTTGTTGCCAAACACCATTGTTCCAAGGTCCTTGTATTTTAGTTTGGTGAAGTTTGACTCGTCTCCAGTCATATGTCTGAAGCACCCACTATCCAACATCCACTGGTCCAAATCTTTATGTTCTTACACATAAAGTGGCTTAGTTTGGATCCAGTTTAGTAGAAGTACAGGATAGGTTGTTCAAGTTCACTTGCCTAATCTGTCTCACCCAATTTGAGTAATCAAGCATGTTAAACCTATGTTGATTTTGTGAGACAGAGTTTAGTCTAACCAATTTGATCTGATTAGCTAGATTAAACAAAACAAATTTTGAAAAAGACTGAGAAAAATTTGAAAATGAATTTTTTTTGAAAAAGATTAAGAAAATTTTGAAAATGAATTTTTGAAAGAGATAAAGATACATTTCAAAAAGAATTTTTGTGAGGAGGAAAAATTAACAGAATTTGGGTTGATCTAACTTTATTCATCCTAACCTTCTCACCCATTTCTAAGTGACAAAATAGATATTCTTATTTGTTTTATGAGGTGCTTTCAATTTTATCTTGAAGTTAGATTAATTCTAAGATATGGTTGAACCTTGAGTTATATTCGAATTTAAGAATTAGTAATTTAAAAATAAATTTTAATATTTGGCTTCTAGGTCTTGGCGAGGCACAGGGGATTTCTTTGGCCTTAGCCTTATTGGATCAATAACTCGTTCCTAGGCAAAGTCGCATAAAGAAATAGTATTTTTAAATTCCTCGTTCAAAAACCTTGGTCTAACTAGTCAAGAATGTGGTGAGGTAGCTTCGGCTAATTTCACCGGACTAAGAAGACCAAATAGGAGACGCCTTCCCTTACTTGACTCTCTAGATGGCTTTCCTAATGTACTATCAGCATGCCCCACCCTAATACTAGGTTATACAAGTTTCAATCAGATCTAGTCCTTAACTAACCATTTCTAATTCTAAGCATGATAATTTGCAAAAAAAAAAAACAAGCATCAAGGAAGGTATTCAATCAAAAACTATCTAAACACATAAATAATTTTATTGGTTCCCCCTGAATCATATCCACGATATATGTTGGTGCAGGCAGCACCTAAGTCGAACCTGGGTTTTGATATTAGCAAAGAGTTCAAAAGTTAAGTATTATTTGTGTTCTAATGTGTTCATTAAGTGTGCCGAAAGAAGTCCTAACGAAGGGCTGCTGGGCACCTAGTGAAGGACTGCTAGGCATCAAATCCTGAAGGCCTGGTGAAGGGCTGCTGGGCACCTGGAGAAGGGATGCCAGGAGTCTAAGACCTGGCGAAGGACTGATAGGCACCTGGCGAAGGGCTGCCAGGAGTCTAAGACCTGGCGAAGGACTGCTAGGCACCTGGCGAAGGGCTGCCAGGAGTCTAAGACTTGGCGAAGGACTGCTAGGCACCTGGCGAAGGGCTGCTGGGAATCTAAGACCTGGCGAAGGACTGCTAGGCACCTGGCGAAGGACTGCTTGGTACCGAAGACCTGGCGAAGGGCTGCTAGGCACCTGGCGAAGGATTGCTGGGCAAAAGTCCAACCGGAGGAGCCGGTTGGCAAAAGGTAAACTCTCCTGAGAGGAGTAGGTGAGGACGCGTTCCCCGTCGAGGGAACAGTAGGCGTCGGTTCGACCTAGGGTTCCATTTGGGAGACCCAAAGTCGGAACCAAGACAGCTAAGGCTGTATAAACCTAATATTCTTGCTTTATTATGTTTGGTACTAACCCTGGATGCAGGACCGAAGGAACGAGTTTCTACAGCTCAGAACGCCCCAAAGGAGAGGGGCAGCAGCTGGGCTGGGCGCCCGGGAGGTCCCGGGCACCCAAGGTCAAAGCCAAACGAGCAGTTGAGCAAGAAGTGCTTCGGAAGTTCATTGGGCCAGGTGCCCTCAAGCTCCCGGGCGCCCTCATGGTCCGGGCGCCCTGGATGCCTCGGGCGCCCTGGGTCCAAGCCAACGAAGCGATCGAATTCAAGTCAGCCGAGAAGCCTGTTGAACAAGTCAAGCAGGGCACCCCCTATGTCCCGGGTGCCCCCGTCAAACTCCGAGCCCGATCCTGAGGGATAAGGGCTGACCGAGTTCTAGATAGGGGTTTGCGGATCAAGAGGCACGTGGAGGGCGCCCCCAACGTCCAGGGCGCCCCCAGGTGCACTATAAAAGGGGTTCGACTCCCAAGGCTTCAGAACACACTTTTCCAACGTCACAACGCTCTTCGCTTAAGCGCTCTGCTCCGGAAACTTCTGTTCTCGAGGTTCTAGTGCCGACGACGACCCTACGCACCGAAGTACGATCCACACCGGGTGTCGGTAACGAAGAGTTAAATTATTCCTTTTACTGCAATACTACTGTACAATTCTCTGTAAAACTTTGCGCATTAAAAAATTGCCCGCAGTAAACGGTCAAGGACCGTGGGCCTTGGAGTAGGAGCCGACCGCGACTCCGAACCAAGTAAAAACAATTGTGTTCCGTGTGTTTTTGTCTTAAATTTCCGCTACGCATTCTCTTTTCTAATCTAAAACGGTTTTACGATATTCACCCCCCTCTATCATATTCTCTCGATCCAACAAGTGGTATCAGAGTGGGGAAGCTCAAATTTGGTGCAACCACTAATTTGAGAGTTTTTCGGATTTTTGCGAAATATTTTTTTATTTTTTTTCGATCGAATTTTTATCGTTAATCGAGTTTGGTGCAACACCACTCGATAACCTTTTTTTTCTTCCCGCACTGCTAATCCAAGACCAAGTCTTGGGACGTGTGTTTTTCTCTCTCTTTTCAGTAAATCCTAAATGGCCATGCAAGAGGGCTTCAGTACCGCCAGACCACTACTCTTCAGTGGGGAGGATTTCTCCTACTGGAAGAGTCGGATGGAGGTCCACCTGAAAACTCAGGTGGACATGTGGATAATAATCCAGTCTGGTTTGGAAATCCCTAAAAATGCTGACGGAGTGCCACAATCCTACACCGAATGGGATACCGCCCTAAAAAGAAAAATTGAAGCTGATGCTAAAGCAACCCAAACACTCCAATGCGGCCTAACCAAAGAAGAGCTGAACCAGGTGGGTCCATTCAACAGTGCAAAGGAACTCTGGGGTAAGCTAATTGAGTTGCACGAAGGAACCTCCGACACCTGAATCAGCAAGAGGGACCTACTACTGAACAAGCTGTATACAATCAAGATGAACGACAGCGAATCTGCAGCTCAGCTCCACACCAGAATTCAGGAGCTAATGAACGGTCTACACACAATCAGTCACAAGGTAGAAAACCGTGACCTAATCATGTATGCTCTTAACGCTTTCCCGAGAAACACTTTGTGGGCATCTATGGTAGATGCGTACAAAGTTTCAAGGGATTTATCTAAAATTAAATTAGATGAGTTATTTTCTGAACTAGAATTGCATGAGCAGACTAACTGCACCTTGGCCGAGAAAGACATCGCTTTTGTTGCAGGTAAAACTGGAAAAATGACCAAGAAAAAGCCTCAACCTGCACTCGAGTCTGATTCAGACTTAGACTCAGAAGACAGTGAAGGAAATTGACCTAAGCTGGTTCGGCTAGCCCGGGATTACTACAAGGAACTAAAAAACCAGACCAACAGAAGGAAAGCCAGCCGAAGAAAGGAAGAACCAGCTGATCCTTCAAATGAAAAGTCAAAACCAAATGTGGCCTGTTACGAATGCAAAAAGAAGGGTAACTACAAGATGGAATGCCCCAATCTGAAGGAAACGAAGAAGACAAGAAAGAAGAAGGCCCTTCAGGCAACGTGGGACGAATCTTCGTCCGAAGAAGAAGAAGAGGCCCCACAATCAAACCTGCTCGCTCTGACGGCCTCGGAAGAAATCAAAACCGAATCAGAATTGGAGCCGGAAGACGGAAAGCTCACGTTTTCAGAGGATGGCGAAATCACTGTAAGTGGGTTTTCTAGAAATCAATTAACCGAATTAATTGCCTATCTTTCTCGAGACTTGGTGAATGCCAAAATCTGAGTCGAATCTCTCCGACAGGAAGTAAAACTCCAGAAAGAGGGAGCTGACTCTAGATCCTTAACTGAGAAGGTTCAAGAAGGAACCTCTACTCAAGTTGAAAAACTTGAGAAAGAGAACTCCTCCTTGAAAACTCAAGTCAAGGACCTTAGAGCAGCCTTAGAAGGATTCACTTCTGGTTCCAAGGGTCTTGACATGATCCTTGGAAAACAGAAGTCGGTTCTAAATCTATCCGGGTTAGGCTATCGAACCAAGTCTAGACAAGGATCATACTATCCTGTACTGAGTCAGTCTAGACCTAAAATTCAGGCATGGGTACCCAAACTATGCCTGAACAACCAAACTGGGTCAAATCAATATTGGATCCCCAAAGACAAGATTCACATCTTGCCGAACCATTATCGTGGCTTTAGTCCAGGGGGAGCCAATTTAAAAACAATTTTTATAGTTAAATAAATTCTTTTTCTTATTGTAAAATTACATGATTGCTTGTTTATTTATTTTCTGCAATTTATCATGCTTAGACTTAGGATTGGTTAGATTAAGGAATGAACCAATTAACTGAAATTTGAACAACCTAGTATTGGGTGGCGGTGAGATGATAGTACGTTAGGGAAGCCTCTTCTAATAAGATCAAGTATACACTACTTGGTCTCTTTAGACTAGTGAAACTAGCCGAAGCTACCGATCCAAGACCCAAACCAGTTAGACCAGAATTTTTCAAAAAGTAATTTTGAAAATGAAATTTCATTAAAAGGCTTTGTCAAGGAAAGGGTTGATGATCCAATAAGGCTACGACCAAAGAAGGCCTAGTGCCTCGCGAAGACCTGGAAGCCAATTTCTGAAATTTAAATTCAAATTATTCTTTGTCAAATTCGAATCTAACACAAATTTTCAGTTAATTATAGATTCAAACACTCTTTCTCAAAATAAACTCAAAACCAATTGTTTTCAAAATTAATTTAACTTTTTCAAAATAAATCATGATTTTTAAAAATAATTCTGTCTATTCAAAACCTGTCTCACAAAAACCCATAAGGCTAACGTGATTGATAACCCTAGATTGGGTGAGACAGACTAGGCTGTGAAAATCAATTTAGGCTATCCTTAATTCTAATTGGATCCAAATCAACAAAACTCTTTATGTGTAGGAACATAAAGATTTGGACCAATGGATGTTGGATAGCGGGTGCTCCAGACACATGACTGGAGATAAATTGAAATTCACCAAACTCAAGTTCAAGAACCTAGGCTCAGTAGCATTTGGCAACAATGCTACACTCAAGGTGATTGGGTCAGGTAACATTGAACTTAAATCTGACTTTGTTATTAAAAAGGTTCTTTTGGTTGAAAATTTTAAATTTAACTTGCTTAGCATAAGTCAATTGTGTGATACTGGTTATGTAGTTACCTTTACCAACTCTAACTGCCTGATTAGAAACTTGCAAGACTCAGAAATCATGCTTAAGGGCTCTAGGAAAAATAATGTTTACACTATAAACCTACCCTAGTACCTAAATGCATGTTAACTCAGTTAGAAGAATCAAACCTCTGGCATAGGAGATTAGGTCACACTAATATGAGATTAATATCAAAAATCACCCAACTTGGCCTAATTAAAGGTATACCTAAAATTAAAAATCATGAAAACTTAATATGTGAATCATGCAATCAAGGTAAACAAACCAGGTCTAATCACAAACTAATTCAATCAGATCCAACTCAAACCACACTTGAGCTCCTGTACCTTGACCTATTTGATTCACATGGAGCCAAGTCACTAAGCGAAAATCGGTACTACTTAGTAATTGTTGATGATTACTCTAGGTTTACCTGGGTTAGGTTTCTAAAGACCAAAGATGAAACCCTAAACCTATTTAGTGATTTTTGTAAGTTAATTGAAAATCAAAATGATACCAAAATTAGAAGACTTAGGAGTGACCACGGGGGAGAGTTTGAAAATCAACGATTTGAGGAGTTTTGTAAGGTAAACGGGTACATACACGAATTTTCGTGTCCTAGAACTCCCCAGCAAAATGGGATAGTTGAAAGGAAAAATAGAACCCTACAGGAAGCTGCTAGGGCTATGCTCAATGAATTCAACCTAGCTAACCAATATTGGGCAGAAGCAATTAGTACGGCTTGCTACATCCAAAATAGGGTCCTAATTAACAAACGACACAATAAAACACCCTATGAATTATACTACCATAAACTTCCAAACGTACATTACCTAATGGTCTTTGGGTGCAAAGTCCATATCCTAAACACCAAGGACTATTTAGGTAAATTCCAGTCTAAGTCAACACTAGGCATCTTTTTAGGATATTCAACAACAAGTAGAGCCTATAGAGTTTACAACAAACAAACTAAGAAAATTGATGAAACAACAAATCTAATATTTGATGAAGAAATTAACTCAAAATCTGATAGTCCAGTTCTAAATTCATCAAATACTGATCAAGAAGATAATGAACAAACTGTTGAACCTTTAATTGAACCCCTAAATGAACTAATTATTGAACCAACTATTGAGTCAATTGAACCAACCCAAGTAGTTGAACCCAATACTGAACCAAACCGACCGGCTGGACCTGAGACTGAACCAAGTTCCAGAAAAACTAAGAAACCAAGACTCAGTCACCCAACTGATCAAATTGTGGGTGATCCAACTTTAGGAGTCAGAACTAGGTCCGCCTATAGGAACCTTAGTCAGATTGCAATGATTTCAAAAATTGAACCCAAGACTATAGAGGAAGCCTTACCTGATCCTGATTGGATCTTAGCTATGCAAGAAGAGTTAGCCCAGTTTGAGAGGAACCAAGTTTGGGAACTAGTACCTAAACCTGATGGCAAATCCATTATTGATACTAAGTGGGTTTTTAGGAATAAGCTAAATGATCAAGGAGAAATAGTGAGAAATAAAGCCCGCTTAGTAGCCAAAGGGTTCAGTCAAGTAGAGGGATTAGATTATGACGAAACCTATGCCCCAGTAGCTAGACTTGAGTCCATTAGGATGTTGTTAGCCTTTGCATCCCATAAAGGATTTAAACTCTACCAAATGGATGTAAAGTCAGCTTTTCTAAATGGATTTATTAAGGAAGAAGTTTATGTAGGACAACCCCCTGGTTTTGAGGACTTAGAAAGACCTGACCATGTTTACAAACTCACTAAAGCACTTTATGGACTAAAACAAGCACCTAGGGCCTGGTATGAACGCTTATCAACCTACCTAATTTCTAAAGAATTTAAACAAGGACAAATTGACTCAACCCTATTTATTAAGACCTTAGGAAAAGAAATCTTTATTGCCCAAATCTACGTCGATGACATAATCTTTGGGTCCACCAACTCGAATTTCTTAAAAGAATTCGTTAAAATAATGGAAAATGAATTTGAAATGAGCTTAGTTGGTGAGCTCAACTTCTTTCTAGGATTACAAATTAAACAAACTAGGGATGGAAACTATGTCCATCAATCCAAATATGCTAAGGAATTAATAAAGAAATTTAAAATGGATAACTCTAAAAGCATAAGTACCCCCATGGCCACAAATGTAAAAATAGATAGTGACCCTGATGGTAAACCAGTAGACCTTAAACTCTATAGAAGTATGATTGGAAGTCTACTGTACCTTACAGCCAGCAGACCTGATATCCTTTTTGCCGTAGGAATGTGTGCTAGATACCAAACTTGTGCTAAGGAAATGCACTTAGCAGCCCTAAAAAGAATACTTAGATACATTAAGGGCACCCTAAATGTAGGGATTTGGTATCCTAGGACCTCAACCTTTGACTTGTCAGGATACTCGGATTCTGACTATGCTGGTTGTAAATTAGATAGAAAGAGTACAAGTGGAAGCTGCCAATTGTTAGGAAATAGTCTAGTAAGTTGGTGCAGCAGAAAATAACACTGTGTAGCTCTATCCACAACTGAAGCTGAGTATGTTGCCTTAGGAGAGTGTGTAGCACAACTCTTATGGATGATGCACACTCTTAAGGACTTCCAGCTTAACTACACCCAAACTCAAGTCTACATTGACAATATAAGCTCAATTAATCTAACTAAGAACCCAATCCAACATTCCAGAACTAAACACATAGAAGTTAAACACCACTTTGTAAGAGATCATGTAGCCAGGGGTGAGATAGTCCTTAAGCATGTAGACTCTAAATCTAACTTAGCTGACATATTCACCAAACCCCTACCTGAGTCTGAGTTCAGCTCACTAAGAAGGCAGTTAGGGTTATGCTTGGTAGAATAGGTTTAATCTACATCTGTGGTTCTTTTAAAACTGTTTTATTACTTATCAGTTTCTACTTAATTTGAATTTTTTTTCTTTTTCTTTTAAAACCAATTTTTTGACTTAGTTTTTTGTAAAAACTACCCCCTTCAAAACTAGGGCTTTTTCGAAAATGGACTTAGCCTAGGCCCTAACCATAGAACTGCATGCACCTATAGATCTAGAAGCCAACATCTCACAAGCACCTTAGGGTACTTTTGATTGATAACCTAGAATGGGTTGAGATGCTTAGGTCTTTGCCTTAATTCAAGATGCTTTAAGTCAGTGCATCTGCAGTAATTGGGGCACTAAATACAAATTAAACAGTAATCAAGTTAAGTGTCATGTTTAGAAAATCTAACTTGAACCGAACACTTAACTTGACTAACCCTAGCAAAAGCTACTGTTTATAACAGTTAGTAAGTAGCTAATTGGGTTAGACAGGATCCGAAAGAGATAATTCAAATTGATTTGGTTCAGTTTATACCTTGAATTGGTTCAGTACAGCACCTTACTTCTTTTGCTATATTGTTTTGCTTACTTCTTTTACTATATTCTTTTGCTATAATTTTTTTTGATATATGGCAAAGGGGGAGAGATTGGAAAGGAGAGAAGGTTAAAATTTTTTTAAAAATTCAAAATTTTCAAAACTTTGTTTATCCTTTCTTCAAAAAGTAAAGTCACTTAAGCTGTTTTCAAAACTGTTTCTAAGTACTTGACCTAGCTATTTTCAAAACTGTTTCTAAGTACTTGATCTAGCTATTTTCAACACTGTTACTAAAGTGTTTTCAAAACTATTTCCAATTACCTGACTTAAGTCAATTTTCAAAATTACTTAAGCTAGTTTTAAATTTCCCTAATAGAAAAATTTCTAAGGTTCATTTCAAAATCTTCATGAAAACTTTCTAAAGTACTAAAGAGATTAATTTTTCTAAGTATTAAAAACCTCAGAAGAAGTTTAGAAGAGTTTTCTAAAGTGCGAAAACTAAAAATCTTCTAAGTGTAAATTTTCTAAGTACAAATTTTCCAAGTGCCCAACTTAAAATTTTTTTTGGAAAATGTTCTCTAACTTACATTTCTTTTAAAAATGTTCTAAGTATTGAGAAATTAATTCCCTTTTAGACTTAGAAACTTTTTCAAACCCCGCGAACCCTTGAAAAATCTAGGGGGAGATTTCTTCCAGGGGGAGGAAATGAAATTAGCATTTTTACCTGGTTTAAACTTAACTTTTTGAACCGGGTTGCCATAAATCAAAAAGGGGGAGATTGTTGGTGCAGACAGCACTTAAGTCGAACCTGGGTTTTGACATTGGCAAAGGGTTCAAAAGTTAAGTATTATTGTGTTCTAATGTGTTCATTAAGTGTGCAGAAAGAAGTCCTGGCGAAGGGTTGCTGGGCACCTAGCGAAGGACTGCTAGGCATCAAATCCTGAAGGTCTGGCGAAGGGCTGCTGGGTACCTGGAGAAGGGCTGCCAGGAGTCTAGACCTGGCGAAGGACTGCTAGGCACCTGACGAAGGGCTGCCAGGAGTCTAAGACCTGGCGAAGGACTGCTAGGCACCTGGCGAAGGGCTGCTGGGAATCTAAGACTTGGCGAAGGACTGCTAGGCACCTGGCGAAGGACTGCTTGGTACCGAAGACCTGGCGAAGGGCTGCTAGGCACCTGGCGAAGGATTGCTGGGCAAAAGTCCAACCGGAGGAGCCGGTTGGCAAAAGGTAAACTCTCCTGAGAGGAGTAGGTGAGGACGCGTTCCCCGTCGAGGGAACAGTAGGCGTCGGTTCGACCTAGGGTTCCATTTGGGAGACCCAAAGTCGGAACCAAGACAGCTAAGGCTGTATAAACCTAATATTCTTGCTTTATTATGTTTGGTACTAACCCTGGATGCAGGACCGAAGGAACGAGTTTCTACAGCTCAGAACGCCCCAAAGGAGAGGGGCAGCAGCTGGGCTGGGCGCCCGGAAGGTCCTGGGCGCCCAAGGTCAAAGCCAAACGAGCAATTGAGCAAGAAGTGCTTTGGAAGTTCACTGGGCCAGGCGCCCTCAAGCTTCCGGGCACCCTCATGGTCCGGGCGCCCTGGATGCCTCGGGCGCCCTGGGTCCAAGCCAACGAAGCGATCGAATTCAAGTCAGCTGAGAAGCCTGTTGAACAAGTCAAGCAGGGCGCCCCTGTGTCCCTGCGCCCCCGTCAAACTCCGAGCCCGATCCTGGAGAGATAAGGGCTGACCGAGTTTTGGATAGGGGTTTGCGGATCAAGAGGCACGTGGAGGGCGCCCCCAACGTCTAGGGCGCCCCCAGGTGCACTATAAAAGGGGTTCGACCCCCAAGGCTTCAGAACATACTTTTCCAACGTCACAACGCTCTTCGCTCAAGCGCTCTGCTCCGGAAACTTCTGATCTCGAGGTTCTAGCGCCGACGATGAGCCAACGCACCGAAGTACGATCCACACCGGGTGTCGGCAACGAGGAGTTAAATTATTCCTTTTACTGCAATACTACTGTACAATTCTCTGTAAAATTTTGCGCATTATAAAATTGCCCTCAGTAAACGGTCAAGGACCGTGGGCCTTGGAGTAGGAGCCGACCGCGACTCCGAACCAAGTAAAAACAATTGTGTTCCGTGTGTTTTTGTCTTAAATTTCCGCTACGCATTCTTTTTTCTAATCCGAAACGGTTTTACGATATTCACCCCCCTCTATCGTATTCTCTCGATCCAACAATATAGTCTATCTAAGTAATAGATATGATCCTTGGGAATCCAATATTGATTTGGTCCCACTTAATTAAACAAGCTTAGTTTGGGGATCCATGCTTGGACTCGAGTGCTAGGGTTGTTAACGGCTTGATTAGACAAGCTTAGTTTGGGGACCCATGTTTGACCAAGCTCTAAAAGTCAGGAAAGAGTACAGGCGACCATAGTTCGCTAATCATTATCAGCATAGATAATGTTTATAGCTAGGTTAACATGTTCTAAGCGACTGGAAGGGCTTCCAGTCGACCAAAAGAGTGTCATGTCAATCTTTACTAAGTTCTATAAAACAAAGATCGAGGCTTTTGTTTTTCATCCATTCATTCTTTGAATGCTCTTCTAAGTGTTCATGTTCTCCTTGTGTTGGCGTGTTGCACTCATGCTCTGCAAAGATCATAATTTTTCTTTTAAGTTTTCATATAGTTTTTATATATTGTGCTTAACTTGAAGATTCTTTTTAAAAAGGTTTCTCTGCCTCTATAAGCTTTCTAAAAATGAGATATTTAAGTAAGAATCCATTTATTTAATCTAAGTCTTGTCATATTAGATCTAAGTGTTATATTATTTAAATTTGGTCTTGCATGCTTGTTCTGCTTGGTAATGTAATTTCATTTTCTCTACCTACTTTGATTGTTCATTAGTTTAGATTATTAAACTATCAACGCGATTATTTTATATATGCCATTAGACATGATTCTACTAATGTTTTAAAAGAAGTCCCTATGGGATGGTCTTGTTAGTAGGAGCCCTAGAGCCAATTATGTGATGATTGACTAGGGAATTTTTGTATCATATTCTATCATTAATAAAGACATATTTGGATATTATACTTACTTTATATTTGTGCCAAATAACTAAGTATAATAATATCCTTGGGTAGTAGGTTCTTATCTACATCATATCGATTGGTTGAATCGATAGTGAGATGATGTAGAGAACACTATACTAAACCATTCCTAGTCAAGCATTAATATTCAAGGACAATATTAATGTATGGAGACTAACATGTAAGTCAACTGATGACTTGAGCTCACAAGTCATGGGCATGTGATATCAAATTAACACATAGGTATACATTAGAGAATGTGTACTGAATTGACCCGCCATGAGAAAGTTTCATAGATTGTCATATGAGTGTCATAAACTTTCTCATGTGACTATTAGTAGGAATAGTCCTTAGACCTGAAGTCACTACGATTCCCTAGATAAGGAGTTATGTACTTTGGCATCGTCAAACATCACCTGTAACAGGGTGGACTATAAAGGCGATCACTGGGTATGTAATAAATTATGCAAAGGGATGTGAGTGATGTAGATGAGATCTATCCCTCACATATGACGGGAGTGATATCTGTGGGTCTCTTAATCGAGTAGGACTACTAAAACGCATGACCATGCTCAAATGAGTCAATATAAGATATCGAGCTCATTTGTTTGAGTGAGTCTACTCGGGGATCAAGAAACACAAAGATTGATCGAGGATGACACGGTCTATGCCTCATTGGTCAATCTAGATATCAAGGATAGAAGGACAAGATCATACATTGTCATAGTCACGGAGGTTAAGTCGGATCTCAACTTTCTCGTCACTTGGGTAGCAATGATGCATTGCTAGATGTCGCTCATTGCTTATGTGTCTAAAGTGGTTTAGACACATTGCCAATGTTATGAGAACCTATTGGGTCATACACTAAGGACACAATGCAACAGAGATTAATTGATCTTAGTTTGGCTAAGATTTGATCCGAATTAGATTAATTGAGTTAGACTCAAGTGAATCCAATTGGATTATGGGATTGAGTCTAATTTGAGTTAGAATCATCTAGATCAGATTCAACCACTTAATTATGGATAATATTCATTAAATGGTTTAATGAAAATTATTTAAGAAGAAGACTAAGAGGCATTCTATTCATTAGATGAATAGAATATTAAGAGTCTCAAGGAATACCAAAAGGCTTGGTATTCATTAGGTTTTATTATCATTAAGATGAGAGGAGCTCAAGGGGCATAGACCCTTGGTATTCATTAGATGAGTATAAATACCCCCTCTTGTCAAAGGCTAAATAAGCACTTCTCTTCTTTTTCTTTCTTCCTCCTTGTCTAAAACTCCTTAGTGGAGGTCCTTGTGCTTTGTGAATCATCCCAAGTTGCTAGCACAACTAAGGTGGTTCCTCTCCGAGGCAAAGATCGTGTTCGTGTGAATATGCATAAAGGCACAGATACTTGAACGTGCAAGAGATCCGACATACTTCGGATAAGCGGGATAAGCAAAGGGCACACGCCAAAGGTATACCTATACAATAGGTTTTTTGTAAATTCACTTTGTATAAGTTTTCTTTGGCATGGATCGCTCAAGGGATCTTATTTCCATTGCGAATTTTAAATATTTTTGCTCATAGATCCCTACAGGTCTGATGGTTAATATGTGGGTGTTTCCAATATGAGGTTTGAGGGTCAAAATCTGATAAAGCTAATGTGCCCACCCTCCCCACGCACTAGCCACAACATCCGAGCTAGTAGCCTCCATGATTTACCTCCTCCGTGTTGGCCCTGGGATGGGTTGGCGAGAGCGCTAGGGTAAGCAAATTGCCTTTTACCAACTAATGTTTTTAAAGAAACTGTGCATAAAGGGAATGCTCCCAAAGAGAGTGCATGTGACAAGAATTTTCCGACAAGGATGCTCCTGAATGGGAAAGTTCCCAAAAGGTGGACACCCAAGAGGTTGTTCTGATCCAAAAGAGAGTGTCAGTACCGATGATGTTTTCCAACTAGGGGGGAGGGATGTTACTAAAGAAAGTGCATGAAACGAGGATGTTTCTAGATGGGGATGTTATCAAAGAGTATGTGCAAAGTGGGATCTTTCCAAAGAGAGTGTGCATAGTAGGGATATTCCCAAAGCGAGTGCTTACAACGTGATGTTCCTAGATGATCCGGTCGGGTAGATGTGATCCGATCGGGTAGATATGATCTGGTCAGGTAGATATGATCTGGTCGGGTAGGTGATCCAGGGGGTAGAGGTGCCCGACCTCATACGTTGTTAATCCAGCCGGATAAGTTCGCTCGGTTTCATAGGATGCTTGATGAGGCACTCAGGCTCACCCTCTGGGTCAGTGGTCAACTGGTCAGTCATAATCATTGGTTGACTAGATGGGCAGACATCTGGGCACGACTCGGCCAACCTTAAAATGCCGACTCAATCAGGTGTTCGGGCGCTGGGCTGAAGTTCTCAGTCGCGCACTCAGAACGACTCTCCCAACCTTAAGATGTCGGCTCAGTCGAGTACTCGAGCGTCAGGCGGAAGTACCCGGTCGGCCATGCCCGGTCGGATGACCTGACAGTCATGTACTTAGAAGAACGCGTCGTCCTAAGAAGAGACCCGTGGATAACCAGTCGTCCGGTCGGACGCATCTCGTCGCCCGGCCAGACGATCAGGCATCGAGAATTACTGACCCACTCAGATGGCTTGCTCCGCTTAAGAGTGATCGATTGCTGAGTGACTGGGCCTCCTAGGATAACCCCTGGGGTCAGTCGGATTGGCTGAATAGATTAATAAAGCTACATGATAAGGCGAACACAGATAACTCCAAGAAGCAGGACCATTTAAGGATGATTAGACAACTATGTACAAAAAGATACATAAAATCCTCTTATTATGAGGAAAAGATAGGCGCCGCAAGCACACCCTCCCATGGTATCCCGCATTAATGCCGACAATATAGACAGGTGAAGTGACTGTTTGGCGGCCCAGCCAAGCCCTCAGAAAACTAACGCTGCCACCAGATTACGCTTTTATGAGAAAAGACAACCAAGACAAGAGGGGGCATCACCCTCCCTATATAAGGGTCACCTTATGCTCTGAAGCGGGGATTGGTTTCTCGTTGTTTCACAGCCTCTTTGTTACTCCACTCTTCTATCTCCAAGTCTTTTGTTCCTCCTGCTAGCCTTTGGTCTGACCCTTAGCACCCTTGCGACTCGTCTGTTTTGCTATGCCATCTGAGTAAGACCCTTCTCCGCTTGTCGATAGGATCAAATTTGGTGCCACTTGTGGGAAACTCTGCCTAATTGAAAGACGAAGATGGGCGACTCCAACAAGGTAACGGTTACCCTCTCACAAGAAGATTTCGAGTTGCTGGTGGCCACTAAAGCTTAGAAGCTAGCAGCACAATAGAAGATCGACGACCGTCCGACTCAGGAGGGTCCATCTGAGGCGTCTCCTCATGTTGGAATGGAGGGTGAGGCTCATCCGGGCAGTAGCCCTTACATCCCTCGTGTGTTATTTGCCCCAATGGAGGGTGCAGATCAGTCCAACCCGCTGAAAGTCTCTTCTACCCACGCAATGCTCAACAAGGGGAAGGCCCCGGCTAACCAAGCTCCGTCCGACCGCACCGAATTCCCCTTTTCTTGCCGTATCCTTCAAGAACCAGTCCCCAAGCACTTCCGACTTCTATCTATTCCATAATATGGAGGAATCACGGATCCAAAAGTGCACTTGATGAAGTTCGAGAATGCTGCTTTACTACATCAATACACGGATGACATTAAGTGTCGAGCATTCCTGATCACCTTGGCCTGACCCACTCAGCGCTGGTTTGACAGACTCCCAGAAGGGTCTGTGCAAGAATTTGCCGATTTTAAGAGGCTCTTCCTACAACATTTTGCAAGTAGCAGGAGACATTACAAGACAAACCTTAACCTCTTTACTCTGAAATAGAGCTCGAAGGAGTCCTTGCGTGCTTATATCAAGAGGTTCAACTAGGTCAAGCTTGATGCGCCCACTGCCACTCCTGAATTATTAATCAGCGCCTTCGCCCAGGGTTTGCAAGAGAGGGAGTTCTTTAAATCACTAATACACAAACTGTTGGATCAAGAGAACCGATAGAGGGGGTGAATATCGGAAAGCGTTCGGATTTAAGATAGAGAATTTGCACAGCGGAAGATTAAAAGCAAAACACTCAAGCATAGTTATTTTTACTTGGTTCGGAGCCTAGGTCGACTCCTACTCCAAGGCCCACGGTCGTTGACCGTTTACTGCAGGCAATTCTATATTTTCGCAAAATGGTTTATAAATCAATATTACAATTGCAGTATCGTAAACACAAAAAGGAAATTGCTCTTCGTTACTGACGTCCGATGTAGATTGACTTTTCGGAGCAGAGGGACGTCATCGGCTCGAGTTGGGAGGTTTCCGGAGCAGAGCGCGGGAACAGAAGAGCGTAGAAGCGTTGAATCAAGTGTTGTTCAGAAGCTTGGGCGTTGGGTGTTATTTATAGCATCTCGGGGCGCCCTGGACGTCGGGGGCCCCCCCCACGTGTCACGCGATCCGAGCTTCGCTCGGTCAACCTCTATCCCACTCGAATAGGGATGAGGTTTGACACTGGGGGCGCCCTGTTTGACTCCTTCAGCGCGGGCTTCTCGGCTGGATAAGGGTAATCGGCTTCGCTGGCGTAGGCGCGGGGCGCCTTGGGCGTCCGGGGCGCCCTGGACGCTGGGGGCGCCCTAGGCACTGGGGGTGCCCCGGCCAGTAAGCAGCCTATGCTTTTGTTGCTTCGCTTGTTTTGTGTTGCCCTTGGGGGCGCCCGGGACACTGAGGGCGCCCTGCTCAGCTACTTATCTCTCTCCTTTGGGCATTCTGAGCTGCAGACACACGTTCCTTCGGTCCTGCATCCAGGGTTAGTCAAAAACAATATAAAGCATTAGAGTATTATGTTTATACAGCTTTAGCTGTCTTGGTTTTGACTTTGGGCCTCCTAAATGGAGCCCTAGGTCGAACCGACGCCTACTGTTCCCTCGATGGGGAACGCGTCCTCACCTACTCCTCTCGGGAGAATGTACCTGATGCCAACCGATCCTCTGGTTGGACTTTTGCCCAGCGGTCCTTTGCCAGGTCTTGGATACCAAGCTATCCTTCGCCCGGTGCCTAGCAGTCCTTCGCCAGGTCTTTGTATCCTGGCATTCCTTCACCAGGTGCCTAGCAGTCCTTCGCTAGGGCTTTGTATCCTAGCAACCCTTCGCCAGGTGCCTAGCAGCCCTTCGCTAGGACTTTGTTTCCTGACAGCCCTTCGCCAGGTGCCTAGCATCCCTTCGCTAGGACTTTGTTTCCTAGCAGCCCTTCGTCAGGTGCCTAGCAGCCCTTCGCTAGGACTTTTCCTGCACACTTGAGTAACATTGTTAGATCACCAATAAACTTAACTTTGAATCCTTTGCCAATATCAAAACAAGGTTCGATATGGTGCTTCCTGCACCAACACAAACCCCCGAAAGACTTTGAGAGCCTCCTGGGCAAAGCCGCTAAGTATGTGGGCGTGGAAGAAGCACAAGCCGTAAGGCGCTGGGAGGTTGGACCTTTACCTGTAACTCCCCATAGCCATAAGATAACACCTCCTGGAGGACCCCTTCACAGTCCCCGAGCCATCAGGCAGCGGTCAGGAGCTGAGCGTGGTATAGTTCAACAGGTGACCCAAGGATGCCTCCCCAACATGTGGCAGCCTTACTATTCGTTTCATCACAGTCATACCCATAATACCCAGGAGTGTTGGTAGGCCAGGCGAGGGCAAGCTCACCCCGACCATGGAGCCCCCTGGAGGGCACCTCAGGGAGGGGCCCAAGGCAGGGGAAGGTCGTAGACAAAAGGGCGGGGGACAGACACCCGAACGGCTGCCCCAACGGCAAGGCAATTATTACCGTCCTCCAACTCCCCCTAGCAAGGAGAAGTAAACGAGGAGCAGGCGAATTGACAGAATGCAGTACAGGGCTCGTTCAATGTCATCTCGGGCGACCCCACCTATGGGGACTCCAACCGGGCCAGAAGTCTCAAGTCAGGCGCTTGGAGATTCACCAGGTGGGGACAAGCCTTACTCAAGCTAGAGGACCACAGATCAATTTCGGTCTGCAGGATTTACAAGGTGTGGAAGTTCTGCACGACGACGCGTTAGTCATCACCACTGTCATAGCTAACTACCAGGTCCACCGGACCATTGTGGACACTGATAGTTCGGTCAATATCCTCTACAAGAAGACATTCGAGCAGCTGCAGATTGAGGTCAATGAGTTGCAACTTATAGCCACACCCCTCTTTGGGTTCACTGGGAATGAAGTCCAGCCGATCAGCCAAATTAAGCTAGCCATCTCGCTCAGGGAAGAGCCCCTGAAGAGAACTCGGTAGTCGACCTTCTTGATAGTAGATGCGCCATTCGCCTACCATGTCATCCTGGGAGGACCAGCCCTCAATGAATTCAGAGCAGTGGCGTCCACTTTCTATTTGAAGGTTAAGTTTCCGGTCGGCGACCAGGTAGGAGAAGTAAGAGGTGACCAAAAGGTAGCACACCGATGCTACATTGACAAAATCTGAACGGAAGTACGAAAGGCGTTCCAAGCGCTGCCGGCCAACTGCAACATGGTGCAACCCTCCTCCTGAGTTGGGTTGAGAGAGCAAAAGGAGGAGGTTCAGCTCCTCCTCGACCGAGAGGAAACGAAAGTAAAGATCACACCAGAGCTGGATCCTGACCTTAGGCAGCAACTGGTAAAGTGCCTGACGAAAAATCAAGATGTATTTGCATGGTCGACCCGTGATCTGAAGGGCGTCAGGCTGGAAGTCATGGAGCATCAGTTGCATGTCTACCCTGACGCTCGACCTGTGAAGCAGCGAAAAAGAGACTTCAGTCCTGAGCAAAACAAGATAATCCAGGCCAAGGTGGATAGGTTCCTGGAGGCGGGGCACATTCGGGAGGTGCAGTTTCCCACTTGGCTAGCCAATGTAGTGTTGGTGTCCAAGCCGGATAACAAATGGAGGGTCTATATAGATTTCAGAGACCTCAACCGTGCTTGCCCTAAAGATTGTTATCCACTCCCTCGGATCGATCAGATAGTGGACTCCACAACTGGAAGTGAGCTTATCTGCATGCTGGATCCTTACCAAGGATATCATCAAGTGCTGTTATCTCCTAGCAATCAGGAAAAGGTCAGTTTTATTACATCCGAGGGCACCTATTGTTACACAGTTATGCCATTCGGACTGAAGAACACAGGGGCCACATATCAACGGTTGATGAATAAAGTATTCAAGGAGCAGTTGGGAAGAAACATTGAGGTGTACGTGAATGTCATCCTCATCAAATCCCTCCGAGCGGCAAATTTGATAGCAGATGTGGAGGAAACCTGCCGCACCCTAAGAAGGTATGGTCTGAAATTAAACTCGGCCAAATGCTTATTTGGAGCAAAAAGTGGGAAGTTCTTAGGTTACATCTTGACCGAGAGAGGCATCGAGGCCAACCCCAACAAGGGGAAGGCTCTGCTAGACATGCCACCGCCCAGAAATCTGAAGGAAGTTCAATGACTGACCGGGAGGATCACATCTCTCTCTCGCTTTATTTCCAGGTCGGTTGACCGCAATTTGCCCTTCTTCGGCTGCGAAGCTGAACTGCCACGTCAGCATGGGAGGCGCCCGTGAGCAGTCAGGCACCCTGGATAAAGGGATAGACGTTGACCGAGTCTGCGGATGAGGACGCGCGCAGATAGGCAACGTGGCAGGCACCCTACAACATCAGGGGCGCCCTGGACAACAATATAAAAAGGGGTTCACCCCCTTGCTTCCATACAACACTTTTTTTATCCAACTCAAGCACTCAAGCACTATGTTCCGTTTCCTCCGTGCTCGAGTTTCAAGCGCCAATAACGCTCCAGATCAATGACCTGCTGCTTCGGTCTTCAGAATCTTTTCTGGTCGTCGGTATTTTTTTAAGTGTTTTGCTTTAATTCTTTATTCGTGATTCAACTCTTGTAATACTTTTCTGAAATATAGAATTGCTCAACGAAAATGGTCAAGGACCATGGGCCTTGGAGTAGGAGCCGTCATAGACTCCGAACCAAGTAAAAAGAAAAAGAGTTAGCATTGCTTTAATTTTTCCGTTGCGTAATATTCTTACGTATCCGAAAGTTTATCGATATTCACCCCCCTCTATCGATTCTAAACGATCCCACAAGTGGTATCAGAGTGGGTGGCTCAAATCTGGTGCAACCACCGATTGAGCAATTTTTGGATTTCTTTTTAATTTTTTTCGTTCATCGAGGTTGGTGCAACACCACTCGATTCTTATTATTTTTTCTTTCTGCCACACTGCTAATCCAAGACTTACTCTTGGAACAAAGTTTCTTTGTTTTTGTAGTTTTTCAGTTTAAAAACTCTATGACCATGCAAGAAGGCTACATCACCGTGAGACCATCACTCTTCTCAGGAGAAGACTTCTCCTATTGGAAGAGCAGGATGGAGGTCCACCTGAAAACTCAGGTAGACATGTGGATCATCATCCAATCCAGACTGGAGATCCCCAAAAATGCACAAGGTAAGGTGCAAGGATACTCAGAGTGGGACAAACCACTCAAAAAGAAAATAGAAGCAGACACAAATGCCACACTAACACTACAATGTGGCTTAACCAAGGAAGAGCTCAACCGCGTCCACCCCTTCAGCAGTTCAAAGGAGCTTTAGAACAAACTGATCAAGCTACACGAGAGTACGTTAGATATGCGGATCAGAAAACGAGATCTTCTGCTCAACAAGCTGTACACCATCAAGATGCAGGATGGGGAAACAACAACACAACTCCATGCAAGGATCCAGGAGCTGATGAACGGACTACACACAATAGGTCATAAGGTGGAAAACCGTGACCTAATAAGGTATACCCTAAACACGTTCCTAAGGAACTCGTTGTGGACATCTATGGTAGATGTTTATAAGGTTTCTAGGAACCTCTCAGACATTAAACTTGATGAGCTATTTTCTGAATTGGAGTTACATGAACAAACTAATACTGCACTGATCGAGAAAAGTATAGCTTTTGTTGCAGGTAAAACTCCAGGAAAATCACAAAAGAAGAAGCTACAATTTTTACCCGAGTCCGACTCCGATTCGGAGTCCGACGACAACGGAATCAATCATCCAGAACCGGTACGGATGGCTCACAACTACTACAAGTTGCTGAAGAATCTGAAGAACAAAAAGAAGACAACACAGAAGAAGGATGATCCAGCTGAACTCTCAACAAACCAGAAGACCAAGAGCAACGTAACCTATTACGAGTGCAACAAGAAGGGTCTTCAAATCGGATTGTCCCAACTTGAAGGAAAACAAGAAAACTCAGAGGAAGAAGGCGTTTCAAGCTACGCGGGATGAATCATCCTTGGAGGATGAAGAAGAGGCCCCGCACTCCAACCTCCTCGCGCTGACTACCTCGGAAGACCTCGACTCCGTAACATAATCAAAACCTGATGAAGACGTCGGCACCGGAAAGCTCTCGATCTCAGAGGACGGACGAATTACGGTAAGAGGCTATCCTAAATCAGAGCTTTACGACTTAATCTCTTACTTGTCTCGCAAGTTGGCAAAAGCCAATGTCCGGGTTGAAACCCTCCGACAGGAAGTCAAATTCCTGAAAGAGGAAGTCAACTCGAGTTCCTTAACTGAGTCAGTTCAAGAAGGAACCTCAACGCAAGTTCAAAAGCTTGAGGAAGAGAATTCCTCATTGAAAACTCAAGTCAAGGAACTCAGAGTCGCATTAGAAAGATTTACTTCGGGTTCCAAGAATCTTAACATGATTCTTGAAAATAGAAGTCAATTCCAAATCAATCCGGACTAGGTTATCAAACCAACCCGTGATACAGATCTTATTACTCTGTATTGAACCAAACTAGAACCTGAGTCCAAGCATGGGTCCCTAAGCTATGTTTGACCAAACAAGCTGGACCAAACCAATATTGGATCCCCAAGGACAAGATTCACATCTTGCCTAGTCCATATCGAGGCTTTAGTCCAGGGGGAGCCAATATAAAAACTATTTTTATACTTAGATGATTTTTTAAATTATTGCTTGATGTTTGTTTATTTCTTTTCGCAATATTATTCTGCTTAGACTTAGGAATGGTTAGTTAAGGATAAGACTTATTTGAAACTTGACTTATCCCAAGTGGTAAGCATAGAGACATGTGTTGCTTGAGGTTCCGGGTTTGAGTCCTCTTAGCAACAAATAATTCCCCTCTTTGAGGGGCCATTGACTGTGGTGCTATCTTGACAGTGAAACCTCTTATCAACTTAGTGGAACCATGCCTCCAAAAATCCCTTAGGAGGTTTCTGAATATGGGGTTGTTTCGGCGGTGCAATCGGTCAATATAAAAAGTTTACCAGACAGTTTACAAAGTCAAAGTGACTTATCCCAAGTGGTAAGCATGGAGACATGTGCTGCCTGAGGTTCCGGGTTCAAGTCCTCTTAGCAACAAATAATTTCCCTCTTTGAGGGGTCGTTGATTGAGGTGCTGTCTTGACAGTGAAACCTCTTACAACTTAGTGGAACTGTGCCTCCAAAAATCCCTTAGGGGGTTTCTGAATATGGGGTCGTTTCGGCGGTGGGGCCGGTCACTATAAAAAGATTACCTGGACAATTTTAGTGTATTCACTTGCAATCCCAAGTGGTAAGTACTGAGACATGTCGTGCTTGAGGTTTTGGGTTCGAATCCTTTTAGCAACAAATAAATCTCCTCTTGACTTGGTCAAACTGACCAGCTTTTTAGAAATCACCACAGGTTGTTGCGTGATTTGGCCATCGGGCACCGATTTCATCAGTGGTGAAGTCGCCACGTGTTTCCGTCCTGTAATTTACCCTCGTTTACCGGTAGAGACTCTCGTTGAAGGCTGTGGGGTAGGGTCGGTCAGGCAAGCGGATTAGTCGGGCGCAAGCTTAGATACCCCTTGTAAATAAAAAAAAAATATAGTATTAGGAGGAGGTGAGATGATAGTACATTAGGGAAGCCTGTCTAAGGAGTCAAGTAGGGTAAGGCGTACCCTATTTGATCTGTTTAGCCCGGTGGAACTAGCCGAAGCTACCTCTCCAAATCCTAAGCTAGTTAGACCAGAGGGTCTCAAAAAGTAATTTGAAAATGATCTTTCTTTAAAAGGCTTTATCTAGGAAAGAGTTGTTGATCCAATAAGGCTACAACCAAAGAAAGCCTCTGTGCCTTGCCAAGACCTGGAAGTCAATTATCGAAACTCACTTTTAAATTACTATTTGTGAAACCCAAATGTAACGCAAGCTTCAATTAAATCATAGATTTAACATAAAAACAAAGATAAAAATAATAGATCTCACAAAATAGATAAGGAAACCTGTTTTGTCACTTAGAATTGGGTGAGATGTCTAGGACCTAATAATCTAGTCCAACCAACTAAATTAATCCTACCCTTAATATGCATTTAATCAAATTCAACAAATTCCATATTTTCAAAATTAATTTCACCTAATATTTTTCAAAATTTAATTTCACTTAATATTTTTAAAATTAATTTCACTTAATATTTTCAAAATTAATTTCACCTATTATTTTTCAAAATTTAATTTCACTTAATATTTTTCAAAATTTAATTTCACTTAATTAATTTCACTTAATATTTTCAACATTAATTAAAACTTAAATTTTCAAAATTAATTCAAACTCAAATTGTTTTAACCTAAAACTAAAAATCTGTCTCACAAAAGGAACTCATAAGATCAACATGCTTAATAACCTTAGATATGGGTGAGACAGATTAGGCAGTGAAATTCAATCAATCTATCCTTCTACATAAATGGATCCAAATCAAAAATACATTATGTGTAGGAACATAAAGATTTGGACCAATGGATATTGGATAGTGGATGCTCCAAACACATGACTAGGGATAAATTGAAGTTGACTAAAATCAAGTTCAAAGACGTAGGCTCAGTGGCATTTGGCAACAATGTCACACTTAAGATAATTGGGTCAGGTAATATTGAACTAAATTCTGATTTCATTATCAAAAAGGTATTGCTAGTTGAAAACTTTAAATTTAACTTACTTAGCATTAGCCAACTGTGTGATACTGGTTATGTAGTTACCTTCACCAATTCTGACTGCCTGATTAGGAATCTACAAGACCCAGAAGTTACACTTAAGGGCAATAGAAAGAACAATGTCTATACAATTAATCTACCTGTAACACCTAAATATTTTCTAACTCAACTAGAAGAAACCATTTTATAACATAGAAGACTAGGCCACACCCATACAAAGTTAATTTCAAACCTATGTCAACTTGGACTAGTTAAAGGGATACCAAAAATTAAAAACTTTGAAAATACCATCTGTAATCCATGTCAACAAGGTAAACAAATCAAGTTAACCCACAAATCAACCCAGTCAGACTTAACCCAAGCCACACTTGTGCTCCTACACCTAGACCTATTTGATTCACATGGAGCCAAGTCGCTAAGTGGGAATCGGTACTGCTTAGTAGTTATTGATGATTACTCGAGGTTTACCTGAGTCAGATTCTTAAAGACCAAAGATGAAACATTTGACTCATTCAACAATTTGTGTAAAAAGCTAGAGAATTAAAATGACACAAACATTAAAAGACTCAGGAGTGACCATGGGGGAGAATTTGAAAATCAAAGATTTAATGAATTCTGTAAAATTAATGGGTATATCCATGAATTTTCATGCCCTAGAACTCCCCAACAAAATGAAATAGTTGAGAGAAAAAATAGAACCCTTCAGGAAGCTGCTAGTGTTGGATCGAGAAAAAGGATGGGGGGGGGGTGAATATCAGCCTCGATCTTTTTCTTCAGCGAGGCATCCCATTCTGTGTAATGTTGTGCCACTCCTTCAGCATTCGTGGGGATTTCCAAACCAGATTGGATTATGATCCACATATCTACCTGAGTTTTCAGGTGGACTTCCATCCGACTCTTTCAGTAGGAGAAGTCCTCTCCATTGAAGAGTGGTGGTCTGGTTGTACTAAAACCCTCTTGCATGGCCATTTAGTATTTCTGAAATAAAACAAAAAGAAAGGAAAATTTGTCCCAAGACTTGGTCTTGGATTAGTAGTGCGGGAATAAGATAATAAAGTAAAAACGATCAAGTGGTATTGCACCAACCTCGATTAACGAGAAAAATTCAGAAAAGAAAAAGAATTAAAAAAATTTGTAAAATCCGAAAAACTCTCAAATTGGTGGTTGCACCAAATTTGAGCCACCCGCTCTAATACCACTTGTTGGATCGAGAAAAACGATAGAGGGGGGGGTGAATATCGTTAAAACCTTTTTTTCGGATTAAGGAAAGAGTAAATGCAGCGGACTAGGGCACCCGGGACCTCCTGGGCGCCTAGCTTGACTTGGTCAGCTGGCTTCGTGGCTGATTTGCTTCGATTACCTCTTTGGCTTTGACCTTGGGCGCCCGGGACCTCTGGGGCGCCTAGCCCAGTGTGATTTCGATGCGGTTCTTGCTTCCTTGTTGTTTTGGCTTTGACCTTGGGCGCCCGGGACCTCCCGGGCGCCTAGCCCAGCTGCCTGCCCCTTTCCTTTGGGGCGTTCTGAGCTGTAGCAACACATTCCTTTGGTCCCTGCAACCAAGGTTAGTTCCAAAACATACAAGGCAAGAATATTAGTTAATATTTACAGTCGTAGCTGTCTTGGTTCTGACTTCAGGTCTCCCAAATGGAACCCTAGGTCGAACCAACGCCTACTTTTCCCTCGATGGGGAACGCATCCTCACCTACTCCTCTTAAGAGATTTTACCTTTTGCCAACCGGCTCCTTTGGTTGGACTTTTGCCCAATCCCTCTGACCAGGTCTTCGTGCCCAACTTACGGTCAGGTCTTCGGTGCCCAGCCCCTTGCCAGGACTTCTTGCCCAGTCCTCGACCAGGACTTCTTTGCCCGACTTCCGGTCAGGTCTTCTTGCCCAGTCCTTGACCAGGACTTCTTTGCCCAGCCCTTTGCCAGGACTTCTTGCCTAGTGCACCTAGGACTTCTTCCTGCACACTCAGTGAACATGCTAAACAACAATAGCATCTTAACTTCTGAACTCTTTGCCATTATTAAAACCCAGGTTTGACTTAGGTGCTGCCTGCACCAACAATCTCCCCCTTTTTGATTTATGGCAACCCGGTTCAAAAAGTTAAGTTAAACAATAATAGGTAAAGTATCAGTTTTAATTTCCTCCCGTGGAAGAAATCTCCCCCTGAGTTTTTCAAAAATTCATGGGGTTTTTGAAAAAGTTTCTAAGTCTAAAATTGAAAAAGTTTTTTTCAGGTTTTCAATACTTAGAAAACTTTCAAGAAGTGATTTTTGAGTTAGAACAAAAATTTTCCAAAATATTTTGAGTTGGGCACTTAGAAAATTTTTCAACACATCTAGCTTTTAGCACTTAGAAAATTTTCAGGAGAATTTTGAAATTAACACTTAGAAAATTTTCCACTACAAAAAAATTTTAGAGAAAGTGCTTAAAATTTTTGTCAGCAATTTTAAGTTAAGTACTTAAAATAATTTTCAAAACACTTTTGTTTTTGTAAAAAAAATTTCTAAATTGCTTTTGAATTTTTTTTTGAATTTTTTTTAACACTTAGAACAATTTTCAAGCAGTTTTAATACTTTGAAAAAATAATTTTAAGCAAAATTTTGAATTTGTAACTTAGAAAAATTTCAGAGAAATCTTAGAGCAAGTTCTTAGAATATTAACTTTCAAAAGGAACTTAAGTACTTAGAGAACTTTACTTTTTGAAAAAGGAGATAAAGGTTTTGAAAAAATTTAATTTGAAAAAATTTAAAATTTCAAACCCCTTCTTTTCTCTCCTTTCCAATCTCTCCCCCTTTTCCATATATCAAAAAAATATAGCAAAAAACTGAGTAATAAAAATAAGGTGCTGTACTGAACCAATTCTAAGTATAAACTGGACCAAATCAATTTAAATTTTCTCTTTCGGGTCCTGTCTAGCCCAAGTAGTTACTTACTAACTGTTGTAAATAATAGCTTTTGCTAGGGTTAGTCAAGTTAAGTGATCTGATTAAGTTAGATTTTCTAAGCTTGACACTTAACCTGATTGTTGTTCAGTTAGTATTTATTGCCCCAATTACTGCAGATGCACTGACTTAAAGCATCTTGAATCAAGGCATAGATCTAAACATCTCAACCCAGTCTAGGTTATCAATCAAAAGTACCCTAAGGTGTTTGTGAGATGCTGGCCTCTAGATCTATAAGTGCATGCAGTTCCAGAGTTAGGGCCAAAGCTAAGTCCATTTGCGAAAAAGCCCTAGTTTTGAAGGGGGTAAGTTTTGAAAAGAAACTAAATCAGAAAATCATTTTTTAAAAAAATTAAAAAATGATTTTGTAAATGAAATAAGAAGTAAAACAGTTTTTGAAAAGAAGCATAAGTAGAGCAGTCCTATTCTACCAAGCATAACCCTAACTGCCTTCTTAGTGAACTGAACTCAGACTCAGGTAGGGGTTCGGTGAATATATCAGCTAAGTTAGATTTTGAGTCTACATGCTTAAGGACTATCTCACCCCTGGCTATATGATCTCTTATGAAGTGGTGTTTAACTTCTATGTGTTTGGTTCCAGAGTGTTGGATTGAGTTCTTGGTTAGATTAATTGAACTTATATTATCAATGTAGACTTGGGTTTGGGTGTAGTCAAGTTGGAAGTCTTTAAGAGTGTGCATCATCCATAAGAGTTGTGCTACACACTCTCCTAATGCAACATACTCAGCTTCGGTTGTGGATAGAGCTACGCAGTGTTGCTTTCTACTGCACCAACTGATTAGACTATTTCCTAAAAGTTGACAGCTTCCACTTGTACTCTTTCTATCTAGTTTGCAACCAGCATAGTCAGAATTCGAGTATCCTGACAGGTCAAAAGTTGAGGTCCTAGGATACTAAATCCCTACATTTAGGGTGCCCTTAATGTACCAAAGTATTCTTTTTAGGGCTGCTAAGTGCATTTCCTTAGCACAGGTTTGGTATCTAGCACATATACCTATAGTAAAAGGATATCAGGTCTGCTGGCTGTAAGGTAAAGTAGACTACCTATCATACTTCGATATAGTTTAAGGTCTACAGGTTTACCATCAGGGTCACTATTTATTTTTACATTTGTGGCCATAAAGGTACTTATGCTTTTGGAGTTATCCATTTTAAATTTCTTTATTAACTCCTTAGCATATTTGGATTGATGGACATAATTTTCATCCCTAGTTTGCTTAATTTTTAATCCTAGAAAGAAGTTGAGCTCACCAACTAAGCTCATTTCGAATTCTTTTTCCATTATTTTTACAAATTCTTTTAAGAAATTTGACTTAGTGGATCCAAAAATTATATCGTCAACATAGATTTGGGCAATAAAGATGTCTTTTTCTAAGGTCTTAACAAAAAGAGTTGAGTCAATTTGTCCTTGGTTAAATTCCTTAGAAATGAGGTAGGTTGACAGACGTTCATACCATGCCTTAGGTGCTTGTTTTAGTCCATACAGTGCCTTATTGAGTTTGTAAACATAGTCAGGTTTTTCTAAGTCCTCAAAACCGGTGGGTTGTCCTACATAGACCTCTTCTCTGATAAACCCATTCAGAAAGGCGGACTTTACATCCATTTGGTAGAGTTTAAATCCTTTATGAGCTGCAAAGGCTAGCAACATTCTAATAGACTCAAGTCTGGCTACTGGGGCATAGGTTTCGTCATAGTCTAACCCTTCGACTTGACTGAACCCTTAAGCTACTAAGCGGGCTTTATTTCTAACTATTTCTCCTTGGTCATTTAGCTTATTCCTAAACACCCACTTAGTATCAATAATGGATTTGCCCTCAGGTTTAGGTACTAGTTCCCAGACTTGGTTCCTTTCAAATTGGGCTAACTCCTCTTGCATTGCTATGATCCAATCAGGATCAGGTAAGACTTCCTCTATAGTCTTAGGTTCAATTTTCGAAATCAGTGCAATCTGACTAAGATTTCTATAGGAGGACTTAGTTCTGACTCCTAAGGTTGGATCACCCACAATTTGATCAGTTGGGTGACTGAGTCTAGGTTTCTTGGATCTTCTATTACTTGGTTCAGCCTCAGGTCTGGCTGGACGGTTCGGTTCAGTAGTTGGTTCAACTACTTGGGTTGGTTCAATTGACTCAGTAGTTGGTTCAATAGTTAGTTCATTTAGAGGTTCAAGTAGTGGTTCAATAATTTGTTCATTATCTTCAATTGACTTTGCACCCAAAGACCCTTAGGTAATGTAGGTTTGGAAGTCTATGGTAGTATAATTCATAGGGAGTTTTATTATGTCGTTTGTTAATTAGGACCCTATTTTGGATATAGCAAGCCGTACTAATTGCTTCTGCCTAAAATTGGTTGGCTAGATTGAATTCATTGAGCATAGTCCTAGTGGCTTCCTGTAGGGTTCTATTTTTCCATTCGACTATCTCATTTTGCTGGGGGGGTTCTAGGATACGAAAATTCATGTATATACCCGTTTATTTTACAAAATTCCTCGAACCTTTGATTCTCAAACTCTCCCCCGTGATCACTCCTAAGTCTTTTGATTTTGGTATCATTTTGATTTTCAATTATCTTACAATAATCAATAAACAGGTTTAGGGTTTCATCCTTAGTCTTTAGGAACATTACCCAAGTAAACCTAGAGTAATCATCTATAATTACTAAGCAGTACCGGTTTTCGCTTAGTGACTTGGCTCCATGTGAATCAAATAGGTCAAGGTGCAGGAGCTCAAGTGTGGTTTGAGTTATGTCTGATTGAATTTGTTTGTGATTAGACCTGGTTTCTTTACCTTGGTTGCATGATTCACATATCATGTTTTCATGGTTCTTAATTTTTGGTATTCCTTTAATTAGACCAAGTTGGGTGATTTTTGAAATTAATCTTAGATTAGTGTGACCTAATCTCCTATGCCAGAGGTTTGATTCTTCTAACTGAGTTAAGAAGCATTTAGGTACTAAGGGTAGGTTTATAGAGTAAACGTTATTTTTCCTAGTGCCCTTAAGCATGACTTCTGAGTCTTGCAGATTTCTAATCAGGCAGTCAGAGTTGGTGAAGGTAACTACATAACCAGTATCACATAATTGACTTATACTAAGCAAATTAAATTTAAAGTTCTCAACCAAGAGTACCTTTTAAATTACAAAATCAGATTTGAGTTCAATGTTACCTGACCCAATGACTTTGAGTGTAGCATTGTTGCCAAATGCTACTGAGCCTAGGTTCTTAAACTTGAGTTTGGTGAATTTCAATTTGTCCCCAGTCATGTGTCTGGAGCACTCGCTATCCAACATCTATTGGTCCAAATCTTTATGTTCCTACACATAAAGAATTTGTTGATTTGGATCCAATTAGAATTAAGGATAGCTTAAATTGATTTTCACAACCTAGTCTATCTCACCCAATCTATAGTTATCAATCACGTTAACCTTATGGGTTTTGTGAGACAGGTTTTAATAGAAGTAAAGATTTTATTTTGAAAACCCATGATTAGTTTTGAAAAATTAAATTAATTTTGAAAAACAATTAATTATGCTTTTAAATTTTATTTTTGAAAAAAATTGGTTGAATCTAAGATTAATTGAAATATATGTTAGATTCAAATCTGACAATAGTAAAATAAATTTAGTTTTCAATAATCGGCTTCCAGGTCTTGGCGAGTCACTAGGCCTTCTTTGGTCGTAGCCTTATTGGATCATCAACCCTTTCCTTGACAAAACCTTTTATTGAAAATCCATTTTCAAGTTACTCTTTGAAAGATTTTGGTCTAACTAGTTTGGGTCTTGGATCGGTAGCTTCGGCTAGTTCTGCCAAAAATGGCTTCCCTAACGTACTATTATCTCACCTCCACCCAATACTATGTTGTTCAAATTTCAGTTAATCGTTTTAGTCCTTAAACTAACCAGTCCTAGGTCTAAGCATGATAATTTGCAGAAGATAAATAAACAAGCAAGCATGCAATTTTAAAATAAGAAAAGAATTTATCTAACTATAAAAATTGTTTTTAAGTTGGCTCCCCTTGGACTAAAGCCACGGTAATGATTAGGCAAGATATGAATCTTGTCCTTGGGGATCCAATACTGGCTTGGTCCAGCATGGTTGTTCAGGCAAAGTTTGGGTACCCATGCCTAAACTTTGGGCCTAGATTGGTTCAATATAGCATAGTATCACCTTTGTCTAGACTTGGTTCGATACCCTAACCCGGATCGATTTAGTACAGACTTCTGTTTTCCAAGGATCATGTCAAGACCCTTGGAACCTGAAGTGAATCATTCTAAAGCTGCTCTAAGGTCCTTGACTTGAGTTCTCAAGGAGGAGTTCTCTTTCTCAAGCTTTTCAACTTGAGTAGAGGTTCCTTCTTGAACCTTCTCAGTCAAAGATCTAGAGTCAGCTCCCTCTTTCAAGAGTTTTACTTCCTGTCAGAGGGGCTCGAATCGGATTTTGGCTTTCACCAAGTTACTAGATAGGTAAGCAATTAATTCTGCTAATTTAACTTTAGAGTAACCACTTACAGTTATTTTGCTGTCCTCTGAAATTGTGAGCCTTCCGTCGTCCGGCTCCAATTCTGATCCGGTGTCGATGTCTTCCAAAGCAGTCAAAGTGAGCAGGTTCGATTGTGGGGCCTCTTCTTCTTCTTCGGAGGAAGACTCGTCCCATGTGGCTTGAAGGGCCTTCTTCCTTCTTGTCTTCTTGGCTTCTTTCAGATTAGGGCACTCCGATTTGTAGTGTCCCTTCTTGTTGCATTCGTAGCAGGTTACGTTTGATTTGGTCTTGGACGTTGATGGTTCAGCTGGATCCTCCTTCTTTCGGCTGGCTTTTCTTCTGTTGGTCTGATGCTTCAGTTCCTTGTAGTAGTCCCGGGCTAGCCGAACCAGCTTGGGTCGATCTCCTTCGTTGTCTTCTGAGTCTGAGTCTGAGTCAGACTCAGGTGCAGGTTGAGGCTTTTTCTTGGCCATCTTTCCTTGGGGTTTTCCTGCAAGAAAAGTAATACCTATCTCGGATAAAGTACAGTTAGACTGCTCATGTAATTCTAGTTCAGAAAATAACTCGTCTAATTTAATTTTGGAAAGGTCTCTAGAAACTTTGTACGCATCTACCATAGATGCCCACAAAGTATTTCTCGGGAAGGCGTTAAGGGTATACCTGATAAGGTCATGGTTTTCTACCTTGTGACCGATTGTGTGTAGATCGTTCATCAGCTCCTGGATCCTGGCATGGAGCTGGGCTGCTGACTCGCCTTCGTTCATTTTGATTGTGTACAATTTGTTCAGCAGTAGGTCCCTCTTGCTGATTCGGGTGTCGGAGGTACCTTCATGCAATTCGATCAACTTACCCCAGAGTTCCTTGGCACTGTTGAAGGGTCCCACTCGGTTCAATTCTTCCTTGGTTAATCCGTATTGGAGTGTCTGGGTTGCCTTTGCATAAGTCTCGATCTTTTCTTCAACGAGGCGTCCCATTCTGTGTAATGTTGTGCCACTCCTTCAGCATTCTTGGGGATTTCCAAACCAGATTGGATTATGATCCACATATCCACTTGAGTTTTCAGGTGGACATACATCCGACTCTTCCAGTAGGAGAAGTCCTCTCCACTGAAGAGTGGTGGTCTGGCTGTACTGAAACCCTCTTGCATGACCATTTAGTATTTCTGAAATAAAACAAAAAGAAAGGAAAATCTGTCCCGAGACTTGGTCTTGGATTAGTAGTGCGGGAATAAGATAATAAAGTAAAAACAATCGAGTGGTGTTGCACCAACCTCGATTAACGAGAAAAATTCAGAAAAGAAAAAGAATTTAAAAAAAATTCGTAAATCCGAAAAACTACCAAATTGGTGGTTGCACCAAATTTGAGCCACCCGCTCTGATACCACTTGTTGGATCGAGAAAAACGATAGAGGGGGGTGAATATCGTTAAAACCTTTTTTTCGGATTAAGGAAAGAGTAAATGCAGCAGAAACAAAACAATCACACAAAAACACAAGTATTTTACTTGGTTTGTAGTCGCGGTCGGCTCCTACTCCAAGGCCTACGGTCCTTGACCGTTTACTTTGGGCAATTCTATAATCGCGCAAAAGGTTTACAAATTTCAGTACAAGAATATTGTAGTAAATGAAAAGAGCTACACTTTTCATTATCGACGCCCGATGTAGATCGTACTTCGGAGCAGAGGGTCGTCGTCGGCGCTGGAATCTTGAAATCAAGTTTGCTGGAGCGGAGCGCTTGAACGAAAAGCTTTGGAGCGTTAGAAAGTTGTTCTCCTGAAGCCTTGGGGTCGAGCACCCTTTTATAGTGCTCCTGGGGGCGCCTGAGACGTCGGGGGCGCCTGACACGTGCCTTCATCTGCGGAAAACTCAATCCGCAGCTCGGTCAGCACTTATCCCCTTCGACTCAGCCTCTGGAGCTGACTGGGGCTCCCGGGACCTCCTGGGCGCCTAGCTTGACTTGGTCCGCTGGCTTCGTGGCTGATTTGCTTCGATTACCTCTTTGGCTTTGACCTTGGGCGCCCGGGACCTCCGGGGCGCCTAGCCCAGTGTGGTTTCGATGCGGTTCTTGCTTCCTTGTTGTTTTGGCTTTGACCTTGGGCGCCCGGGACCTCCCGGGCGCCTAGCCCAGCTGCCTGCCCCTTTCTTTTGGGGCGTTCTGAGCTATAGCAACACATTCCTTCGGTCCCTACAACCAAGGTTAGTTCCAAAACATACAAGGCAAGAATATTAGTCAATATTTACAGCCGTAGCTGTCTTGGTTCTGACTTCGGGTCTCCCAAATGGAACCCTAGGTCGAACCGACGCCTATTTTTCCCTCGGCGGGGAACGCGTCCTCACCTACTCCTCTCAGGAGAGTTTACCTTTTGCCAACCGACTCCTCCGGTTGGACTTTTGCCCAATCCCTCTGACCAGGTCTTCGTGCCCAACTTACGGTCAGGTCTTCGGTGCTCAGCCCCTTGCCAAGACTTCTTGCCCAGTCCTCGACCAGGACTTCTTTGCCCGACTTCCGGTCAGGTCTTCTTGCCCAGTCCTTGACCAGGACTTCTTTGCCCAGCCCTTTGCCAGGACTTCTTGCCTAGTGCACCTAGGACTTCTTCCTGTACACTTAGTGAACATGTTAGACAACAATAGCATCTTAACTTCTGAACCCTTTGCCATTATCAAAACCCAGGTTTGACTTAGGTGCTGCCTGCACCAACAGCTAGGACCATGCTCAACGAATACAACTTATCCAATCAATTTTGGGCGGAAGCGATAAACACAACCTGTTACATTCAAAATAGGGTCCTGATAAATAGAAGACACAACAAAACCCCTTATGAAATTTATTACCACAGACTACCAAATTTATATTATCTAATGGTGTTTGGGTGTAATGTACACATTTTGAATACTAAGGACTACCTAAGAAAATTCCAATCAAAATCAACTCCAGGTACTTTTATAGGATATTCAACAATAAGTAGGGCATATAGGGTCTACAATAAACAAACCCTTAAAATTGAAGAAATCACAAATCTAATATTCGATGAAGAAAATGTAACAAAACCTACTGTCAACCTAAACAACCCACCAAGCCTAAATACTTCAAATCATGATCAAGAAGAAATTGAACCATTGATTGAACTATTAATTGAACCATCAATTGAACCAACTACTGAGTCATCAATTGAACCAATAGCTAAACCAACCCAAGTAGTTGAACCGATCCCTGAACTAAACCTACGAACCGGACCTTAGGCTAAACCAAGTTCTAGGAGAACTAAGAAACCTAGATTGAATCATCCATCTGACCAAATCTTGGGTGATCCAACCTTAGGGGTCAAACCTAGATCTTCCTATAGAAATCTTAGACAAATTGCACTAATTTCAAAAATAGAACCTAAGACTATAGAAGAAGCCCTGCCTGACCCATATTGGATCATTGCGTGTAAGAAGAACTAGCCCAATTTGAGAGAAACCAAGTCTGGGACTTAGTACCTAAACTAGAAGATAAGTCAGTTATATGCACTAAGTAGGTATTTAGAAACAAGCTAAATGATCAAGGTGAGATTGTGAGAAACAAAGCCCGCTTAGTAGCCAAAGGATTTAGTCAAGTTGAAGGGTTGGATTATGATAAAACTTATGCCCCCGTAGCTAGACTTGAATCAACCAGGATGTTACTAGCTTTTGCAGCCCATAGAGGTTTTAAATTATACCAAATGGATGTTAAGTTTGCCTTTCTTAATGGATTTATAAAAGAGGAAGTATATGTTGGTGCAATCGACCCAAGTTTGATCGGGTATATTATAGATTTTGATGTGTTTGTCAATATGAGTAAGTTAGGGTTTCATGTTGATCTAATATGTGTATGTGAGTGTGCAAGTTTGCAGAATACACATAGACTTAGTTGGACGTTTTTGGGGCTGGTGAAGGATGACATGGGTAGACAAGCCATGGGCTTGCATGCATCCGAGGGACCGTGGACAAAGCAGGGATGATGAGCCGAGAGAGGATGGCATGAGAGATAAGCCGTGGGCTTGCATACATCCGAGGGATGAGAGCCAAAGTCGAAGAGGGCTTAAAGGCAACAGGTCGAGGCTGCTGGAGTAGGGACAATGAGCTGAGGGAAGTGGACTTCGAGGCATATACGAAGGATAGCATGGGAGACAAGTCGTGGGCTTGCATGTATCTGAGGGACGAGAGCCAAAGTCGAAGAGGGCTTGAAGGCAACAGGTCGAGGCTGCTGAATGAAGAGTCAACTGAGTTGTGAGGATTCAAGTACTGAGAGAACTGTACTCGGGAAGGGAAATCCTAGGGTTCGAGTACTGAGAGAATTGTACTCGGGAAGGAAAATCTTAGGTGGCAGTCGACTGATGCTTGATCAGTCGACTGAGGTAGAGCACAGAGAGATCAGTCGACTGATGCTTGGATCAGTTGACTGATATAGTCGACTGGTGTCGACCAGAATGTGAATCGTCAGGGGGTGACATTCAAATTCGTGAAGACCAGTCGACTGGTGTAGCACTAGTCGACTGGTAACGGTTAGAACAGCATCGAGCACTATTTAAGAGAGCTCATTTTTGGCTGTTCTTTCTTGGCGAAACAAGCTTGGTCAAAGCCTGTTAGTAGCCTACAAGTGCTCAGTTTGTGTCAAGGATTGTGACGAGGTTCTCCACCCACAAAGAGTGACAAGAGCTAGCCGGAGGTGCTCTGGGGAATCATCCACCGAAGGATCAGGATCGTCCACTTTACGGATAGCCGTGGAGTATGAGTTTCATCTCCGAACAACGTAAAGGTGATGTGTTAGCATTGTTTAGTTTAGATTTGAGATTTCTGCTTGCGCTTGCTAAGCATTGTAGGAAGAAAATCGAAGAGAAAGCTATTCACCTCCTATAGCTAAACGGAAAGGTCCCAACAGTATATGTACGCCAACCCCCAGGATTTGAGGACTTAGACAATCCTAAGCATGTGTTCAAACTTAGGAAAGCCCTTTATGGGTTAAGATAAGCACCTAGGGCCTGGTACAAAAGACTATCCACCTACCTGATTTCTAGGGGATTTAACCAAGGCTAAATTGACTCAACCCTATTTGTTAAAACCTTAGAAAAAGACATTTTTATAGCCTAAATCTATGTAGATAACATAATTTTTGCGTCAACTAATTCTAATTTTTTAAAAGATTTTGTTAAGATTATGGAGAGTGAGTTTGAAACGACCCTAGTAGGTGAACTAACCTTTTTCCTAGGTCTCTAAATAAAATAAACCAGGGATGGTAACTACGTTAATCAATCCAAATATGCAAAAAAATTAATCAAAAAATTCAAAATAGAAAACTCTAAGAATTTAGGTACTCCCATGGCCACAAATGTCAAATTAGACAATGACCCTGAAGGTAAGTCAGTTGATTTAAAACTATATAGAAGTATGATAGGTAGTTTACTATACCTAACTGCTAGTAGACCCAACATCCTGTTTGCAGTGGGGATGTGCGCAAGATACCAAACCTGTGCTAAGGAGTCTCACTTAGCTGCCATAAAAAGAATCCTTTGGTACATAAAGGGTACCCTAAATGTAGGTGTTTGGTATCCTAGGGCCTCTAACTTTGAATTATTAGGATACTCTGACTCAGACTATGCCGGATGTAAACTAGATAAAAAAAGTATAAGTGGAAGTTGTCAATTACTAGGACACAGTCTAGTCAGCTATTGCAGTAGAAAGCAACATTGTGTTGCCTTATCCACAACTGAAGCAGAATATGTGGCCCTAAGAGAGTGTGTAGCACAACTGTTATGGATGATGCACACCCTTAAAGATTTTAAGCTAAACTATGCCTAAATTAAAGTATTCATTGACAACATAAGCTCGATCAATCTTACAAAAAAATCCTATTCATCACTCCCGAAGCAAACACATTGAAGTAAAACATCATTTTGTTAGGGATCACATTGCCAGGGGTGAAATCGTAGTTACACATGTGGACTGAAAATCTAATCTAGCTGACATCTTCACGAAACTCTTACCTGAGTCTGAATTTAATTTACTAAGAAGGCAGTTAGGGTTATGCTTAGTAGAATAGAACAGTGTTTATTTATTTTTTCAAAAACTTGTTTTAAACTAATATTTCATATTTTTTTGAAAAATCATTTTACTTATTAAGTTTTAAATTTTAAAATTCTTTTTCGACTTATATTTTTCAAAAAATTACCCCCTTTAAAACTAGGTTTTTCTACGCAATGGACTTAGCCTAGGACTTAACCCTAGAATTGCATGCTCCTATAGATCTAGAGCCAGCATCTCACAAACACATTAGGACACTTTGATTGATAACCTAGACTGGGTTGAGATGCTTAGGTCTATGCCTTGACTCAAGATGTTTTAAGTCAGTGCATCAAGAGCAGTTGAGGCGATAAATACATTTGAACAGCAATCAAGCTAAGTGTTCAAGCCTAGAAAATCTAACTTGATCAAATCACTTAACTTGACTAACCCAGTGAAAGTTGTTGTTATATAACAGTTAGTAAGTAGCTAACTGGGTTAGACAGGGCCCGAATGAGTTCAATTTAGTTTGTTTGGTTTTTTGGCTTGGACCCACTAGAATTGGTTCAATATATGTTTAAAATTTAATTCTGCAAAATAAACTGGCTCTGATACACTATTTTTTCGATAAGTAAGGTTTTATTTAATATATGGCAAGGGGGAAGAGTAAGAAAAAATAAAGTTAAAATAAATTTTTTAAGTGCAAAATTTTTTTAAGTGCAAAATTTTTTATGTGTAAAAATTTCTTTTAAGTGCAAAAATGTTTTTAAGTGCAAACTTTTTTTCTAAGTGCAAAATGTTTTTTAAGTGCAATTTTTTTTTGTTAAGTGCAAAATTTTTTTTTCAAGTAAGAAAAAGTTAAAATTCCCTTTTCAAGAAAAAAGTTAAAATTTTTTCAAAAGGTGTCTTAACTGTTTCCAACTTTAAAAGTTTTGCAAAATTAACTTTATCAAAATCCGCTTGTCTTACTTTTAAATAGACTTTAAATTTTTCCTCAAAAAGGGTATACTCAATCAAAAAGTTTTTTTTTTTTTTGAAAAACTGCATATTTTTGAAAGCTTTAGGGAGAGAATCTTTAATTCAGGGGGAGCTTAATGCATGTTTTTCAAAAATATTTTTTTAAAGGGAAAAAAGAGGAAATATGTCTGTGTTAAAATAACTGTTTTATTTCTCTGTTTTAACTTTACTTTTGAACTAGGTTACCATAAATCAAAAAGGGGGTGATTATTGGTGCCGGAAGCACCAGATTGAATCTCGGTTTTGATGATGGCAAAGGGTTCAAAGTTAAGGTTAAATTGTTATCTAATAAATCTGTTAAGTGTGCAGAAATGTCCTTGGTAAGCTAGGCACGAAGTCTTTGTTGGGACCTTGTCGTTTAGCTAAAGGGGGGGGTGAATATCTACTTTTCGATTTTCTTCCTACACGTGTTAGCAAGCGCAAGCGGAAAACTAAAACAATAAACTAAAACAATACTAACACCAAACCTTTACGTGGTTCGGAGATGATACTCCAACTCCACGGTTGTCCGTAAGATGGACGATCCCGATCCGTCGATGGATGACCCCCCGGAACACCTCCAGCTAGCTCTTGTCACTCCTTGTGGGTGGAGAAACCTCGCCACAATCTCTTGATAACTTCTGAGCACCTGTAGGCTACTAACAGGCTTTACCCAAGCTTATTTCGCCAAGGAAACTCAACCAAAAATGAGCCCTCTTAAATAGTGCTCGATACTGTTCTGACCATTACCAGTCGACTGGTGCTAACACCAGTTGACTGGTCCTCTTTGAATTTGAATGTCACAGCCAACGCTTCGAATTCTAGCCGACACCAGTCGATTGATCGTAGATCAGTCGACTGATGTAGAGCACATAACTGATGTAGAGATCTTTTTGTGCTCTACATCAGTCGACTGATCCAAGCATCAGTCGACTGCCACCTTCTCAAGCCAAGTGTTTCCCTTCCCGAGTATAATTCTCTCAGCACTCGAACCCTCACGACTTAGTTGACTCCTCATCCAGCAGCCTCGACCTGTTGCCTTCAAGCATTCTTCGACTTTGGCTCTCGTCCCTCGGATGCATGCAAGCCCACGACTCATCTCCACATGCCATCCTTCGCATATGTCTCGAAGTTCGCTTCCCTCGGCTCATCGTTCCTGCTCCCAGCAGCCTCGACCTGTTGCCTTCAAGCCTTCTTCAACTTTGGCTCTCGTCCCTCGGATGCATGCAAGCCCATGGCTCGTCTCCCTATGTCATCCTTCGCGTATGCCTCAAAGTTCGTTTCCCTTGGCTCATCGTCACTGCTTTGTCCATGGTCCCTCGGATGCATGCAAGCCCATGACTCGTCTCCCCATGACATCCTTCACCAGGCCCGAAGACGTCCAACTAAGTCTATGTGTATCCTGCAAACCTGCACACTCGCATACATATATTAGATCAACATGAAATCTTAACTTAATCATATTGACACACACATCAAAACTCATGATTTTACCCGATCACATTTGGGTCGATTGCACCAATAATCTCTCCCTTTTTGATGTGTGGTAATATGTTTATGTTAGGTACAAAAACAACAATTGAAAATTACAGACATACATTCTCCCCCTTAACCTATGCCTCCATATATAATTCTCAATTTTAGCATAACCATAAGTTAAGTTACAAACATAACTTAAACCTCCTAATTCTCCCCCTTTGACACCATCAAAAGGATTGCTCCAAGCAATATTAATCATTGGTATCAATTAGGAATACCTTTCTTGTCTGAAAATCCCCAAAAATTAGAAACCATCAACACCAGTCGACTGCATCAGTTACCAGTCAACTAGTGCCTTTGGACTGCAAACCCATAGAAAGTTCAGTCGACTGCCCCCAGGGGGCAGCCGACTGATACATATCAGTTTGAACATTTCAACTTTTAAGCTGAAATTTAGAAATGCATAATAAATTCCATACAATTCAAAAGCACTTTTTCTTCACAAGGGAATGAGTAATTGGATAGAAAGATTGATGTTATGAAAGCACAGCTCGAATCCCCTTATATATACTACATCCGGGCGCCTGAGTGGCTATAGGGGCGCCTCCAAGGTGAAGCAATTTGATCCAAACCAATGAAATAACCGTAGGGATAAACCTGCCATCTTAGGCACCCCTATGCTCAAAGAGGTGCCTCACCATGTGGGCGCCTGGGATGATGGGGGTGCCCGGGAACTCCTTTTTCGGGCCTTGATCATTTGTGTTTGTTCTCCTATCTTTCCTCCAACTCCAGGTTCCTGCAAGACAAACAAACAAGCCTAAGCGTAAATCTCGTAAATCTGATTAACAACTAGAGCTGTCTGATTATGACTTTAGATTTCAAATGAAATCTTAGGTCGAATCGACGCCTACTCATCTCTTTTTCGGGAAACGCGTCCTCACCTACTCCACTCTAGAGAAGTTACCTTTTGCCAATCGGGATCTCCGATTGGACTTTTGCTCGACCTTCGAGACTCTCAGATCTTGAGACGTCTGATTCTCGACCCGTCTCTACTTTTATCCATAGTCCTCGCTCGACAAAGTTTGTTGGTGCTGGAAGCACCAAAGTCGAGCCTATGTTTTAATAATGGCAAAGGGTTTAGAAGTTAAGGTGTTGTTGTGATCTAACAATGCTGATTAAGTGTGCAGGGAAAGTCCTAGGTACACTAGGCACTAAGTCCTGGTTCTATGAATTGGGCACTAAATCCTAGCCGCGGGTTGGGCAACTAAGTCCTGACGTAAGGTTGGACACTAAGACCGGGTGAGTGAAGCTGGGCACTAAGACCCGGTGAGTGAAGCTGGGCACTAAGACCTGGTCACGGATTGGGCATGAAGACCTGGTGAGTGAAGCTGGGCAAAAGTCCAACTGGAGGAGCTAGCTGGCAAAAAGGTAAATTCTCCCAAGAGGAGTAGGTGAGGACGCGTTCCCTGTAGGAGGGAACATTAGGCGTCGGTTCGACCTAGGGTTCCATTTGGGAAGCCCAAAGTCAGAAGCAAGATAGCTCAGGTTGTAAATCATGTTCTAATCTTATCATTTGTATGCTTCTTGTGTCTTTGGAACTGACCCTGGTTGCAGGAACGAAGGGATGAAGGTTTCTGCATTCAGGCGCCTCAATGGAGTGAGGCGCCCTAACTGGGCTAGGCGCCTGTATTGAGACAGGCGCCCCAGCGAAGAGTTATTCCAAAGCAATCAAAGCAACTACCACGCAAGCCTCTGTACCAAGTCAAATGAGGCGCCTGTGTTAACACAGGTGCCCCAGTCAGCTCAGGTACCCCAGTTGAAGGGATAAGCGTTGGCCAAGTCTGCGGATTGGAGTTCTCGCAGGATAGGCCATGTGTTAGGCGCCCCCTTCAACACAGGCACCCCAGTGACTAATATAAATAGGGGTTCACCCCCAAGGCTTCAAGACAACTTGCTCTCTACGCACTCATTCAAGCGCTACGCTCCGACAAGCTCCGTACTCGCGATTCAAGCGCCGATGACGACCCGCTACTCCGAACTTCCAACTTCTCTGGTCGTCGATAAAAGTTCATTTTTGTAAGTGCTGTAATTTCATTTTAAATTCTATATTTGTACTCTAACTTGTAATCTTTTATGAAAATATAGAATTGCCCATCGTAAACGGTCAAGGATCGTGGGCCTTGGAGTAGGAGCCGACCACGACTCCGAACCAAGTAAAAACAAACCGTGTTAGCGATTGTTTTTGCTATTTCCTCTACACAATTACTCACTTTGTCCGAAAATTTTAACGATCGATATTCACCCCCCCTCTATCGATTCAATCCGATCCCATAAAGTCTTCTGCCCGATCATCGACCAGGACATCGTGCCCAATTCCTCAAACCAGGACTTCGGTGCCCAACCCTCGGCCAGGTCTTCGTGCCCAATCCTTAACCAGGACTTCGTGTCCAATTCCTCAAACCAGGACTTCATGCCCAACCCTCAACCAGGACTTCATGCCTTGACAAGGACTTCTTTGCTAGTTATCTTAATCCTAACTAGACTTCTCTCTACTAAACATCAAGTCTTATTTAGCTCAGTCCTTGGTCTATATGACCAGATAAGTTTAGTCACTCTGCCAATCATCAAGTCCTATTTGGCTTATCGCTTGATCAAACTGACTAACCCTGGGTACAAATCACTCTGTCAAACATCAAGTACTGTTTGGCTTATCCTTTTGGTTAAACTAATCAATCCTGGGTTCTTTGCTAAACATCATATCCTGTTTGGCTAAGCCTTGTTTTAACTGACCAAACCTTGGTATGTTGACACACATATCAGATCTAGGTTTGATCACTCTACCAAACATCAAGTCCTGTTTGGCTAACCCTTTGGTCAAACCTAGGTTTTCCCTACCAAACATTAGATCTTGTTTGACTTAACCCTTGATCACTTTGACCAGACCTTGGTCTATTATCAAACATCTAAACACTAGAGGTTGACTGCTCTTGTCTGATCCTTTTTGCATCAATAATCTCTTCATTTTTGATCTTTGACAATAATCTTAAGTTTGGTTGAGGTCTAAGGGTTTCAGGTCAATACTTGGAAGAAATAAAAAAATATAACTTAAGGTACTCTCTCCCGCTTTGACAGACATCAAAAAGAAATATAAAGTAATAACGGAGATTTTAAGTAAAAAATTTAGACCAACAATATAATTTTTGAAAATATTTAAGATTTTTAAAGAAAATTTAATTTTCAAAAATCCTCCCTTTTTAAAAAAAAAACCAAGTACCTTTTTCAAAAAATATTTTAGGGAACGCTAACTACTTGAGTAAAATTTAAAAAGAAAAAGTACTTTATTGATTTGAATTTTCCTAAATCTGATACAATCCTAGGAATCTTGTTGAGTACAAGAAAATTTCCTATGTGTCTTAGAGATTTTGCAATCATGATAAAGTATTTTCAATATATGTACTTAAATTTTCAAAAAATAATAGATTTCTTGGTTTGAATTCCTCCCCAATTTGACACAATCCTATTAGGATGTATACTATAAGCCTAGCTTTTGTATGAACATTTATTTTGGAATAAGAATCACAGTGGTCATGTGTTTGCATTTTATATTTGTTATATGTATGCAATTGTCTATTACTTCACATTGTAGATAACATGGTGTGTGGTGTCACATAAAAGATCATGTTATCAGTTCCTTGTAATGTATAAGTAATAGCTCACAACCAAGATGGATTTGGACAAACCATTGAAACGATTGTAGTGTAATTTGGTATCAGTCTATCTTGACTATAGAATTACACTAGTGCACTTTGTGTGTATTGAGCAGGACCGTTTTGAGGTGATTCGATTTATACTTACTATATAATCAAACAAGACCTCGATTATTATGGATGTACATTCTCTTAATCCCGATATAATAACGGGCACATATACTTAATATTTATTTATTTATTTTACCAATGGGCGAGATTTATTCGTTAAATCAATAGACCCGGTAAATTAGAAAATAATATTATTTATATGGTGTGCCTTGAGGAGCTCATAAGGATTTACATGTAAATCCTGCAGGTCGACTTGGTCCCACATGATAATGAAGTTGAGTGGTACTACTCTTGGATTTATATGTTAATTAATTAAATTGTCAGTAATTTAATTAATTAACAGACATGCGATATCTTAAACACGGGGAGATAATGTACACATAATAAGAAGGAGCCCATACTTTAATGTGGGGTTGGTGCGGTAGTTCAGTAATAACCCTCTAGTGGAGCGGGTTATTATTAATGGATTGGGTTAAAGATCCGTTAGGAGACCATAACTAACTCCTCCTTTTGGTCCCTATTGTAGCCTATAAATACCCTCTTAGGCCATCATGAGAAAAACCCTAAGCCTATTCTTTTCTCCCTCTCTCTCTCTCTCCTCTTGGGCGTGCGATGCTGCCGACAACAAGGGTGGGGCGCAGCTAGGGTTTAGGGAGAAGGAAGAATAACTTTTGCTTCTTCTCTTCTCTTCTCTCCTTTGGGCGTGCGTAACCTTGATGAAAGGAAGGGTCGGCGCAACCTTGAAGGGAAGCTAGGACTGGCGCATCGAGGAAGGGGAAAGGAGGAAGAAGAAGCGTGAGTGGTGGTTGCGGTTTGTTGAGGCAATCTGTGTCCGGAGTGACCAAGTGTTTTGATGTTTGGGCAAAGGGTTTAAGTTAGGTTTACCTTTGTGTTCTTATATGTGTATGTTGAGTGTGCAAGTTGTATAGGTTACACATATGAACTTGACTGGACAGTCTCGGTACGGTGAAGGGTGACATGGAGACAAGCTGGAGGCTTGTGTGCACCCGAGGGACCTTGGAGAGCAGGGACGATGAGCTGAGGGGCGCGGACTTCGAGGCATGCATGAAGGATGGCATGGAGGCAAGCTGGAGGCTTGCGTGCATCCGAGGGATGGGAGCCGAAGATGAAGAGGGCGCGAAGGCAACAGTCGAGGCTGCTGTGGAGGAGTCAGTCGAGTCGTGAGGGTACGAGTGCTGTGTGATTGTACTCGGGAAATCCTAGGGTTTGAGTGCAGAGTGGAATGTACTCAGGAAGGGTAACCTTAGGTGGGTGAGTAGACCAGTCGACTGGTCTGGGGGCAGTCGACTGATGGAACTCACAGAAAGGTCTTAGTCTTGAGACCAGTCGACTGCCCTGGGGGCAGTCGACAGGTAAGTGGCTGGTGAGTTGGCTAAGAATTCGAACGTTGGGGGTGCAACGGTCGAATTTCAGTGGCACCAGTCGACTGCCCTAGGGGCAGTCGACTAGTAGCGAGGGTTTCAGCCTGAATCCTATTTAAAGAGAGCTTCGCGGTGGCTGAGATTCTTGACGAAACTCGATTGGGAAAAGTGAGTTAGTAGTCTCTTGTGCTCAGATAGCGTCTGAAGTGTTGTGGCGAGGTTTCTCCACCCACAAGGAGTGACAGAGTTAGCCGGAGGTTATCCGGGGATTGGTCCACCGACGGATTCTTGGATTAGTCACCCGTCCGGGGTGGATGCCAAGTAAACCTGGTTTGTTAGCATTGTTCTCTATTATTAGTTTATTTTTATTTGTATTTCCGCTGCGCTAACAATTCTGTAGAGAATTCGACGACGTGCTATTCACCCCCCCTCTAGCACGTTATTTGATCTATCACGGTTCTTGGAAGATCGTCGCCCACACGACGTCCAAGAAGAGGATAGGAATACAATAGAAGATCAAGAGGTATAATTTTGTTTTTTTATTTTGCTTGTATTTAT
>JAGFNQ010005815.1:449460-618129 GCA_024364735.1 Boesenbergia rotunda
AGCTAGTCCGACTGGCAAGAAACTACTACAAAGAACTGAAGAATCAAACCAACAGAAGGAAGGCCAGCCGAAGAAAGGATGAACCAGCTGAACCCGCAAACGAAAAGAACAAGCCCAACGTGACCTGCTACGAGTGCAAGAAGAAGGGTCACTACAAGACGGAGTGTCCGAACCTAAAGGAAACCAAGAAGAATAGAAGGAAGAAGGCACTTCAAGCAACGTGGGACGAGTCCTCCTCCTCCGAAGAAGAAGAGGTCCCACAGTCGAACTACTAGCACTAACCGCCTCAGAAGAAGTCGAGACCGAGTCAGAATCAGAACAGGACGACGGCAGACTGACCTTCTCAGAGGATGGCGAAATTAAGGTAAGTGGTTTAATAGAAGTCAATTAAATGAACTAATATCTTATCTTTCTCGAGATTTGGCGAAAGCTAAACTCCGAGTCGAATCCCTCCGACAGGAAGTAAAACTCCTGAAAGAGGGAGCTGACTCTAAACCCTTAACCGAGAAGGTTCAAGAAGGAACTCCTACTCAAGTTGAAAAACTTGAGAAAGAGAACTCCTCCCTGAAAACCAGGTTAAGGATCTTAGATCAGCATTAGAACGATTCACTTCTGGTTCCAAGGGTCTTGACATGATTCTTGGAAAACAGAAATCGTTCTAAATCGATCCGGACTAGGCTATAGAACCAAATCTAGACAAAGATCTTACTTTGCTGTACTGAATCAGTCCAGAAATAAAGTTCAGGCATGGGTACCTAAACTATACCTGAACAAACCAACTGGATCAAATCAGTATTGGATCCCCAAGGACAAGATTCACATCTTGCCTAATCATTATCGTGGCTTTAGTCCAGGGGGAGCCAAATTAAAACTATATTTATTGTTAATAGAATTTAATTCTTATTGCAATTTGCTTGTTTGATTGTTTATTTAATTTCTGCAATTTACCATGCTTAGACTTAGGAATGGTTAGTTTAAGGACTGAACAAACTTAACTGAAACTTGACAACATAGTATTGGGTGGAGGTGAGATGATAGTACGTTAGGGAAACCAATTCTAATAAGGTCAAGTTTACTTGGTCTCTTTAGACTGGTGAAACTAGCCGAAGCTACCGATCCAAAATCCAAACTAGTTAGACCAGAACTTTTCAAAGATTAATTTTGAAAATGAAATTTCATTAAAAGGCTTTGTCAAGGAAAGGGTTGATGATCCAATAAGGCTACGGCCAAAGAAGGCCTAGTGCCTCGCCAAGACCTGGAAGCCAATTTTTGAATTTCAAATTCAAATTATTCTTTGTCAAATTCAAATCTAACACAAATTTTCAGTTAGGTGTAGAATCAAACATTTCTTTTCAAAATAAATTTAATTGTTTTCAAAAATTAATTTAAGGTTTTCTAAATAAATAATAATTTTTCAAAATAATTTTATTTATCAAAACCTGTCTCACAAAATCTATAAGGCTAACGTGATTGAAAACCCTAGATTGGGTGAGACAGAAAAATTAAACTCAATTGTAATTCCTGTAAATACCTATATTGTGTAGCACAGAACATAGTTAAACCTTGTCAACGTAGTCAAACCTTGGTCAACATAGTCAAACCTTGGTCAACATAGTCAAACCATGGTCAAAACGTAGTCAAAGCAGTCAAACCATGGTCAAACCAACTAAACCATGGTCAAACAATGACATGAATCAAATTTGCACTTCCTATGCACTCCGGGCGCCCGTGACTCCTCGGGCGCCCCCCATACTTTTCCTTCTCTCTAGGCAAAAAGCTGCCTCTGACCATTGACCAGGGCGCCCGGAACCACGCGGGCGCCCCCATCACACTCAATGCAGCAAAAGCTGCAAAAGCAGCCTGACGAGGGCCCGGGCCGGGCGCCCCCAACCAGTCGCAGTCACTGCCTTTGGCAGTGACCACTGTCCCGGGCGCCCGGGAGCTCCCGGGCGCCCCCATTGACCTGCCTATATAAGGGCATCCGAACCCCCTTCTCTTCCCACACCAAAAACCTTCTTCCTTCCTCACTTCCTTCCTTCCAAGAAGATCAAGTGACACTTGTGCTTCCTCAACTTCAACATGCCTCCCCGGTATGCTTTATTTTATGCATTTAGGAATATTTTCTTAAATTCTTTAATGCATTTAGAATTATTCCTTTCTTATAAATGCATGCCTCTTAAATTAGAAAACGCCGAGCAAACCAAGCGAACCCCGGTGCCGAACCGAGTCCCGACCCTAGGTTCCCGACTCTAGAACTATGTAATAAGTTTGCTCGAACCACTTACAAGCCTATCAAAACTAGCTATCTCAATAGGCATTTCTTTACCCAATCCTGTCCCTTAGCCATGAACGTCATAACTTTTATCAACTAGATAACCTAGTATTCTGCACTCATACCATTAACGAATTCTTATGTGCAGAATTCTACCAATAACATAGTTCGACAAGACAATCTCATGTTTCACACTACTGTTCAAGGGATACCCTTGTCTATCACCCCTACCTTGCTAAACCGATTCCTTGGACTACGACCCTCCCAGTCCATCTTTTGTTGCTATCCACCTAGGAATCCTCCATTTGATCCTCCCTACTCTCACATTACTTTAGACACTCTTCACTCCTACTTCTATAGGGAAGCTAGACTCCCGGCAGATAGACGATTCCAATCCGTTGACCTTCAGGCACAGGACTACGCCCTGTACAGAGTCGCTGTATCTTACCACTCTCCACTAGAGATGTCGTGACCATGCAACCTTTTCATGCCTTCCTTCTATATGCCCTGATCCATCACCTTGACATTGACATTGGACTATACATGTTTCATACTATTCTGCATGCGTCCAGTGTTACGACCCAGGGACGAGTGCGCACTCCATTTTGCCACATCATCACCTCCCTCCTTCATCACCACGGTCGTGACATTACCGTGGGTGAAACAACCGAGATGACCGATTTTGATGAGATAGGCTTTAGGAACTTCTCTTTAGCTGGTCTAGAGGTATCGACCACCGGGGTTTTGAGTTGGAGACGACAGCGAGCCAGGGCTCCGATCGACACAGACGAGGAGGTAGAAGTTGACGTTGCTGATCTCGCAGCAGAGATACGGGACCATATAGATCAGCCTCCGCCACCGACCACCGACCAGCGCTTCACACAGATGCAGACGGAGATCCACAGTCTCCGAGAGGAGGTCGAGGCCTATCACATCGAGCAGATGGACGCTCGTAGAGCAGATCGAGAGGTGGCCGATGCACGATACATTAAGATGATGTCTCTTCTCAGATCATGGCAGCCTGGCTCATCTGACCACCCTGGCCCTTCTTCCTAGTTAGACCATTTCAGCATTGTACTAAGTAACTAAAAACATGACTCATGTTTGCCTCTACTGGACCTCTGTTTAATCAGTTAACTTATTTTGTTTGACTACTTATTTGACTTAAGTATCTGATCTTTATTGTGCTCTGTAGAATAGGTTAACTCTACTTTTCGATTTTCTTACTGCTTTACTTGATTTAAAAATCAGTTTCCAAAAGAATTTGAAAAACTATTTTACTTAATTTAAAAATCAATTTTTTTTTAAAAAAAATTTCGACTTAGTTTTATTTCAAAACTACCCCCTTTCAAAACTATGGCTTTTTCGCAAATGGACATAGCCTAGGCCCTAACCCTAGAACTGCATGCACCTATAGATTTAGAAGCCAGCATCTCACAAGCACCTTAGGGTACTTTTGATTGATAATCTAGAATGGGTTGAGATGCTTAGGTCTTTGCCTTAATTCAAGATGCTTTAAGTCAGTGCATCTGCAGCAATTGGGGCACTAAATACAACTTATACAACAATCAAGTTAAGTGTCAAGTTTAGAAAATCTAAATTGAACAGAAACACTTAACTTGACTAACCCTAGCAAAAACTACTGTTTATAATAGTTAGTAAGTAGCTAAGTGGGTTAGACAGGTCCCTACAAGAGAAAATTAACTGATTTGGTTCTTATCATGAATTGGTTCAGTACAGCAAAATCATGCAGGTTATTTTCCTTTATGAAAGTTATTTCCTTTATGCAATTTAATAATCTTATTTCTGCTATATTTATCTGTTTTTTGATATATGGCAAAGGGGGAGAGATAGGAAAGGAGAGAGTTTAAAATTTTGTTAATAAGTTTTTTTAAATAATTTTTTTATCTCAAAATTTCAAACTCTATCCTTTATTCAAAAAGTACTTAAGTTTTTTCAAAAAGTACTTAAGTTTTTCAAAAAATTTCTAAGTACTTAAGTTTTTCAAAATTTTCTATGTTACTAAGTACTTAAGCTCTCAAAATCTTACTAAGCACTTAAGTTTTCAAAATCTTACTAAGTACTTAAGATTTCAAAATTTTACTAAGTTCCTAAAGATTCAAAATCTTATTAAGTACTTAAGTTCTTAAGTTTTCAAAATCTTGCTAAGTACTTTAAACTAACGGTTCTTAAAAGTTTCCTAAGTACTTAAAAATGAAGTTTTTCAAACTCTAAGTACTTAAATTAAAGTGTTCAAATTTTACCAAGTACTTTAAAACTTAAAGTTCTTCAAAACTTTTGAGTACCTTAAACTTAAGGCGTCAAAAATTCTTCTTCAGTACTCAAAACTTAAGTTTTCAAAACACTTCTTAAAGTTTTCAAAATTTGTCAAAGTGGTTAAATTTTTTCCAAAGTACACAACGAAAGTCATTTTGGAAAATATAGCTTTAAAGCTTAAAACTTTTTTAAGTTGAAACCACCTTCAGACTTAGAACCTATTTTCAAAAACCCCACGAATTTTTGAAAAATCTAGTGGGAGATTCCTTCCAGGGGAGGGAATAAAAGGTAATTTTTATGCTTTGATTAAACTTATCTTTTTGAACCAGGGTTGTCATAAATCAAAAAGGGGGAGATTGTTGGTGCAGAAAGCACCCAAGTCAAACCTGAGTTTTGATAATGGCAAAAGGGTTCAAAATTTAAGTCTTACTTGTTATCTAAACATGTTACTCTAGTGTGCAGGGTAAAAAGTCCTAGCGAAGGACTGCTAGGCATAGGCGAAGGAATGCCAGGGTAAAAAGTCCTAGCGAAGGACTGCTAGGCACTGGCGAAGGAATGCCAGGGTAAAAAGTCCTAGCGAAGGACTGCTAGGCACTGGCGAAGGAATGCCAGGGTACTGAAGCCCTAGAGAAGGACTGCTAAGCGCCAGGCGAAGGACAGCTTGGGACTGAAGACCTGGCGAACGAATGCTAGGCACCGGGCGAAGGACAGCTTGGTATCCAAGACCTGGCGAAGGACTGCTAGGCAAAAGTCCAATCGGAGGAGCCGGTTGGCATCAGGTACATTCTCCCGAGAGGAGTAGGTGAGGACGCGTTCCCCGTCGAGGGAACAGTAGGCGTCGGTTCGACCTAGGGCTCCATTTTGGAGGCCCAAAGTCAGAACCAAGACAGCTAAGGCTGTATAAACTAACATCTTATTGCTTTATGGTGTTTTGGACTAACCCTGGATGCATGACCGAAGGAACGAGTGTCTGCAGCTCAGAGAGCCTCAAAGGAGTGAGGTAGCAGCTGACCAGGGCGCCCTGAGTGTCCCGGGTGCCCCCAAGGTGAAAAACAAAACACATGAAGCAAAGGCAAGCTTCGACATCTTATGTTCGGGGTGCCCCCATGCTTCCGGGCGCCCCCACTGCTCCTAGGCGCCCACAGCGCTCCGGGCACCCCCAAGTCAAGTAGCCGAAGCAGCTCCAGCGAAGCCAAGAGGATAAGATTCTGACCCGGTCAATCCGGGCGCCCCCAGCGTTCCGGGCGCCCCGGTCAAAGCTTGATCCTGAGTTTTAAGGGATCAGAGCTGACCGAGAAGGAAGTGGATCGACCGACACGTGCGGGGGGGGGGGGCGCCCCCGACGTTCCGGGCGCCCCCAGGTGCTATAAAAGCACCCTCGAACCAAGGCTTCAGAACAACGAATTCATTCAACGCATTCACGCACTTCTGCTCCCGCGCTCTGCTCCGGAAACCTCCCGACTCGAGATTCAAGCGCCGACGATGTCCCACTACTCCGAAAAGATAATCTACATCGGACGTCGGGATTTGTTGGGTGCTTCCGCGTTGTTTTCCTTTTTATAGCATTCCTTAAGCGTTGTATTAATTTTTCCTATATGTCGTGGATTTGTATTCCTGATCTATTCGTACGGTATTGTATTTTTGAGTCCTTTATTGGACTTTGTGTTGGTTGATTTGCTGCGCGCCCTCTCTGTGGCAGCCCAGGTGAGTTTTATGGTTCCAGTATAGAGTTGTTTCACTTTCTTACATTATATATATATCTGTTTTGTCGCCTAAGGCCAAATTATATCTGTGTGTGCTTGTGTGTATGTGTAAATTGTCTGCCGGACAGTAGAGGTGTTGTCCGATTTTATATTGGATCAGCGGCTCCATTGGTCTCGGGGCGTGACAGGGTTAACCCAGGTTAGTCAAAGTGATCAAGGGTTAAACCAAATAGGACCTTATGTTAGGTAGGGTTAACCCAGGTTTGATTAGGTTGACAAAGGTTTAGCCAAACAGGATCCGATGTTTGGCAGAGTGAACGAGAACCTAGGGTTGGTTATGGTGACCAATGGTTAGCCAAACAAGACCTGATGTTTAGCAGGGTGATCAAACCTAGATTTAATCTGGTTAATATACTAAGGGTTGATCAGTTAGAACAAGGATTAGCTAAACAGGATCTGATGTTTAGCAGAAAACCTAGGATTGGTCAGTTAGACCAAGAAGTGAGCCAAACAAGACTTGATGTTTGGCAGAAGAGAAGTCTAGTCAGGATTAATATGACTAGCAAAGGAAGTCTTTATCAATGTGAAAGAATGTCCTAGTTAACCTAGGCATGAAGTCTTGACCTGCAGGGTTGAGCCCTAAGTCCTGGCTGAGGGTTGGGCACCTAAGACCTGACCAAGGGTTTGGCACTGAAGTCCTGGTTCGAGGAATTGGGCACTAAGTCCTAGCCAAGGATTGGGCACCAAAGTCCTAGTTCAAGGAATTAGGCACGAAGTCTTGGTCAGAGGGATCAAACAACTTAGCTGAGCGATGACTAAGGACAGAAGTAGAGACGGGTCGAGGTTCGGACGTCTCGTGATCCGAGAGTCTCGAAGGCTAAGTAAAAGTCCAATCGGAGGTTCTGGTTGGCAAAAGTAAATTCTCCAGGATGGAGTAGGTTAAGGCGCGTTCCCCGGGAAGGGAACATTAGGCGTCGGTTCGACCTAGGGTTTTGGATGAAATCCAAAGTAAGAACTAATCTTTAAGGCTAAGATTATCTATATATTTGTCTTATGTTTGATTGTCTTGCAGGTACCTAGAGTTGGAGGTAAGACAGAAGACCAAACGCAGGGGAAATGGCACCTGGAAGAAGCATCCAGGGCGCCTGTGTTAATACAGGTGCCTCATGCTTCAGGGCGCCCTCAAGGCCATCCCAAGCGCCCTAGATGGTCCCAGGCAACCTGGATGGTTGGGCTTTTCCCTACGCGAAGACCACGATTGCAGATCAGATTTGACCGCCTATAGGGCACCTCGGAGGCCTCTAAGTCGCCCTAGATGATACTATAAAAGGGGCTTCGACCCCTCAACTCAGAACAATAATTCCATCATCTGCTAAGGCATTCTGAGTGATGAAAAAGCACTAGAGACGAAGCTTTGCGACCAAGGAGGCTCCTGGAGGAAGTGCGCTGCACTTCAAACTTCCGGATTGGTCGGACCATTGACTTTCTTTTTGGTTTTCTTTTATTTTATGCACTTAATTTTCATATTCTAAGGTTGTAAACATGAACTGTATGACGGGTATTCTTTGCCTCCGGAAATTCCGGAAAGGAGACTAATAGTGGACTCACGCCGAGTACATAGGCCTTGGATGTACTGACCTAGGTGTTAGGACCTTTCCGTTAAGCTAGAGGGGGTGAATAGCTTCTTTTTGATCTTGTCTTCCTACAATGGTTAGTGCGCAAGCGGAATAACAAAAACTAAAACTAACAAATAAGAAAGACACACAGATTTACGTGGTTCGGAGATGAAACTCCTACTCCATGGTTGTTAATAATGTGGACGATCCCGATCCTTTGGTGGATGATTCCCCGGAGCACCTCCGACTAACTCTTGTCGCTCAGAGAAACCTCGCCACAACTCTTTGACATGACCTGAGCACTTGTAGGCTACTAACAGGCTCTTACCAAGCTTGTTTCCCCAAGACGAAACAACCATAAACGAGCCCTCTTAAATAGTGCTTGAGGCTGATTTGACCGTTAACAGTCAACTGCCCCTGGGGCAGTCGACTAGTCCATGCTAATTAAAAAGTCACCACCCTGACGATTCGTATTCTGGTCGACACCAGTCGACTGGTCTTTTACCAGTCGATTGATCTCTCTGTGCTCTGTACCAGTCGACTGATCAAGCATCAATCGAATGTCAACTCTCTAAGCCTAGGGTTTCCCTTCCCGAGTACATTTCTCTCAGTACTCGAACCCTCACGACTCAGTCCCAAAGATTCCCTACCTGAGTACAATCCCTCAGCACTCGAATCCTCACGAGTTAGTCGACTCTTCATCCTGCAGCCTCGACCTGTTGCCTTCAATCCCTCTTCGACTTTGGCTCTCATCCCTCAGATATGCACGCAAGCCCTCGGCTTGCCTCTATGCCATCCTTCACGTATGCCTCGAAGTTCGCTTCCCTCGGCTCTTCATCCCTGCTCCAGCAGCCTCGACTTGTTGTCTTCAAGCCCTCTTCGACTTTGGCTCTCATCCCTCAGATGCGCACGCAAGTCCTCGGCTTGCCTCCATGCCATCCTTCACGTATGCCTCGAAGTCCACTTCCCTCGACTCATCGTTCCTGCATTGTCCACGGTCCCTCAGATGCGCACACAAGCCCTAGGCTTGCCTCCATGCCATCCTTCATCGGCCCCGAAGACGTCCAACTAAGTCAATATTTATCCAGCAAACCTGCACATTCATATACACATATTAGATCAACATGAAACCTTAACTTAACCATATTGGCACACACATCAAAACCCATGATCTTCCCGATCAAACTTGGGTCGATTTCCCCAACAATCTCTCCCTTTTTGATGTGTGACAATATGTTTCAGTTAGGTACATAGACTGTTGGTGCAAGTTGCATCATGATGTCCTCCTCTAAGTGTTTTAATGTTTGACAATATACTTAAGTCAGTGATACATTAAACAAGAGAAGGGGAGTTAAGAGAGGAGTAACAAATGGACCAAAGTCCTAGTAAATCTAGGCAATAAGTCCTGGTTCGAAGAATTGGGCACTAAGTCCTGATCATGGATTGGGCACTAAGTCCTGGCAAAGGGCTGGGCACCGAAGACCTACTCGGAAGGTAGGCACTAAGTCCTGGTCGAGGACTGGGCAAGAAGACCTGGCCGAGGGTTGGGCACCGAAGACCTGGTGAGTAAAGCTGGGCAATAAGTCCTGGTGAGTGAAGCTGGGCAAAAGTCCTGATGAGTGAAGTTAGGCACCAAAGTCCTGGACATAGGGTTTGGGCACGAAGTCTTGGTCCGAGGGACTGAGCAACTTAGCTGAGCGATGACTAAGGACAGAAGTAGAGACGGGTTAGGGTTCAGACGTCTCGAGATCCGAGAGTATCGGAAGCTAAGCTAAAGTCCACCTGAAGGACTGGGTGGCAACCGACTCCTGAAAGGAGTAGGTGAAAGGCGCGTTCTCGGGGCTGGGAACTTGCGTAAGTTCAACCTAGGGTTTCATGGAAATCCAAAGTCAGAACCAAGTCCTTAAGGCTAATATTGTGTGTATATTTGCATTGTATTTTTGTATCTTACAGGTACCTAGAATGGAAGATAAAGCAGGCAAAAAAACACATAATGGGCTGGGACCTATTGAAGCCAGGCACCCCCATCAATAGGGGTGCCAAACAGCATTCAGGCGCCCCCATCAATAGGGGCGCCTGACCCAAAGAGTAAAATTGGCTGGTTCATGATGAAGGCAGAATAGGCTTCCAATCAGGCGCCCGGGATGATACGGGCGCCCAAGTTGAAAGCTGTATTTACCATTTCAAGTTCGAAACACAGATAAGCCTTCACTCAGGCACCTGGGAAGTCCGGGGCGCCCTGGATAGAGATTTTATCAGCTGCGACGAGTTTGGCGCGGGGATAAGGTTTGACCAAGTCTATAGGGGCGCCCCCAATGTAACAGGCGCCCGTATGAAGCCTATATAAGGGGCTTCGACCCCTCTGCTTCAGATACAACTTCCAAGAACGATCCTGAGCATTCTGACCAATGACAATGTGCTAAAGATGAGGTTCTGTGACCGGGAGGCTCCAGGAGGAAGTGCGTGGCACTTCGGAGGTCCAGTTCGGCCGAGGCTTCGACCTAAAGTGTTTGGTTTGCTTTTTGTTATTCCGCACTTAATTTCATATTTGTTTCATTGTAATTATCAACTATAAGACGAGTTTTCTCCGCCTCCGGAAATTTCGGAAAGGAGACCAGTAGTGGACTCACGCCGAGTACATAGACCTTGGACGTACTGACCCAGGGGGGTAGGGAACCAAGTAAATAAATCTCACGTGTCTACTGTGTTGTTATTTCATTTTCTATTATACTTTTCTTCTGTGCTACTAACCTTGTTCTAACGAAGATTCGAAATGTTTACGATTTTCGGAAGAAAGATTTACGGTTGATATTCACCCCCTCTATCGACGACACCGATCCTACAAGTGGTATATGAGCAAGGTCGCTCTTCACCGGACTAACCATCGACGGAGCAACGACGTCAGGAGTTGAGGGGGAGCCCAAAGGTGAATCAGGTACATTTTTTTATATCTATTTTTAAATTTCATATTATATGCTTTACGTGCAGGGAGAGAGGGCACTATAAAAATCATTGCCCTACTCATAAGAATCGTTCCTCACCGGCGGCAAAGGAGGTACCAGCGCCAGGAGTCCGGAAAGACAAAAGTCACGTACGATGCTTCAAATGCGAAAAGTACGGACACTACAAAAACAAGTGTCCGGCAAAGGTACGCAAAATGTGTGTTCCAAAAATTTTTCAAATTCCCGCACTTTCCTATGTTAATAATTTAGATACGTCTGTTGATTTTTCTGATAACAATTTTTTTGATAAATTAGAAGTGTTACATAGTCAAATAGATATCTTGCATTATGAGTTAGAAAAAATAGGTAATTCTAAAGTATCAAAAATTAACCTTGTAATCCTTAACATTAATTCGTTAATTTCTAAAATTAATACTCAAATTATTTTTAATTCTGAAAATAAATCTGATAATTTTACTATTATTAATTCTGAAATCAGATCTGACAAAATTACTAAAATCAATACTGAAAATTCTGACAATTTTAATTCGGATAACTTTAAATTCAAATATGAAAATCCTGTAGATAACTCTGAATTCAAATTTGAAAATCTTAAGGATAATTCTAAAGATAACTCTGAAATTAGTGAAGATATTCCTGGAGATAATCCTGAAATTATTGAAATTATTTCTGAGGATAATGGAAATATTTCTGAGGATGGTGGAGATAATGTCTCTTTAGATTATAATTTAACTATTCCCTTGGATAATCCTGAAAAATTAACTAATGACCCATTTTACTCCACCTACTTTGAGGAAATTGATAGATCTAATATTGAGAAGGAGATGGAATTTTTAAGATTAAGGTCATAGTCAATAAAAATCACAAAGATTCAAATAAACCATAATTATTGAAAAAACTTGAAAAGATAAATAAGGAAGAAATAGTAGATGAGTCAGAAATTTTCGAAATAATGAAAATGATGAACGTAAACTCACAACTATTAATTAATCATTTTAACCTTAATTATTCAAATCTTAATTAAATCAAATTCATAATTAATTCAAATTAAATCATAATTAATTCAAATTCAAATTAATTCAATTAAATCTTAATTAAATCAAATTCAAATTAATTCAAATTAATCAATCAAATCTTAGTTAAATCAAATTCAAATTAATTCAATTAAATCTTAATTAAATCAAATTCAAATTAATTCAAATTAATCAATCAAATCTTAATTAAATCAAATTTTAATTAATTCAAATTAATTTAATTAAATCTTAATTATTTCAAATTAATTCAAATTAATTCAATTAAATCTTATTACTTCAAATTAATTCAACTTAATTCAATTTAATCTTTAATTAATTCAAATTAATTCGTAATTAATCCAATTAAATAAATTCGTATCCAAATTAATTAAATCTCAATTAATTCTTAATTAATTCAATTAATTCTTAAATAACTTAAACTCAAATTAAATAAAATCTTACCCAAACTGCAACAATTAAGTTAATAAAATTAAATATGTCAAAGTGGGTTGGCATATTTGCCGGTTCACACGACATGTATCAAACGAGAATTTGATACACTATTAGTGAAATGATTTGAATTGTTTGACTCATGCATAACTGCTATACCATGCATTTGCTATTTCTTTTAAACATATGACATGTCATTTATATTTAAATTTTATGCATGATTTAGAACGGTTATAGAACAAAGACTAGTTGAAACTTGAACAACCTAGTATTGGATGGAGGTGAGATCATAGTACATTAGGGAAGCCATTTTGGTGGAACTAGCTGAAGCTACCTATCCAAAACCCAAGCTAGTTAGACCAAACTCTTTCAAGGAGTAACTTGAAGATAAATTTTCAATAAAAGGCTTTGTCAAGGAAAGGGTTGATGATCCAATAAGGCTACGGCCAAAAAAGGCCTAGTGCCTCGCCAAGACCTGGAAGCCAATTATTGATAATCAAATTCACTTTACTATTGCTAGATTTGAATCTAACACAAGTTTCAATTAAATCTTAGATTTAATAATAAGAAAAATGATTCAAGCATCTCACAATATACCTATACGGCAACCATGCTTGCTGTATTGAGGCTTCTAGAATGGGTGAGATGTTAAGGACCAATGAATTGAAAAATAGTTTTCAAAATTTTTTTTCAAAATTGTTAGAATATTTTTCTAATAATATATTTTCAAAATAGTGCTTCAATATAATATATTTTTATGGAATTCATGCTTGTCTGGTTGATTATATATATTATATGTTTTCAAAAAGTATAGCATTTCAAAAATTATTTGACTCACACAATTAGACACAAGTCTCCTAGGAGACTAAAGTTCCTTAAGGCACCTAGATAGAGTCAAATAGTGTCAAGTGCAGGGGGAGTGTTTTCATTCTTTTGAAATGTTTTTTTAACTGTGCTTTAAATTACTATCACTTGGGTTTCCGAAAAAGCGTATACTTTAAAAATTATACTCTTTACAAATTATGATTTTTGAAATTGATCTTCTTGAAAAGTATTGTTCATTTGATTTATGATAAACCCTAAAAGACACAGAGGAAGGTCTACTTCATGATCTATAAGGACTTCTAGGATGTGTCAAATTTAGGGGGAGTCTAAGTCAAAAGAAAAAGTTCTGACAAGTTTTTTTTAAAAAAATTATTTATTTTAAAATTACTAGATAATTCCTTTGATTTGAATCAAACCTTAAGACTCAGAGGAAGATTAGTGGCAAAAGGATATCGTCAGAAACAAGGAATTGATTATGACGAAACCTATTCGTCAGTAGCTATGCTTAAATCCATTCGGATGCTCTTGGCCATAGCAACTCATTATGATTATGAGATATGACAAATGGATGTGAAAACAGCTTTCCTTAATGAAAACCTGCTTGAGGATGTATACATGATGCAACCTGAAGGTTTCACATCGGTTAATAAAACCAAAGTATGCAAGTTTCGACGATCCATATATGGACTAAAGCAAGCATCCAGGAGCTGGAACATCCATTTTGATGAGACAATCAAGGAGTTTGATTTCTCACAAAATCCTGACGAACCTTGTGTGTACAAGAAGGTTAGTGGGAGTGCAGTCGTATTCCTAGTGTTATATGTCGATGGCATATTACTTATAGGAAACGATATATCAGTCTTACAGTCAGTTAAAATTTGGTTGTCCAAAACTTTCTCCATGAAAGACCTGGGAGAAGCAACCTATATCCTTGGGATTAGAATCTATAGTGATAGATCAAAACGGTTACTTGGTCTTTCGCAGTCTACATATATAGACTGAGTGCTAGAAAGGTTTAGCATGTCGGAATCCAAGAAAGGTTACCTTCCCATCAGGCATGGGATCAACCTTTCAAAGTCTATGTGTCCGCGCACAGAAGACGAGAGGATTTGCATGAATAAGATTCCTTATGCATCTGCGATAGGATCTATCATGTATGCTATGTTATGTACTAGGCCCGATGTATCATATGCTCTGAGCGTCACAAGCAGATACCAGTCTGATCCAGGAATGGATCATTGGGCGACTGTCAAGACAATCCTCAAGTACTTAAGAAGAACTAAGGATGTGTTCCTAATACATGGAGAAGGTGATATGATAATACGTGGATATACAGATGCCAGTTTCCAGACAGATAAGGATGACTCCAAATCTCAGTCCGGAGAATTTGATCACACGCATAACGAGTAATTCGAAGGATTTAAAACGAGTTGAGAATTTGATTCTCCAATCGAGATAGACTATTTTTGGTAAGTCCAAACAATAGTCAAAACTGAATTTATTTCAGACGCATCGGAAGCATAGAATGGCTAAGTCTTTGATTTATTTGATCCAAGGTGGTATGGTTTATTATAAGCTTAAAATAATCCATCGGATTATTTTATCATGAATTAAAATAAACCAAAGAGTTGGTTTGTTTTATAAAAATTTATAATAAATCAAAGATGACAAAATTTAATCCATTGGTGGGTTTTGAACTATGGACCTATGGTTTGGATGAAAACTTGGCTGACCACTTGAGATGAATTCTCTTTTGTATAAATTTTGGCCACCACAAGTGGATAAGGCTATTTTGGTTTATTTTATAAAATAGACCAAAAGTTGGTTTATTTTATAAAAGGTTATATAAATTTTATATATATAAATTTTTATATAATGAACCATGAGTTGGTTTGTTTAATAAATTTTTATATAATGAACTTATGGTTGGTTTGTTTTATAAATTTTTATATAATGAACCAATGGTTGGTTTATTTTATAAATTTTATATAATCATACCAAAAAAAAGAGAGCCTTGATTATGGATTGATTGAGAAATTATTCTATAATCAAGGAGAGGAGGCTTGATCATGAGAGCCTTGATTATAGATTAATTGAGAAATTATTCCATAATCAAGGAGAGGTTTGCTTGGGAATTAAGAAACCTCTCCCTATATAAAGGACCCAAGGGGGTGCCTTGGAAGATGATCCATCCAAGATTTGCTTGGGCTCTCTCCTCTTCTTCTCTCCCTCTCTCTTGGCCAGCCATAGGCCTTCCTTCTTTCTTCTTGCCGTGAGCACAAGGAGAAGCATCAAGGTGACGAAGTTCTTCCTTGCGACGATCGTCCTCTTCGGCCAACCTTGGTGGTGAGTCTTTCGATTTGATTACTCTCTCGGTTTTCGTCATGTTCACGGAGAATCTAGTAGTTCTCGTGAACACGAAACTCGTGGCTTAGCGAAGTTATCCTGACGATACTCGGCGTGGATACGAATAGAGGCGGAGCTTTCAAGGGACGCTAACGGTTGGATCTCGTCCCTTCTTCCAAGTTACGCAAGGTAATTCGTAGAGTAATTTCCTTTTCTGCAAAAATTTTATATTACGATTATGTGAACACATTGTATGCTTAGGATATGTGTTAGAATAATTTGGGAAATTATTCATGCTTTTGTTTCCGCTGCATGTAATTATGTAACAATTACAATATGTGTCCGCGTCGGCATGCACCCGGTCCCAACAACCACGACCAGACCTACTCACCTCGGGCATCCACAACACCGCGAGGTAGTAGGGTTTTAGCAGCTCCTGGTTGGGGATCCATAACACCATGACCAAACCTACTCACCTCGGGCATTCGTAGCACCGTGAGGTAGTAGGGTTTTAACAGCTCCGGGTCGGGCATCCACAGCACCACGACTAGGCTTACTCACCTCGGGCATCCTCAACACCACGAGGTAGTAGGGTTTTTTTCAGGCAAGTACTCTAGGTCTTTTAAGAGACATCTCATTTGCTTCTTTGATTACTGAAACTGCAAAGCAGTGCCAACAAGAATACAAATACATTTGGACATTTCAAAATCTCACCGAGTGCGATATGGTCGGAGATGATTGGCATGCCATGGCCTCTCCAACCTCTTGCCCTTGCCATCCTCTAGATAGTAGCTACCTCCGGTGAGCTTTCTAGCGACGATATAGGCTCCGCTCCACTGCTGCTCCAGCTTTTCGGGGTTGCCGATGGGCTTGATCCTCTTCCATACTTTGTCTCCGACTTCAAAGCTAGACAATCACGTGATGATTGTATGCTTGTTGCATATGCTGCCTGTAGGCTAGTAACCGAGCAACTGCTTTATCTCATACCTCTGCCACCAGGTCCAGGTCAATCAACCACTCTCGATCATTGCCGTCTTTATTATAATGTTGCTGTCGGACAGACTCCTTGCCTACTTCCACCGGGATCACGACCTCAGCTCTATACACAAGATGAAAAGGACTCTGACATGTTCCTTCTCTTGGAGTGATACGGTAGGACCATAGAATACTGGGGAGCTCTTCGACCCAGTTACCTCCGACGTGATCCAGCTTTATCTTGAGTCCCTTGATGATCTCTCGGTTAACACCCTCGGCTTGGCCATTGCCTTGGGGGTATGCGACCGAAGTGAAGGGTTGTCGAATACCCAATCCTTCGTACCATTCTTTGAGTTTGTGCCCTGCACACTGCCTGCCATTGTCCGACACTAATTTGTGAGGGATGCCATACCTACAGATGATGTCCTTCCATAGGATCTTCATCACTGCGACCTCCATAATGTGTGCAAGAGGCTCAGCTTCCACCCATTTGGAAAAACAATCCACCAGAACCAGCAAAAACTTCTTCTGTTAGGGCCCGATTGGAAATGGACCCACAATGTCCATTCCCTACTGATCAAATGGGCAGGAGACTGTGGAGACTTGCAGCAGCTTAGTCAGGCGATGAGTAATAAGCCTCACATCCAGCGACGAACTTAAGGGCATCGGTTTGCAATGTTGGCCAAAAGTATCCGGCCAGGATGATTTTCCGAGCTGGGGAGGCAAATGCCTTCGTGGACTTCTCGCATGATGTAGTCGGCTTCCTTCGGTCCAACATACTTGACTCCAATCAGTAAATGTAATGCTCCCGACATCATTCTCGATTTGAGCTACCATTCCTTTTGGAGTACTGGGCTCGCCTAGTGTCCACGAAGTAATGGAGCTAACCAACTTGGCTAGCTCGTCTGCTTTGACATTGTCTGCCCGGGAGATCTTCTGCAAAATGACCTCCGTGAAGGAGGATCGCAGCTACTCATAGATGGCCACATGCTCTGATACCACTTGTGGGATCGGTTTGACTTGATAGAGGGGGGGGGGTGAATATCGATCGACATTTTTTTCGAAAAACTTAGAGTAATTGCGCAACGAAAAAAAACAACGCTAACACGTTTGTTTTTTTACTTGGTTCGGAGTTGCAGTCGGCTCCTACTCCAAGGCCCACGGTCCTTGACCGATTATAACGGACAATTCTATATTGTTTAAAATAATTACAAGTTGAAGTTCGAATATAGAATTAAAAATTACAACACTTAAACTAAACTTATACCGACGACTGGAAGATTGGAGTGTCGTAGCCACAGGTCGACGTTGGCACTTGAGTCTTGAGCACGGTGCGTTTGGAGTAGAGCGCTTGAAAGAATGCTTGGAAATTGTTGTTCTGAAGCCAAGTTTATACTCGTAGCTAGGGTGCCTGTGTTGAAGGGGATGCTTGACACGTGGCCTTCACTGTGCAAAACTCAATCTGCAGACTTGGCCAGCGCTTATCCCCTCAACCAGGGCACCTGAGCTAACTGGGCACAGGCGCCTCTGTTGCTGTTCTGAGGCTTTGCTTCGAGTGGTTCTAGAAATACCCTTTGTCTGGGGCGCCTTTCTCAACACAGGCGCCTGGTCAAATATGGCGCCTCACTCCATTGAGGTGCCTGGGAGAAGAAACCTCCATACCTTCCTTCCTGCAACCAGGGTTAGTTCCAAAACACAAATAACATATAAATGATATGAATTTAAGTATGATTAACAACCTAAGCTGTCTTGGTTCTGACTTTGGGCTTCCCAAATGGAACCCTAGGTCGAACTGACGCCTAATGTTCCCTCCTACGAGGAACGTGTCCTCACCTACTCCTCTCAGGAGAGTTTACCTTTTTGCCAGCCGGCTCCTCCGGTTGGATTTTTGCCCAATCCCCCGGATCAGGTCTTCTTGCCTAGTCCACGATCAAGACTTATTGCCCAGCTTCACTCACCAGGTCTTCGGTGCCCAGTCCATGACCAGGACTTATTGCCCAACTTCACTCACTAGGTCTTCGGTGCCCAGTCCACGACCAGGACTTAGTGCCCAATTCTTAGAACCAGGACTTCATGCCTAGTGCATCTAGGACTTTTCCTGCACACTCGAGTAACATTGTTAGATCACAATTAAACCTTAACTTCTAAACCCTTTGCCATTATCAAAACACAGGTTTGACTTTGGTGCTTCAGGCACCAACAGTCATCCCAGTCGAACTTGAATATCTTTCTCAGAATCTTGAAGAATGGTAGGTTCTTGTCGGCATACTTGGAGATGAACAATCACAGGGCTGTTATCCTGCCATTCAGCGGCTGTACCTCCTTGAAGTTATGGCGAGATCGCATGTCGAGGATAGCCTTCACTTTATTTGAATTGGCTTCTATCCCCCTCTTTGTCACCATATACCCTAAGAATCAGCCACTCTTCACTCCGAATAGACACTTGGTCGGGTTCAACTTCAGCTTGTTGACCCTCAGGGTAGCGATGGTCTCTTCCATGTCAGCTATCATATGTCTTCCCTTGTCTGTCCTGACCAGGATGTCATCTACATAAACTTCAATGTTCCTCCCGATCTAATGCCTGAAGACCTTGTCCATCATCCGTTGATAGGTTGCCCCGGCGTTGCGCAACCCTAAAGGCATAACGTTATAGCAATAGGTGCCATCTGTCGTCACAAAGCTGACGTTTTCTTGATCTTCCGGTTAGAGAGGAACTTGGTGATATCCCTGGTAGGCGTCCAACATAGAAATAAAATCACAACTAGAGGTGGAATCTACCAATCTAACTATTTGAGGCACGGGGTAAGAGTCTTTAGGGTAGGGTTTATTTAAATCTCTAAAGTCATACAAACCCACCATTTACCCCCGAGCTTAGGGACAAGTACTGCATTTGCCAACCAAGTTGGGAATTAAACTTCTCTTATGTGTCCAACCATCAACAACTTGGCAACCTCCTCTTTGATAGCCATGACCTGCTCGGGCATGAAATGTCTTCGTCTGGTTCACCGACCGAGCCCCAGGGGTCACATGCAAGCGATGCGTGGCCAAGGCTGGGGGGACTTCATTGATCTCCTCGGTAGCCCATGCAAACATATTGATAACCATCATTTTGTTGATTATTTTCGGCTCTAAAATCCATGTTTGATCCACATTTTATATGCTTAAGTTTGCAATTGTATTAAGTTTCATGTATTCCCTTCATTTTGGCTTTTAATTCTAATCTTTGTATATTTGGGATATTTTTGGCACTAAATTTGAATATCATTTTTGTAGGCTTTAATTGATCATGGACCTAGATCAAATCAGGTCAGACTTGAGTCAGCATTGGATCCAGATTAAAGGGATCAAGCATCGGATTATTAGGAGCCGTCCATTCCAGAGAACGGCTAGATCTGAGCCATCAATCAACTTCTGGTCAATCCGAGTTCAAGATAGAATCAATCCTGACCATAGATCAAGATCTGAAAATTTCAGCCAAATCAAAAGTAATCTAACCGTTGGATCAAACTCAAGATGTTCTAGACCATCCATTCAAGAAAAGGGAAGATCTGGACCATCTGCCACTGATCTGGTCAATCCGAGCTGGGGACAGGTAGATCAGGACCATTGATTGGGATCTGTGGAGTTTGGTTCAAATCTGAAGAGATCCGACCGTTGGATGAAGCCAAATCGATCTCAGCCGTCCATTGCTAATTCTCTTCTGAGCTGTGAACCAAGGCTGAGTTGAGTTACTGGACCGAACCCAAGTCTAGATTCAACCCAACTGTTGAGCTGAGTTGAGCTGAACCAAGTGATGGACTGAGCTGTGGTTGAACCCATTTGCTGAAGCTGACTGAACCCAACTGCTGTGCTGTTGGGCTGAGCTGGGTTAACCGAACCCACTGAACCAAAGCTGAACTCAAGCTGAGCTGTGAGCTGCTGGACTGAACTCAAGTTGATTGAATCGAACCTCTGAAGCTGTGGCTTGGCTGACCGAACCCACGCGCAAATGAGCCAAACAAAAGGGACAAGCAGCAGCTAGGGCACGCATCCTCTCGACACTCCATCTTCTCCACAGGCGAGGGTGATCGGGGAGAAGCGGTTGCAGACGAGGGGTTCCCGTCTCAACCCGTCTTCTCTACCTTCACCGCCGGCGATATTCCATCCACTTCATCGCCGCCGGCCGGAGCTTCAATCGGCTAAGTTTGAGGGGTTATCGACTCGATCCGATCAACTCCATCTGCTTTCCACTTCATCGCCGTCGACCAACAGCTTTCTCTCGAGTTTGAGGGGTTCCCGACTCGATCATAGCTTTCATCCACTCTCCACTCCACCAAAGCTAGGGTATTGGGTCCATGCCCTAGTCGACTTCACCGCTGCCGACTCCAGCAGCCAATAGTTTCTTCCTTCATAGCAGTTCCTTCCCAGCAAGTAATTCAGTTCCAGCAATTCAGATTCAGCAATTCAATTTCAGCAATTCAGTTTCTCCTTCTCAGCAGTTGTTTTTCTTCATGACAATTTCTTTACAGCAATTCGATCCATTCCTTCCAGCAGTTTTTCTTCAGCAGTTTTCAATTCCAGCAGTTTTGTAACACCCCAAAAATTTTCCCATATGAAATATTATGAATTCATGAAATATTATTATTATTATGAAATATTATGAATTCATGAAACATTATCATTATTAGGAAATTTCATAATGGGCTTGGCTTAATGGGCTTTGATATGGATTGGTGCAAAATGTGATAAAAAGAAGAGGTAGAAAGGAGGAAGCAAGGATTGAACCTTGAACCTCCTAGTTGCACTAATCATGTCATAACCAACACACCAAGCCATGTTTCATGTTGAGAGAATAAGAAACATGTTTGTTAAAGCTAGGGAAGTGAAGAGACATGTCTCTTTATGAGAAAAATATAAATAAGTGAAGGGGAGTTGGAATAACTTCCTCTCTTCTTCTTCCTCACTCTTCCCTCTTCAAAACCGAAAACTCTCCCCTCCCCTTCTCAAATTTTCGAAACTCCAACCCTAGGTTTCCTCCATAAGAAAAAAAAACTCCCAAGAGGGCCCTATAGAGAGACTACCTTCTACTAAAGCAAGGCTAAGGAAAAGAAGCGCAAGAAGGGCTCTCCTCTCCTCCTCTTCAAGGACTTCTTGGGGGAGATTCAAGCGAGAGGATGTAAGTAATCCCCTCACCTGCATTACAATAGTTTCGAGTGTTTAAAAAGGGTTTAAACATAGGATGAAGCTCTTGATGTTTTCGGCCAAGAAGGTTTTTAGGGCTTGCGAGGGTTTAAACTACTCCTATACTTGCATATGTTTTTCCTCATGATGTGTGACTAAATATATGATGATAACATGATGTTTTCCTTGTCCTTAAGCCCCCAAAAACCCGGAGTAGGCTTGCTGGAATTTTCGGCCAAGGATCTCTTTTAGGGCTTAGAGAGGTTTAAACTCCTAGTATGCTTGATAATGACCCTCCCTATGATATATAAGATGATATGTGATGTAAATATGGTTTATTCATGATTTTAACATGCTTGGAAACTAAGGTATGTATGCTGAAATTTTCTGTAAAGAATGATAAGTAGGACTTAAGAAGGGGTAACAACCCCAACATGCCTTCTAATGTCTCCTCTATGATGCCTACCTTAATGTATGATGTTAGTGTAATGTTTTTCATGGTTTATCATGCTCTAAACTTAGAGTTTATATGCTGGAATTTTCTGATTAAATAAGAATTTGGGCTAAGGGGGAAGCTACAACCCCAATTAGGCACGCCAAGGATGCCCATGATATGCTATGAGTAGTATAGGTGATAACATGTCTTCTCCCATGCTTTTTCATGCTCTAAGAATCATGATGTGCATGTCTATGTTTAAGCTCTTTAAGCACCCTTATGTTATGCATGGCTTATGTATGATGAAATGCCTAAGAGATGCTTCCCTGTAAGTCGGGACTAAGAACACTCTTCATGATAAGATAAGAGGCATGCCATGCTCATGATATGACAATGATGTGATAGGTTATGATGATATGCTTATGATATGATAAGAATGTGCTATGCAACCCCTAGGTCGACGGATTATGAATGGACCTAGTAAGAAACAAGAATGTGCTATGCTTATGATATGATAAAAATCCATGTATGCTATTTTACTTTGTATGGCTTGTACCGGACCCTAGCAAGGTCCATGGGTGGGCTCCGGATGCAGCCCCTAGGTCGACGGACTATGAACGGACCTAGTAAGGGGATGGGCTCCCGAGACGCCCCTAGGTCGACGGACTATGAACGGACCTAGTTTCCCTAGTAGGTTAGAGACTAGCTACCTTGGCCTATTAGGGATACGCGCATTATGTATGTATGTGGTACAAGCCGGGATCCCCCAAATGATGATGGATGTATGTTTAAGTACTTATATGTATGATTTTAAGAAAAGCATATGCATGTACTTATCCTATGCATGTTTTCAAAAGAGCATCTTGCATTCGCATTTTTGTCATGACTATATGACTATTATGCTATAAAGGTGAATTATGTTAAGTTTAAGTATGCTTCTTATGATAAGTACATATGCTCCCTTATGCTATGTTAAGTTAATTGTTTCTGATGCTATGCACTATTATGACGTGATGCTTTCTCTACTTGATGGAACGTATGATTTTGTGAGTAGGAAGGGATCTTACTAAGCTATATGCTTATAGTTTCCATGTTTCCCTTGTACTGCAGAAAAGGGTAAGGAATGGATAAACTAAATGGAGCAGCAGGAGGGGCAAAGATGTGTGTGGTGGTGGCATGGTGGAAGAAGATCTACTCATGTTTTGTTTAGTTATGCATATGCTGAGTATTGCATGTTAAATGTTGAATCATACTCACTAAGTTGCTACTTGCTGATATTTAGACTCATGGATATTTCATGCTCACTCTCGCTCATATGCTAAGTACTTAGTTTAGACTTGCTAAAGAACTTTAGTATTATGTTATCCTTCCTCATACTTACTACTCTGTCTTAAGAAATGGCTATGTGGCATGCTTCTATTATGCAAGTAAGAATGTAAAGGTACCTAGCATGCTCTCCTCAATGTCTAAGATGTTTAAAAGGTTTCATGCTTACATGTTCAAGTACAAGATTATACATGTTTCATGTTCAAGTTTCAAGTTTCAAACGCTTCCGCTAAAACGAAAACTATATTCGCGTAACCCCGCCCTAGTGTGAGAAGGGCGGGCGTTATAAGTTTTTATCCCCAGCTGATTTTATCTTCACAGATTTCCTTCATAGCAGAGTCCTCGGCAGCAGCAATTTCAATTCCGGCAGTAGCTTAATCGAATTTGTGTTGATTTGTTGGATGTTAAGTGTTTGATTGTTAAATGCTTGTATTGGATGAATTTTTCCTATTTTAAATTGCACTTACTTGAATCAATTTCAATCATGCATATGAGGTGTTTGGTGAAATGCCTGTTAGAACAATTTCTTTTAATTATGATGTTCCTAATTGCTTAACTCATGTTTTGTGTTGCTCTTCCTATTGCTTTAAGTTTTACGTCTTCATTTACATGCAATTAAGCTAGGTTGGGTTAGATTTCTTTAATGCTGTAAGTTTTGTTCCATGTTTAGTTTTGTCAATGCTTAATTTCAAGTTGTCTTTTCTTTTCTGCAATTGTAGTCAGGTTAATTTAGATTTCATTACCTGCCTTGTCTTTCCTTAATTAGAACTAGATTTTATATCTGCTTTGCTATGTCTTTTCGTAGTCTTAAAGTTCAAATCCAAACCCCAGTTTGATATCAAAAAACCTAAAAGCAATAATATACTATCATGAGAATTATCATGTACCAACTACATTCGTTGGGAGACGACTCGAGTTACTCTATGCTACATTAGTTTAGAGGAGTTTGATATCTTAATTGTATTTGAAACGGTGACACGACTGAAACGGTTATCACATATCCCGATGGTTCTGCAAGCAGTCGATCAAACAACTTCTCAGCTCTAGTGTGAGGTCAGCAGCAATCCTTGTAACCCCCCTGTCTGTTGAGGGTGGATCTGAACTTCTTCACTCTCAACCTCCCTCCGTTCTTCTTTGGTCCCTTCCTCCTCTCGAGAGTTGATGAGGTCGATTTGTAGAGCATCATTAGCCTTCGGGTTATTGCGGGCTTCAGACCTGACCTCTCCGCTGTAACATCCGCGGGATGCTAGTTGATCCCCCTTGATCTCGGCCACTTGCTCGCCCATCGGGAACTTGATTTTTTGGTGGTAGACTGAGACCACCACCTAGAATATGCTGAATGTTGGGCGTCCGAGGATGGCGTTGTAGGACGAGGGTGCATCCATGACCAGGAAAGGAGTCCTCCTCGTCCTCTCTAGCGTGTCATCTCCCAATGACAGGTATAGGGAGATTTGTCCGATTGGATGCACTTAGTATCCAGTAAAGCCGAAGAGTGGAGTAGAGACCGGACGCATCTCATCCTTATCGATCTACATCTGGTCCAGGGCTACCTTGTATAGGATATTCACAGAACTACCTGTATCCATGAAGACACGCTTAGCTTCATAATTTGATATGCATGCAAGAACTACTAGGGCATCCTCATGAGGGGTCTCCATGTCTTCTATGTCATCTGGGCCAAATGAGATGATGGGGCCTCCGCGCTAGCTACTGCTTGTCCCAATGGAGTAGTTCTCTAGTCACCGAGTGTGGGTCTTCCTTGCCCAGTTAGTGTCTCCTCCAGTAGGACCTCTGGAGATCACTCACATGTAGCCCGAAGGGGGACCGCGCACAGGAGCCTTGCCTTTCTTGGGTCTTGTTCAGGGGAGAGAGATCGATGAGGCGCCACCTCTCGACTCCTCGCCCTGGAACGTGACCGAGATCGCCACCGGGTTCCTTCTTCTCCTAACTGCCGCTTGCGGGGAGAAAGACTACACCGCGGGGACCTTCGGCGATACCCTGCTTTCTTCCATTTCTTCTGGGGCTTGATATCCGCTTCCTCCGACAACCTTTTCTTCAAGGCATGACACTCTTCTATAGAGTGCATGGTACTACCATGGAAATCACAGTACTTCTTTAGTGGCTCCGGTTCTTGGGTGTTAACTCTTTCTAATAGTCTTCTCTTACCAGCCCAGTGGTCATTCACAGAATGAGGGTCATTCACTCGGGCCGATGCTGGTGGTTCCCTTCTTTCAGACCATACCATGGTTTGTATAGGAGCTCTGGCTAGTTTTTTGCGGTGAGCATGCTGCACTTCCTCGATGTTGATGTGCTTGATGGAGTGCCCCAGCAAGTCATCGAAACTGGTTGGCGCCTTCTTCACCAATGACCGAAAGAAGTCACCTTTGGAGAGTCCCTACATAAAGACGCTAACATGAATTTTTGATGTTGTAGTTGGCACATCTTGTGCCACCAGGTTGAACCACTGGATATAATCCTTCAACGGTTCCTTCGCCTTCTACTTGAGGGGGAACAGATTTAATGTCGTCTTCTGATATCGAAGACTACTGGCCAAGTAATGCAAGAACGTGGTTCTAAACTCCAGGAAGGAGTTTATAGAACCCTGGGGCAGTCTCTGGAACTATCTCTAGGTGGCTCCCGATAGAGTGTTTAAGAACACTTGACACTTAACACCATCTGAGTACTAGTGCAAGAGGGTCGCATTCTCAAATTTGCAGACATAGTCCTCTGGATCCGTCTTCCCATTGTAGTCGACAATTTCGGGACCACGAAACTGCTTCGACATGGGATCTTCTCCGATATCTAGTGAGAAAGGGGTGGAGGGTGCCTTCTGGAAGGCCTTGGATCCCTCTCTCCCCCCAGTCCTTCTTCTTTCCTTAGGACGCTTAAAGCGATGGAGTTGGTCTTCTCCAAATCTCCTAGGGAATCTAGCCGGTGTGCAGGAGTTGTCCCGGCGTGTCCCATCGGTGGCGAGACAGACCCTCTATTGTGGGGATGCGAGGTGGAGATCCTGGGGATGTCACCTTGCCCTGAGGCCGCTCACCGTGAGGTGGCTTGCTCGATTTGGTATTGCTCAAGCGCTCCTTTGACAGAGTTGGCCACAAGGCGATTCAATTCTTATTTCATCAAAACTATAGGTTGCCCCTCCGGATCTGCCATCATGATGCTCTTTCTGGTGCTTTGATTTAGTTTCCCACAGATGACGCCAAATTTGTTCCGGAAGGAATCAACGCGGATGATGAGTCACCGGATTCTAGCCCACAAGGACGATGACGAAGGGAAGTAGATTGCACCCTACGAGATCAACATGAGCGTTAATGGGGACACGCCGATGATTTTCCGATGGAGCCCACTCCGACACTCATGTCAGAGCTTAAGTTACTTGCAGGAGGACAATGAAGAAGGAGAATGTGAATTCAGAGAGCCTACCCCCTTTACCTGCGTGTCCACGTACCTTATATACTTGAGGGATTGATTATGTGCATCTTCCACGTTCTCCTCCATGTTCCTTATTTGCCGGTTACAAGATAACTTTTAAGTAACATCCGCAGCGATTATTAAGGCCTTAATTATCGCGTGTGACGACCAATAACTATTCGAGACTTTCCTGATCTAGAAAGAGGAACGGTTACTCCCTTAGGTTTCGCTCTCCCGAGAGGGTCTCAGGGTATCCTATCCCGAGAGGGCTTCGAGAGTCTGTCTTCCCGAGGAGTTCTCAGGCGTATAGCTTCCCGAGTTGGTCTCAGGGATCTGCTCTCTCAAGGTAGTCTCGGGAGTCTACGGCCTGGCCTGGCCTCGGGAATCTATCTTCCCGAGATGATCTCGGGGATCTACCCTCCCGAGGTGGTCTCGGGAATCTACCTTCCCAAGATGGTCTTGGGTATCTGCCCTCCCGATGTGGTCTTAGGAGTCTACGGTCTAGCCTGGCCTCAGGAATCTATCTTCTTGAGATGATCTTGGGTATCTATCCTTCCAAGGTGGTGTCAGGAGTCTACGACCTAGCTTGGCCTCGGGAATCTATCTTCCCGAGATGATCTCGGGGATTTGCCCTCTCGAGGTGGTCTCGGGAGTCTACGACCCAGCCTGGCCTCGGAGTCTATCTTCTCGAGATGGTCCCTGGAGTCCATGCTAGGCGCTCGGGCTGGGTGGATCTCACCACGTAACTTCCCCGTTCCACGTGTCAATCCTAGGATGCTCAACCCCATCACGTAACATGCTCCCCCTCAAATTATGGTTCTCTCTCTATTATCTTAAAAGATTGCATATTTTAAGGAATTCTAAATACTTGAGAAAGAAAATTTGAAAATCTATGTGCATTATTGATTTGAATTTTCCTAAATCTGACACAATACTAGAAACCTTGTTGACCATAAGAAAATTTCCTAGGTGTCTTAGAAATTTTTTAATGTGTATTTAATTTTTAAAAAATAATAAATTTTTTGGTTTGAATTTCTCCCCAATCTGACACAATGCTAGGAAACTTTGTTAACTACAAGGAAAACTTTCCTATGTGTCTTGGAGATTTTTCCAAACTCAAGTAATTTTTCAAAATTTTAAAAAAATATTTTGAAAAATTAGAAAATTGTGTTTTCAAAGTCGTTTTTGAAAATATGGTATTTTTGAAACTTCAAATACTTCTTTTAATTTGAACTCGCCCTAAACCTAACACAGTCCTAGGTAGCTTATTGATCATAAGTTAATCTTCCTCTGAGGGTTTGATTCAAATAAAAAAGATTTTTAAAATATTTAAAAGAAAATATTTAGTTTAGAATTTTTTTTTTAAAAACTACTTTTATTTAGTGATTTGAAAAACAAATTCTTCTTTTTCTCACTCCTTTTGAAAAGGCAAAAAAAAATATAAAGAACTGCAATGGAGAAATTCTATATTTAAATTGATTTTGAAAAATACCATAAGAGATATAAATACAAGAGAATTTTTTTAAAAAATACTCAAGTTTAATATATATATATATATATATATATATATATATATTATCCAAAAGAATTTCTTTATATAGAAATGTTTGCAAAAATTAAATTAATAATTTTCAGGTAAGTGAACGAATAGAAACTTAAACCATTTAATGAATATGTTTAAGTGTAATGATTTGAAAAATTAAATCTTATAGTAAAAAGTTAAATTTGATTTTTGATGATTTTAAAAATTAAATATGAATTTTGAAAAATTAATTTATATTTGAATTTTGAAAAATTAAGTTTAAATTTTGAAAAATTATTATGTTTAAGCATTTTAGAATTTAAATAAGGTAAAATTTTAAATTTGACTCATTAATTTAAAGGTGAAATTATTTAAATGTGTGGAGTTAGTTGGGATGGACTAATCATTTAATGCCCTAAGTATCTCACCCATTTCTAAATGACAAAATAGGGTATCCTTATCTGTTTTGTGAGATACATTAAATTTTATCATTGAATTTAGGTTAAAAACTATGATTGATTGAACCTTGAGTTATATTCAATTTTAACAAGTAGTAAATTAAAAATAAATTTCAATAATCGGCTTCCAGGTCTTGGCGAGGCACAGGGGCCTTCTTGGTTATCGGAGCAACGACCCTTTCCTAGACAAAGCCTTGTAAAGAAATTTTATTTTCAAATTACTTTTTGAGACACCTTGGTCTAACTAGTCGAGGATGTGGCGAGGTAGATTCGGCTAGTTCCACCGGACTAAAAAGGCCAAATAAGTGTGGGATCGTTGTAATCGATAGAGGCGGGGGGGGGGGGGGTGAATAGCGCTTATGTAAAATTTTCAGAATAATCAGAACACAGCGGAAGCATTAAAAGCACAACGCTAACACGTTTCTTTTTACTTGGTTCGGAGTCATTGACGGCTCCTACTCCAAGGCCCACGGTCCTTGACCATTTTCGTTGGGCAATTATATAAATTGAAAATATACAAATTTGATGTTGAGTACAGAATTTAAGCAACGAATGTAAATGATACCGACGACACCAGAAATGTCGTAGAGTGTCTTGGGTGGTGTGTCATCGATCTTGATCATTGGCGGTGCAAAAACTTGAGCACGAAAGAAGTCTGAAGAGCATTGGAGTGCTTGAGTTGAAAGAAAGCTTTTCAACATTGAATGGAATTGATTGATGGAAAGCAAGGGGTGAATCCCCTTATATATACTGTTCTTGGGCGCCTGAGGCTTGTTGGGCGCTTGACACGTGTTGCGAATCGGGCACGTGCTTATCTGCAGACTCGGCCAAACCTATATCCTTTGGTCTTGGGCGCCTGATGGCTCACAGGTGCCTGAGTTGCTGACGTGGCAACCTGCCAGCTCAGCCAAACTCACCCGTTGGAAAAAGCCATCTGGGGCGCCTGATAACTATCAGGCACCTGGCTTCTCGGGCGGCTGAGCCCTCTCAGGCATCTGGGATGCAAAACCTACTTCCTTTCAGTCCTGCAACCAGGGTTAGGACAAAAATAGTATAATATAAATGAATACATGTATAATTCAAAGCCGGAGCTGTCTTGGTTCTGACTTTTGATTTCAAAATGAAACCCTAGGTCGAACCGACGCCTACTGTTCCCTCTTCCGAGAAGCGCGTCCTCACCTAGTCCTCTCGGGAGAAATTACCTTTTGCCAACCGGCTCCTTTGGTTGGACTTTTGCTTGACCTCCGAGATTGTCGGATCTCGAGACGTCTGTACCTCGACCCACCACTACTTCTATCCGCAATCCTCGCTTGGCTAAGACTCCTACCCAATCTTCCGGATTACGACTTCGTTACCCAGTCCACGACCAAGACTTCTTGCCTAACCCTCAGCCAGGTCTTCTTGCCCAGTCCTTGACCAGGACTTCTTGCTCAACCCTGCAGGTCAAGACTTAGTGCCTAGGTGAACTAGGACATTCCTGCACACTTGGTAGACTCATTAGACCACAATACAAACTTAACTTTGAACCCTTTGCCATTATCAAAACCAGGTTCGATCTGGTACTTCTGACACCAACAATAAGGTACGCCTTACCCTACCTGACTCCTTAGACAGGATTCCCTAATGTACTATCATCTTGCCCCACCTAATACTAGGTTTTGCATGTTTCAATCAGTCAAGCCCTTATCTAACCATTTCTAGTCCTAAGAATAAAAAAAATCTTTAAGTAAAATCACAATGAGGGGAAATTTTTGGATTTTCTAAGTTAGCAAGATTATTAGTTAAGTTTTCTAGTTTTTCAATTTTAATTTTCAAAATCTCATTTTCTTATCTTAATTTTCTGAAATTTGAATTAATAAATTTATATGATTTAATTATGTTACTGGAGCATGCATCTATATCTAAATTTGACCAAGAGTGTTTTGGTAAGATATTAGCATCTATGGTAAAAACTAGATTTTCATATAAAGTAAATTTACCGATCTTGGTTGGTTGTCTTGGATCCTTGGGTCTTCCTTCTATGCATTCATATCTGTAGTGTCCAAACTTCTAGCACATGAAGCATTGGATGTGACTCTTGTCCTTACGTGCTCTTGGAGCTAGATCCTTCATCATCGTCAGTGGTGTCATTCATATCTTACGAGTAGGACACTTATTTTTGTAGTGCCCTCTCTCCCTACATTTGAAACAAATTATATGATTTTTGGTTGTGTTGGAAACCATGCTCTGATACAAGTTGTTGGTTTTGGTTGCATCGGGATTCTTCTCTATATCCCCAGAGTAAAATTCTATTAATTAGAATTAATCCGGATAGAGAAAACTTCCTGAGCGGCCTTTTTCATCATCGTGCTATTCGATTGAGCAATCGCTTGAACAAACATGTTGTTCAAGCAATTCTAACTTCTTTATCGATTAGCCACAGAATCGATGACGAATTATGGATCGCCAGTTTTTGTGTTCAATTCAAGGTCGAAGTAAAATAAGAAAACAATTAAACTAGAACAAGAAAACAAGATTATACCTCTTGTTTTACCTCTTGATCTTCTATTGTATTCCTATCCTCTTCTTGGACGTCGTGTGGGCGACGATCATCCAAGAAACAAAACCACCAAAGACCACCTTCTTCTTGCTCTTGCTTGCGCCGACCACCAAAGGAGAAAGATCTCCTATTTGCGTCGGCCCTAAGGAGAGAAAAGAGGAAGAAGAAGAAGAAGAAGAGAAAGAAAGATCATTCTCCCTGACCAAACCCTAGCCGACCACCTTCCTTCCTCCTCTATTGCTTGCATCACCGAACACCAAAGGAGAAGATCTCCTTCTTTTTCTTGCCGCCAGCCACTCCTCCTTGCTTCAGGTTTGCGCACGCGCACCTAGAGAAGAGAAGGACAAGAGGAGAAGAGAAGAAGAAAGAGTTAATCTTCCTTCTCCCTAAACCCTAGCGCCACCTCGTCTTCCTCTTTGCCGCCGGCGCCACCAACCCTAGGAGAGAGAGAGAGAGAGGGAGAAAAAAGCAAGGCTTAGGTTAATTGTTATATCATTGGTTTCATGACTCATGAGGTATATATAGGCTACAATAGGGACCATAAGGAGGAGTTGGTTTTAGTCTCCTAACGGATCCTAAACCCGACCCGTTAATAATAACCCGCTCTACTAATGAGTTATTATTGAACTACCGTACCAACCCCATAAAATAATATGGGCTCCTTCTTACTATGTCTACATAATCTCCCTGTATTTAAGATATCACATATCTATTAATTAATTAAATTACTGACATTTAATTAATTAATATCTAACTCCAAGAGTATTACAACTAAACCTTATTATCATGTCGGACCAAGTCCACCTGCAAGATTTGTATGATAATCTTTATGAGCTCCTCAAGGGGAAATCATCATCCTAAAATGATTAGGACACGGTTTCCTTTTATAATCAATGACACACCATGTAAATAATATTATTTCTCAATTTACTGGGCATATTGATTTAACAAATAAATATCGCCCATTGATAAATTAAAGAAATAAATATTAAGTACATGTACCCGTTATTATATCGGGATTAAGAGCATGCACATCGATAATAACTAAGGTTTGATTCGATTATATAGTCAGTATAAATCAAATCACCTCTAATCGATCTTGCTCAATACACACAAAGTGTACTTGTATAATTCTATAGTCAAGATAGACTAACACCAAATTATACTACAACCATTCCAATGGTTTGTCCAAATCCATCTTGGTTGTGAGCCACTAGTTATACTTTACAAGGAATTGATAACATGATCTTCTATGTGGCACCACACACCATGTTATCTACAATGTAAAGTAATGGACAATTGCACATATATAACAAAGATAAAATGCAAACACATAACCACTGTGATTCTTATTTCAAAATAGATGTTCATATAAAAGCTAGACTTATAGTATACATCCTAACAATCTCCCACTTATACTAAAAGACTATGCTGTCATCAAACTGTCATACATCAGATTCCCATCCCCTCAGTTTGCCTATCATAAGCTTTCGCTGGAAGGGCTTTAGTGAAAGGATCTACTAGGTTGTCCTCTGATGCAATCTTTGCGACAACAACTTCTCCTCACTTTACGATGTCTCGTATCAGGTGGTACTTGTGCTCAATATGTTTACTTGCCTTATGAGCTCTTGGTTCCTTCGATTTTGCTACTGCACCATTATTATCACAATAAATTGTGATATCTTTGGGTAAACCAGGATCATATCTAAGTCCATTAAGAAGCCACATACTCTTTGGGCAGCCATACAACTTCTTTGGCTGCCTTAGAGGCTGCCACATACTCAGCTTCCATGATGGAGTCCGCAATGCATTTCTGCCTAATACTCCTCCATATTATGGCCCCACCTCCCAAAATAAACACATAACCCGAGGTAGACTTACTATTTGTTATTGATATGAGAAAAGTGTCCTAAGGCAATCACCTTATGATTGTAATCATTTATTTTAATAAATGAATATTCAATATTTGAGTATACATGTTTATGTATTTGATTGAGATCTTAAACTCATTTACTGAATGTCCGAAATACAATTCACAGCATGAGAGAATTTGTGATGAATTCACAACTAGTGATTATCTCTACATGTGCAATTGTGAAGTATTGAAATTGTCCCTAGTCGATGAATTGATAAATACAGACACTATCAATTCTGTTGAGACTAGCATGGGTTATTCTCTAATCAGCTGATTCTCACTGGCTGGTGACATTGGGATGTCCGGAGATAAACATGAATGCTAGTTAAGGGAACTAGTTCATTGGAGTGACTGGCTGTAAAACTTCATATGGTAGTCTACATATAGACATGTCAGTGAAGTTCTTACTGCAGCTTAAGTGCGATGTTCCTTTGACTTGCGGTGTTCAAGTCATCTTGGTCATGGAGACTTATACTTTGACATCTTAAGCAAGCATCTCCAAGGAGGTGTGGACCCAGGATGATTGAGTATAAGCCGAAGTGCCCGAAGATGTTTGAACAGCCTACAAAGGATTCACCACTCCTTGCGAGGAGATGTATACCCAAGGCCTATCATCGGATTGTTACTCGAAGCCTCTGGCCAGAGCATGACATGTTCAGAGCATGAATCTCTCAGATACATGAGAGTAATTAGAATCCATAGGATGAGAAAACGTTACTTGGGCTAGGTGTGACGTAGTCAGCCTAGTGGGGACTAACACACATAGACCATGTCCTAAACCAAGTGGGTATAAGATGGTGAAGGGAATGGGGCACGATTCATTATAGCTGCTGAAGGGTTTCAAAATAGTTTATAAGGTCAACCGTTGATCTTTCGATTAATTGGGGATCATGATGTACTACTAGGTGCCACTCATGATCGTTCTATAATTGGTTAATTATAGACGGCCAACATAAATCGAAAGCCTATTTAGTCACACGCACTACGAGTAGTCCGAGGGATTTAAAATGTGTTGAAAATTGGATTTTCCAATCAAGAGAGATAAGTCGAATCTGAATTTTTCAGAGACTCATCGGAAGCATAAAATGGCTTATTGAACGAATTAAATGAGTTTAATTCGTGAGATCGTGGCTTGGGTTTGGCCGGCCAAAGAGGGTCCCTACCCTCTTTGTTTGGCCGGCCACAATAAGAGGGAAGAACCAAATTGTTTGGTTCAAAATTATAAAATAAACCGCGCGTGGTTTGTCTTATAAAATTATGGATAAAGAAATTTGTATAAAGAAATTTATATAAAAAATTTATATAAAGAAATTTATATAAAGAGATTTATTTATCATGGAAATTAAAATAAACCTTAGAATGGTTTATTTTATTTTATAAAATCAATAATGAATTGATTTACAATGATAAAGAAATTTATATAAAGAAATTTATATAAAGAAATTTCTTTCCATAATAAAAGGGGAGACATGGTTGTTTTTATTATAAATTAAGTTATAATAAAAACTTGGCATAACGGAATAATTCATAAAAAAATTTATAAGATAAATTTCTTATGAAAAATTTATTCTGTTAAGAGGAGACTTGGCGATTAAGAGGCTACTATATAAAGGTACCAAGGCAAGGCTTGGAAATTAATCTAAGAGATCAAGGATTCTTGCCTAGCCTCTCTCCCTCTCCTTCTCTCCCTCTCCCTCTTCTAGTGCCGCCGACCCTAGAGCCCTCCCCCTTAGCCGTGAGCTTCCACCACCAAGAAGAAGCCGAAGAAGAAGAAGAAGCGGGCGCGACTCCTTCCTTCCTCCCGGAATCTTGATTCCGTTCTTCGTTTGGTGGTTAGTTTTTCATCTCTCTCTTGGTATTCTTGTCGTGCCTTTGGAGAATCTAGTAGTTCTTGTCAGCACGAAACTCGTGGCTTTGCGAAGTCATCCCGAAGAAAACCCGGCGTGGATGCGAATAGAGGCGGAGCTTCCAAGGGACGCTACGGTTGGATCTCGTCCTTTTCTACGAGTTACGCGTGTAACGACCCGAAAAATTCTCTTAATATTTTCTTAAAATATTGAGCATGTCTAGATAATTTTTCGAGGGACCTAGAAATATTAATGCGATCTTTAGCCTAGAAAATCCATGTTTTCTCATTTAAATTGGGGAAAAAGGGCACTAATGGGCCTTATATGGGCTTTTTAGTACCATAATTATTGGTGAATTTTAGGTGAAAATTAGTATAAATATAAAGGGGTTTTAAGGAGAAATATTTACATAATTATGGGGGAATTTTTAAGGGATTTTCGAAATTTATAGAAAATAAAATAGAAAAATTAGTGCATGGACAAAGGATTTGAACCTTGGACCTCTTATACAACCATGTATGCTTTAACCAACTCACCTAGCAAGGGATTTCTATGAGGAAATGAAGTGGATATAGGTTAAGGCTTCGAAGAAGATGAAGGGTCATGAAGAGACTCTTCATTTGCCTCCTTGATGAGTTATAAAGAGGGGGGTTTGGGAGTTACTTCTTCCTTCCATCAATTGCATTTTCTTCATCCTCCTCCCCTCATCCTAGCCAAAACCTCAAGGAGAGGTTCTCCCTTGGAAAACTCCACAAGAAGGTCTCATCACCAAGATCTAAAGGTTTTCCAAGGCTACAAGGGCAAAGGGGTTCAAGTGTCCAAAGGATTTACAATTTTCTTCTCTTTTAAGGTCTAAAAATCAAGATCAACCAAGGTAAGACTCCCTCACCTGTGGTATAATAGTTCCTTATGATTTTCATGATTTTTAGCATAATATAAGGCTTGGTGTTGGGTTTTGATGTTGAGAAAAATCATGTTTAGACCCTTATGACTTTCGGCCACCAAGGTTTTGGGGTCCATGATGATGTTAAAAATCTTGATTATGCTTTCTAAGGTGTTCTCATGATGTTTAGAGAATAAATATAATTTATGGGAATTTTTGGAGTACCCTAAGACCCCTTAGGGTTGGGTACCATTATAGGGATTTTCATGGCTAGAGTTGGATTTAACCCTTCAATCATGTATTTTGTGTACCCTTATGGTACAAAGGGAGGTGGAAGGGATTTATGTGAAATTTTTACAAGGTTTTGTGACCTTATGGGGTTCGTCCAAGAAGGGCCTAGGGCCAAGGGTTAGGGGCTTACCTCAAGTAAGGGCCCTAATGACCCTATGGTATGGAATGGTGAATGTTTAATGGTTGATTGGGGATGTTAATGGAATTTTTCCATGCACCCATGCCTTATTAGGTTTCGGCCAGCCCTAGAAAGGGGGCTTAAAGGTTAGGGTTAACCCTAATCATAAGCCCTAATGGCTCCCTATGGTCTTATAGGTAATGTATGGTTGTTCCTTTACCTTATGCTATCTTACATGTTTATGGAAATGATGGAACTCCTCCCTATAGGTTTCGGCCAAGCTATATATCTAGGGTTTGGGGTGGAGTTAGGGTTCAAAGAATGATGGTTTATGCTTATCATGAAGTATATATATATATATATAGGTCCAAGCATGTGGTAGAAATCATGTTACCTATAACCCTAACCTTAAGCACCATGTTTTATGTTGTATGTTATGATTGGATGCCATGCTCATTAGGGTTTATTATGAATGTCTTATGTTTTATGCCATGCACTTGGATAGTAGGTAGCATGTTTATGGAAGTCCTACCAATGTATGCTTATGTTATGTAGAGAACCATGCTATGTTATATGCTCATGTTGTGTTAAGAACCATGCCATGTTATTGTGTATGTTCATGATATGAATGATGCCATGATAAGTATGTTAGGTTTATGTTCATGATAAGAATGATGCCACGATGAGTATGTTAGGTTTATGTTCATGATAAGAATGATGCCACGATAGGTATGTTATGTTTATGTTCATGATAAGAATGATGTCATGATAAGTATGTTATGTTTATGTTCATGATAAGAACGATGCCATGATAAGTATGTTATGTTTATGTTATGATAAGAATGATGCATGCCATGTTTATGAAAGAAGATGCATACCATGTTTATGAATGAAGATAATGCTCATGCCTTCCCGGCATCATGATGCTATGCAATAAGTATGAACGATGAAAGGACAAGCATGTGTTAAGTCATGCTTTATGTAACATGGTTATGCTATGAATGTCTTATGGATGATGAAACATGTAAAGTATTTTACTTTATGAATGGGCTTGTACCGGACCGAAGTATGGGTCCAAGGGATGGGCACCTTAAGAACGCCCCGGTTATGGACTACCGACTATGTTGTCCATGGTTCTGGCACTACCGGAGCTGTGCAACAGGGATGGGCTCCTTAAGAACGCCTCGGTTCGAGGACTACCGACTATGCTGTCCTTACCCTAGTAGGTCGGGGCTCGCTACCTCGGACGTGCTAGGGATGCGCGCTATGATGTATATATGCGGTACAAGCCGGGGACCCCAATGATATGATGATTATGTTTAAACATTTAAAAGTATGTTTTAAAAGTTAAGCATCCTTATGTATATGCATTCCACTCATGCATTCATTCATGTTATGCATTATGCTATGCTGATAAGATTTTTATGCTTACACTTCATGTTAAGATATATGCATGAGAGTAAATGATCTATGTCATGATTATGTTAAGAGGATGCTCATATGCTATGATAGGAAGTATGCCTATGTTTATGCCATACAGGTTGGTTTACACCTTATAGACATGTTTATACCATGTATTATGTCATGCTAGGAATGTTTATTATGTTATGTATATACCATGTATTATGCCATGCTAGGGATGTTTATTATGTTTATGTTTATGCCATGTAGCATGCCATGCTTATAATGTTTACTATGTTTACGTTTATGCCATGTCTCATGCCATGATAAGAATATTCACTTATGTTTATGTTCATGCCATGTCAAGTATATGATAAGTGATTCAAGTTGTTATGTTCTAAGTAGAGCACCAAGTATGTTAATGTTTTATGTGCTCATTATGAAATGACGAATGGTTTTGTGAGTAGGAAAGAGTCTTACTAAGCCTGCGTGCTTATAGTCTTATTTCCTTATACCGCAGATCATTCAAGGGGACAATGAGGAAGCAGCAGGAGGGCAAGAACGCATGTGTGTGGTAGTGACTTGGCCTAGGAAATCATATGTTTATCGTTTATGCTAGAACTTTACTTTGGTTACTTATATGCTTGAATGCTTGAATAATGACTTATGGAACTCTATGATGCGATGTTAAGTAAGACATGATATGATGTTTAAGTATGAAGGCAATATGCCGAGCTTCCATGTCATTATGATAAGAATGGTAGTAGGGCATGTATGTATAAGTCTAAAAGTCTTATTCCGCTGCCTTATGATGTCTACATGCCCTAAGTATGTTAACGTAACGCCGCTTAATAGAAAAAAAAAGCGGGCGTTATAACGCGAGGTATTAAGTAAATTAGTTTACTTTCTGCAAAATTTTAAATGTATGATCATGTCTCCATAACATAAGGTTGCATGCTAGATACGTGGTTAAAATAATTTGAGAAATTATTTATGCTAAACCTTCTGCTGCACGTAATTAAATTTTAAAATTACGAACCCGTATCCATGTCAACATGCACCCGGTCCCAACAGTGGTATCAGAGCCGGTTAGTGTTCGACGTAATCATATAATTATTTTGCGGAAAACTTTGTCATGATCTCAATTTTGAAAAATTTTCCAATTATGGAAACTTTCCAATTATGATAAATTTTAGATTTAGGAATTTCAAAGTTTGGAAATCCTCATGAAATTTCGCAAACTTTTGAAATATCCTAGTTTCTGAAATTTTATGATAATTGTGAAAACTTCCCATTTTTGGAAACTTTCCAATTTAGAAATTTCCTATTTTAGAAATTTTCCAATTTTGGAAATATGTAAGTTTTCTTTGTACCAGAAACTTACAATTATTCTGAAAACCTATTATGAAATCTCACAATTTTGGGCACTTTCTTTCAAGAAAGTCTAGACAAATTTATGGATTATTAATTGACAATTAAATTTGAATTGGTTTTAAATTATTAACAAAATTCTTTATTTTGGATTGAGCCTCGGGGAGCCGTCCAATTTAAAGTTAGTTGTTGTAATTTAATTTCCGATTTTGAATAAAATTGTCATGTTTAATTTGGTTACGCCTCGGGGAGTGGACCAGATTAGATTTACAACAAATTCCTTTTTTTTGGGCATCTGAGCCTCGGGGAGCCACCCAAAGAAAATAATTTGTTGAAATTAATAAATCCATAAATAAAATATGTAATCAAATCTTGGAAATTTTGAGGTGATTCTCAAACGATAATTTCCTTATTTGATTTAAGAGGTGATGCTCTTACATATTGTTGTCTCCAAAATTAATTAGGAAAATGGTTTCCTATAGAGTTTTCTTAAATAAGATTTTCATGAAAATAATATGTGGTTGAATTAAGGAATCTGTCTCTTAATTTAATAAGATTTGATTTAGAGAAATCAAAGTCTTAAACATATTATTTCCGAAATTGATTATGACAATTTAGGAAATTGTTTCCCAAAACAATTCCTTGAATAAAGTATGAAATTAGAATTAGGAAATCCGGTTCCTAATTCAATTAATGAGACTTGATAAATTAAGTCACATGCATACTTTATTAAGGAAATCGTTAGTACATGACATAATTATATGTCATGAATGTGCTTAGAAAAGAAAGGATGAGACCCAAAACCCCTTACAAAATATTAAGGCCAACACCTTCTATTAATATGGTTAGAACCGGAGTTTTGTTTCTCGTTTGGGTTGATGGACACATCCATGCCCGGCTTGAACCTCAACATATTCAAACCATGGAATTAGTTTATGAATAATATAGTTGGAGTCAGAGGTCAATCCTTAGTTTTGGTTGTTGGACACATCGAAGCCTGACTAAACGGTTGAATGAGCTCCAACCATATTAAAACTATTTCTTGATTAATGGGTCAGCCTTAAGCTTGGAGCATCGATTTGTTGTGCCACAGCCAAGGTCGATGTAAAGAGAGGTGCAGTTGGGTGCTATGTATATTGTTGCATACTTATTAATGAGTTAACAACCCAATGATTTATGCAAACATTCAATTAGTTGATAGCATAAAGTGATAGTTACATATATGTGATATGTAATCGGTATAATTACCTACCTTCATAGCTAAGAATAACTTGATGGCCATAGCCATGGTTGTTCTTATCTATGGTTGGATATCAACCTATTTGGAGGTGTTCCTACGATCTCCCGAATTGATAAAAAGGGTTATTCAATTCGAAAAATAAATAGGATTTAATTAATGTATGTTGATGCATTCTTTATCATTCTTCTCACATAAGCTCAATTTGTATTTCTAGGATAATCACTTGATCATGTCTTCTCTGAATTTGCGTTCCATTTTGGACACCAATAAGCTGACTGGGCCAAACTTCATGGACTGGCTTCGAAACTTGAGGATAGTCCTCAAGGCAGAGAAGCTTGCTTATGTCCTTGAAGATCAACTTCCCAACCGTCCTCCAGAAAATGCAACTCCAGACCAGTTAGTGGCCTATCAGAAACATGTGACCGATTCTGAACTTGCGAGTTGCATCATGCTAGCCGCTATGGTACCTGAGCTGCAAAAGCAGCATGAGCATATGGATGCTTATACCATCATCTTCCATCTTCATGAGTTATTTGACGAGTAGGCGAGATCCGAAAGGTTCGAGGTCTCCAGACTCCTCTTCACCTCTAAAATGCAGGAAGGCACTTCTGTCTCACAGTTTGTGTTGAAGATGTTGGGGTACATTGAGCGACTGGGCACACTCGATTTTGCAATGGATCATGAATTAAGTATTGACTTAATTCTGCATTGTTTGCCCAAAAGTTATTCACAATTTTGTGATGAACTATCGGATGAACAAGCTGGAGACTACCATTCATGAGTTGCTCAACCTGCTGAAGACTGTAGAGCCTTCTATGAAGCAGGATCAAAAGACGGTACTGTTAGTTGGTTCCTCAAAGAAAGGTTCTAAGAGGAAGGCCAAAGAACAGAATAAGGGAAAGAAGAAAAAGGCCAAAAAGACTGAAAAGACACCAAAAGGCACTTGCCATCACTATGGCAAGGAGGGTCACTGGCGAAGAAACTGCAAGGTTTATCTTGAGTCCTTGAAGAAGAAGGCATCCGATGCCCCATCCTCTTCAGGTATCTTCGTTATTGAATGTCACTCTATTTCCTCAACCACCTGGGTACTTGATACTGGGTGTAGCTCACATATATGTAATGACATACAGGGGCTAAGGAATAGAAGAAGACTCGTCAAGGGAGAAGCGAATTTGCGAGTTGGAAATGGAGCAAAGATTGCTGCTGTTGCCATCGAAACATATTTGCTAACGCTCCCTACTGGACGTGTCTTAGAATTGGATAATTGTTATTTTGTTCCTTCGTTAATAAAGAACATTGTATCTATTTCATGTTTGAATGAAAAGGGTTATCATTTAACTTTTAGTAACAATTGTTGTTACATAACTTTAAATGGTGTTCTTTATGGGACCGGAACTTTGTGCAATGGTATCTACACGTTAGATTTATCCGGTGACGTTTTCAATATCGAAGTTAGCAACAAACGTGCTCGAATAGATAATCAAATAGACTCCTATACGTGGCATTGTCGTCTTGGCCATGTAAGTAAGAAACGCATGACCAAATTACACCGATGTGGAATTTTGGAATCATTTGAACCCGATTCATTTGATACATGTGAATCATGCTTGAAAGGCAAGATGACCAAATTACCCTTTTCCGGAAAAGGTAATCCAGTGGGAGAATTGCTTGGTCTAATACATACTGATGTATGTGGGCCAATGTCAACTCTTGCACAAGGAGGATATAGCTACTTCATTACCTTTATCGATGATCACTCACGATTCGGGTATGTGTTCTTGATGAAACACAAATCTGAAGCTTTTGAGAAATTTAAAGAGTTCAGAAATGAAGTAGAGAAACAGCTTGGCAAAAGTATTAAGATACCGATCGGGGTGGTGAATACTTAAGTCAAGAGTTTTAAGATTATCTTAGGGACAATGGGATATTGTCTCAATGGACTCCGTCATATACACCACAGCATAATGGTGTATCTGAGAGGCGTAGCCGAACCTTGATGGACATAGTTAGATCTATGATGAATCATGCAACTCTTCCAAAATCCTTTTGGGCTATGCGCTTAAGACAGCTGTTTACATACTAAACAGAGTCCCGACCAAGGTAGTCTCTACTATCCATATGAGACGTGGAATAGTAAGAAACCTCATTTATCTCACCTAAAGATATGGGGTTGTCCTGCTTATGTAAAGCGGACTATATCAGACAAATTGGATGCTAAGTCTGATAAATGTCTATTTATTGGATACCCTAAGGAAACGAAGGGTTACCAATTCTATCATCCCTTGGAACAAAAGGTGTTTGTTTCAAGGCATGCTATATTTCTAGAAAAAGAATTTCTTTTACAAGAAAATAGTGGGAGTAGCATTGAACTTGAAGAAGTTCAAGAAACTCCAATAGACATTACAGAGACACCTAGTCTAGACCCACAACCGATAACTCATAATGATGAGCTATCAGTTGAACCTAAAACAATACCACTTCTTCGTAGGTCTGATAGGACACGCAATATTCCAGAGAGATACGGATTTCTCATAAGTGAATCGAACGATGTGTTACTCATTAACAATGACGAACCTATCAATTATGAAGATGTTCTGAATAATTCAGAAAGGGATAAATGGCTTGAAGCCAAGAAGTCAAAAATGGATTCCATGTACAAAAATCAAGTATGGGACTTGGTTAACCCACCTGAAGGGATTAAGCCCATAGGGTGCAAGTGGGTTTTCAAGAAGAAAACTGACATGGAAGGTAATGTTGTTACCTTTAAGGCTAGATTAGTGGCAAAAGGATATCGTCAGAAACAAGGAATTAATTATGACGAAACCTATTCGTCAGTAGCTATGCTTAAATCCATTCGGATGCTCCTGGCCATAACAGCTCATTATGATTATGAGATATGGAAAATGAATGTGAAAACAGCTTTCCAAGGGATGCTATATTTCTAGAAAAAGAATTTCTTTTACAAGAAAATAGTGGGAGTAACATTGAACTTGAAGAAGTTCAAGAAACTCCAATAGACATTACAGAGACACCTAGTCTAGACCCACAACCAATAACTCATAATGATGAGCTATCAGTTGAACCTAAAACAACACCACTTCTTCGTAGGTCTGATAGGATACGCAATATTCCATAGTGATACGGATTTCTCATAAGTGAATCGAACGACGTGTTACTCTTTAACAATGACGAACCTATCAGTTATGAAGAAGTTTTGATACATTCAGAAAGGGATAAATGGCTTGAAGCCATGAAGTCGGAAATGGATTCCATGTACGAAAATCAAGTATGGGACTTGGTTAACCCACCTGAAGGGATTAAGCCCATAGGGTGCAAGTGGGTTTTCAAGAAGAAAACCGACATGGAAGGTAATGTTGTTACCTTTAAGGCTAGATTAGTGGCAAAAGGATATCGTCAGAAACAAGGAATTGATTATGACGAAACCTATTCGTCAGTAGCTATGCTTAAATCCATTCGGATGCTCCTGGCCATAACAGCTCATTATGATTATGAGATATGGAAAATGAATGTGAAAACAGCTTTCCTTAATGGAAACCTGCTTGAGGATGTATATATGATACAACCTGAAGGTTTCACAACGGTTGATAAAACCAAAGTATGCAAGCTTTGACGATCTATATATGGACTAAAGCAAGCATCCAGGAGCTGGAACATCCGTTTTGATGAGACAATCAAAGAGTTTGATTTCTCACAAAATCCTGACGAACCTTGTGTGTACAAGAAGGTTAGTGGGAGTGCAGTCGTATTCCTAATGTTATATGTCGATGACATATTACTTATAGGAAACGATATATCAGTCTTACAGTCAGTTAAAATTTGGTTGTCCAAAACTTTCTCCATGAAAGACCTGGGAGAAGCAACCTATATCCTTGGGATTAGAATCTATAGAGATAGATCAAAATGATTGCTTGGTCATTTGCAGTCTACATATATAGACCGAGTGCTAAAAGGGTTTAGCATGTCGGAATCCAAGAAAGGTTAACTTCCCATCAGGCATGGGATCAACCTTTCGAAGTCTATGTGTCCGCGCATAGAAGACGAGAGGATTTGCATGAATAAGATTCCTTATGCATCCGCGATAGGATCTATCATGTATGTTTTGTTATGTACTAGGCCCGATGTATCGTATGCTCTGAGCGTCACAAGCAGATACCAGTCTGATCCAGGAATGGATCATTGGGCGGCTGTCAAGACAATCCTCAAGTACTTAAGAAGAACTAAGGATGTGTTCCTAATATATGGAGAAGGTAATATGATAATACGTGGGTATACAGATGCCAGTTTCCAGACAGATAATGATGACTCCAAATCTCAGTCTGGATACGTATTTATTTTGAATGGAGGCGCAATAAGTTGGAAGAGTTCCAAGCAAGACACCGTAGCAGATTCTACCATGGAAGGGGAATATATTGCAGTTTCGGAAGCAGCAAAGGAAGCAGTCTAGATCAAGAAGTTTGTCACAAAACTTGGTGTGGTTCCAACCATTGATGAAGCAATACCGGTTTATTACGACAACAATGGAGCTGTTGCACAAGCAAAGGAACCAATGTCTCATCAGCAATCCAAACATGTGCTTCGCCGCTATCATCTGATCAGAGAGATTATAAGTAGGAATGATATACAAATTGAGAAAATTCCCACTGAAAGGAAGTTAGGGGATCCTTTAACTAAGGCCTTGCCTTAAAGCAAGTTTGAGGGTCATGTTAGAGCCTGTGGTATTGGATACCGTAGCGATTGACATTAGGCCAAGTGGGAGTTTGTTAGTGATATGAGAAAAGTGTCCGAAGGCAATCGCCTTATGATTGTAATCATTTATTTTAATAAATGAATATTCAATATTTGAGTATACATGTTTATGTATTTGATTGAGATCTTAAACTCATTTACTGAATGTCCGCAATACAATTCACAGCATGAGAGAATTTGTGATGAATTCACAACTAGTGATTATCTCTACATGTGCAATTGTGAAGTATTGAAATTGTCCCTAGTCGATGAATTGATAAATACGGACACTATCAATTCTGTTGAGACTAGCATGGGTTATTCTCTAATCAACTGATTCTCACTGGCTGGTGACATTGGGATGTCCGGAGATAAACATGAATGCTAGTTAAGGGAACTAGTTCATTGGAGTGACTGGCTGTAAAACTTCATATGGTAGTCTACATATAGACATGTCAGTGAAGTTCTTACTGCAGCTTAAGTGCGATGTACCTTTGACTTGCGGTGTTCAAGTCATCTTGGTCATGGAGACTTATACTTTGACATCTTAAGCAAGCATCTCCAAGGAGGTTTGGACCCAGGATGATTGGGTATAAGCCGAAGTGCCCGAAGATGTTTGAACAGCCTACAAAGGATTCACCACTCCTTGCGAGGAGATGTATACCCAAGGCCTATCGTCGGATTGTTACTCGAAGCCTTTGGCCAGAGCATGACATGTTCAAAGCATGAATCTCTTAGATACATGAGAGTAATTAGAATCCATAGGACGAGAAAATGTTACTTGGGCTAGGTGTGACGTAGTCAGCCTAGTGGGGACTGACACACATAGACCATGTCCTAAACCAAGTGGGTATAAGATGGTGAAGGGAATGGGGCACAATTCATTATAGCTGCTGAAGGGTTTCAAAATAGTTTCTAAGGTCAATCGTTGATCTTTCGATTAATTGGGGATCATGATGTACTACTAGGTGCCACTCATGATCGTTCTATAATTGGTTAATTATAGACGGTCAACATAAATCGAAAGCCTATTTAGTCACACGCACTACGAGTAGTCCGAGGGATTAAAACGAGTTGAAAATTGGATTTTCCAATCAAGAGAGATAAGTCGAATCTAAATTTTTCATAGACGCATCGGAAGCATAAAATGGCTAAGTCTTTTGAAGACTTATTGAACGAATTAAATGAGTTTAATTCATGAGATCGTGGCTTGGGTTTGGCCGGCCAAAGAGGGTCCCCACCCTCTTTGTTTGGCCGGCCACAATAAGAGGGAAGAACCAAATTGTTTGGTTCAAAATTATAAAATAAACCGCGCGTGGTTTGTCTTATAAAATTATGGATAAAGAAATTTGTATAAAGAAATTTATATAAAGAAATTTATATAAAGAGATTTATTTATCATGGAAATTAAAATAAACCTTGGAATGGTTTATTTTATTTTATAAAATCAATAATGGATTGATTTACAATGATAAAGAAATTTATATAAAGAAATTTATATAAAGAAATTTATATAAAGATATTTCTTTCCATAATAAAAGGGGAGACATGGTTGTTTTTATTATAAATTAAGTTATAATAAGAACTTGGCATAATGGAATAATTCATAGAAAAATTTATAAGATAAATTTCTTATGAAAAATTTATTCTGTTAAGAGGAGACTTGGCGATTAAGAGGCTACTATATAAAGGTACCAAGGCAAGGCTTGGAAATTAATCTAAGAGATCAAGGATTCTTGCCTAGCCTCTCTCCCTCTCCTTCTCTCCCTCTCCCTCTTCTAGTGCCGCCGGCCCTAGAGCCCTCCCCCTTAGCCGTGAGCTTCCACCACCAAGAAGAAGCCGAAGAAGAAGAAGAAGCGGGCGCGACTCCTTCCTTCCTCCCGGAATCTTGATTCCGTTCTTCGTTTGGTGGTTAGTTTTTCATCTCTCTCTTGGTATTCTTGTCGTGCCTTTGGAGAATCTAGTAGTTCTTGTCGGCACGAAACTCGTGGCTTTGCGAAGTCATCCTGAAGAAAACCCGGTGTGGACGCGAATAGAGGCGGAGCTTCCAAGGGACGCTACGGTTGGATCTCGTCCCTTTCTACGAGTTACGCGAGGTATTAAGTAAATTAGTTTACTTTCTGCAAAATTTTAAATGTATGATCATGTCTCCACAACATATGGTTGCATGCTAGATACGTGGTTAAAATAATTTGAGAAATTATTTATGCTAAACCTTCCGCTGCACGTAATTAAATTTTAAAATTACGAACCCGTATCCATGTCAACATGCACCGGGTCCCAACACTATTATCCCTATCTGATTGGAAATCAGAATCCGTGTAACCCATAGGGAGCAGATGTCTGCTTGGTAAACTAGCATATAATTCCTAGTCCTTTTCAGGTACTTTAATATATGCTTTACCACAGTCCAATGTCCTTGTCCTGGATTACTTTGATATCTGCTAACCATACCCACGGCATAACATACATGAGGCTTCTTACACCCGAAACATAAGGAACTGCCTTCATCTCCTCTATCTCCTTTGATGTTTTAGGACACATCTCCTTAGATAAAGGTAATCCATGCCGAAAAGGTAGAAAACCTTTCTTGGAATTTTGCATGCTAAAACGAGCTAGGATAGTGTCAATGTATGAAGCTTGAGATAAACACAACATCATTTTCTTGCGATCCCTTATAACTTTGATCCCAAGAATATGTCCAGCTTCTCCCAAGTCCTTCGTATCAAACTTCTTGGTCAACCATACCCTTACGTCTGACAACACTTTGACATTGTTGCCAATGAACGAAATGTCATCTACGTATAGTACAAGAAATACCACTATATTTCTGTCACACCTCTTGTATACACAAGACTCATCTGGACATTGAATAAATTCATAAGACTAGATTACCTTATCAAACCGGATGATCTAAGATCTTGAAGTTTGTTTCAGTCCATAGATGGACTGATTAATGTTGCATACAAGATGTTCTTTGCCCTTTGCAATGAATCCCTCTGGTTGCTTCATATAGATGTTTTCTTCAAGACTTCCGTTAAGGAAAGCTGTCTTGACATCCATTTGCCAAATCTCATAATCTATATGAGCGACAATAGATAAGAGAATCCGGATAGACTTAAGCATGACTACCGGCAAAAAGGTTTCCTAATATTGATCTCCTCTTTCTGAGTATACCTCTTTGCAACAAGCCTTACTTTAAAGATCTCTACCTTTCCGTCTGATCCTCTCTTTCTTTTGTAGACCCATTTAAATTTAATGGCATTTACACCATCCGGTGGTTCTACAAGCTCCCAGACTTGATTAGAATCCATAGATTCTATCTCAGAAATCTTCTCCTTTTGCCAAGATATCACATCTTTATCTTGGAGTTCTTCGTCATATGTCCAAGGATCAGGTTCATGTTCAACAGGGACCAAGTTCGAAGACTCTCCCAAAAACATGAATCTGTCAGGTTGTCTAACAACCCTCCCACTATGACGAGGTACTACCTGTGTATCATCTGTGACATGCAGTGGAGTCACTTGTGGTATGTCCTCCTGTAACATTGGTACTGAGGTAGGAACTTTCCCTATTACTTCCTCTAGAACAATCTTACTCATGGGCTTGTAGTTCATTACATAGTCCTCTTATGAAAATCGGGCATTCATGCTAACGATGACCTTCTGATCTTTAGGACTATAAAACAAACCACCTTTCATTTCTCTAGGATATCCTACGAACAAGCGAACTTCTATTCGAGATTCCAACTTATCAACGTCTCCCTTCAGCACATGTATTGGACTACTCCAAATCCAAATATGTCTCAGACTAGGCTTACGCCCAGTCCACAATTCTGTGGGAGTAGAGGGTACAGATTTAGAAGGTACCAAGTTCAGAATGTACACTGCCTTTTTCAGAGCATATCCCTAGAACAAATTCGGTAATTCTGAAAAACTCATCATCGATATAACTCTTTCCATAAGAGTCTTATTCCTTCACTCTGCCACATCGTTCTATTGGGGTGTACCAGGTGCGGACAATTGGGATTGAATCCCAGCCTATGATAAGTAACTCCTAAACTCTCCTAAGAGGTACTCACCACCACGATCAGACCGTAGTGTCTTGATACTTTTACCTTAACGTTTCTCCACATCAGCCTTGAATTCTTTGAACCTGTCAAAATACTCAGATTTGTTGCGCATCAAGTAAATGTATCCATATCTCGAATAATCATCTATAAATGAGACGAAATATTCAAAAACACCTCTAGCCTGGATGGACATAGGACCAAACAAATCAGAATGAACCAATTCCAACACATCTTTGGCTCTATATCCCTTGGCTTTAAAAGGCCTCTAGGTCATTTTACCTTCCAAGCAAGATTCGCAGGTTAAGAAATCTTCCACCACTAATGAACCCAAAGGTCCATCGGCTATCAACCTTTGAATTCTGCTCAAGTTAATATGACCTAACCTTAGATGCCAAAGATACGTTTGGTTCATTTTCCAAGGTTTTTTTTTTCTCTTATTAGGTTTAGAAGATGTATTATTAATTTTTATTTGCATCGTGGGAGTTATTGGATTAAGAGTGTAAAAATTGTCAACCAACGCACCAGAACAGATAATCTCTTTATTCCTTTTTATAACAACTCTATCATTAAAAGAAATAGAATATCCATCCATAAATAATTAAAAACTGAAATTAAATTCTTTCTAAAAGAAGGTACGTAAAGATAATTTCTCAAAACCAAACATTTATTCTTATTAAAAGATAAATTGACATTTCCCACTGCAATAGCCACCACCTTTGTAGCATTACCCATGTAAACGGTAATCTCGCCCTCAACTAGTTGTTTGGTTTCCTGGAACCCTTGCAATGAATTACAGACATGATTAGTGGCTCCTGTATCTATACACCAGGTATCGGTAGATACCGCTAAACATGTTTCAACAACTAATGAAAAAGATATACCTTAATTTTTCTCCTTTCGCTGGGGACAACCCACCTTCGAATATCTAGTTTGCTTGCATGTGAAGCACTTTCCTTTCGGATTCTTCACTCCAGCCTGAGGTCATTGAAATCCAACCACTTTCTTTGCCGAACCAGCTTGTTTCTTTTTCTTCTTTCCGCCTTTCGGCTTAGAAGTAGAAACTTTTTCAGCAACATAAGCTTGAGCACTTCGATAAAATAGCCCCTCTCCTGCCTGGAGTTCTGTCAGAAGCTCCGCCAATGAATATATCCTTTTGTTCATATTATAGTTCAGGTGAAACTGCTCAAAACTCCTAGGTAGTGACTGGAGAATGATATCGACCTGGGTTTCCCCATCGATTTCAGCTCCAAGGATGTCTATCTCATTTAGCCATCATCTTGAGGACATGATCCCTCATGGGTGTCCCCTCAATCATGGTGGTCGTCATAAGTTCTTTGAGATTGAACATCATGTCATAAGCAGTAGCGAAAGCCTGATGTTGATATTGCAGCACATTTGACATGGAAGCCAAAATGTAACACTGTGCCATCTCATTGGCCTTTACCCAATTCATACAACATTCCTTCTCCTCTTCACTAGAATTTTCATTGGGCTTTTCAGGACAGATCTCAAAGAGTACAAATTTGTACTCCTCAGCAGTCAAGTCAATATCCAAGTTCCGTTTCCAATCAATATAATTTAGACCAGTAAGTTATTTTTCTTTTAAAATCACAACGAGGGGATTGAAAGTCATTTTGAAAAATCTTGAGAATCACATGGTCAAAACATTAGATTTTAAAATCACATTGATTCCTCAAACAATAAAATTTTAAAATCACCGACACCTCAAAACACCGTGAATTTTGTATGCCACGATAGTGTAGACATATACAAATTCAAACATTTATAAGAGGAGGTTTTACCTATTAATTTTATTATCTTGTCAACCTTACTTTTTGATAAATAAAATTAATAGTTGGTTTATCTTCGGCCATACAAATAATAGCAGTGACTCCGATGGGGAGGATACTATTAATTGTATCTAAGTGTACACCATTACACGATACTAAGTCAATTATTTAGGATTATGTCCCTTCCGATGGGGAAGATCACATGCTCCTAAATAATTTCCTAAAATCATATTTTATCTAGTGATCCGCAAAACAAACTCATCCGATGTGGAGGAAGGCACTCAGAGTCAACGTACAAGTTTGTTTGCATCACTTATCAAATTTGTAATAGAGGCCACAAGATTCAAAGATTCCCTCTCCCACTTAGTAATTTAAAGTGAGGAATTTTACAAGCATGCACAACAAGCTGTTGGACCGGTGTCGTCGATAGAGGGGGTGAATATCGACTGTAAAAACTTCGCGGAAATTATCTTTCATAGACTTTCGAGATTCGTTCTAATCAAAGAGTTAGTAGCACTGTGAAAAATAAAAAAGAAAGAAAAAATGAAAGACAGATTACACACGAGATTTTTACTTGGTTCCCAACCCCCCAGAGTCAGTACATCCAAGGCCTAAGCACGGGAATGCCCGTCCACTAATTATCTCCTTTCTGGACTTTCTGGAGGCGGAGAAACCTGTCTTATAGTGCAAGATTTGCAATCACAAAGATAGATAAATTGAACTGTAGAATGTAAATTCAAAACGAACAAAAAGAATTGAAGACTCGGCTGATTTGGACCTCCAACGTGCCGTGCCCTTCCTCCTGGAGCCTCCTGGTCGTAGAGCTTCATCGTTAGTGCTTTCTTGTCACTTGGGAAGTTTAGAATGGTTTCGGAATGTTGTGGATTTAATTTCATCATTTTCATTATTTTGAAAATATCTAATTCCTTTACTATTTGATTTTTATTTATCTTTTCAAGTTTTTCTAATAATTCTGATTTATTTGAATCTTTGTGAATTTTATTAACTATAGCCTTGATCTTAGAAACTTCATCTTCCTCCTCATCCTCATCATTAAAATCACATCCTTCAATATCCTCATAGTAGGTGGAGTAATTTGGGCCACTAGTTAATATTTTGTAATAATTTTCAGAATTATCCAAGACAATAATTAAACTATTATCTAAAAGAATTTCATCTCCATTATCCTCAGAATTATCTTCATTATCCTCATAACAATCATCTAAAATATTTTCAATATTTTCACGATTAATCTCATAATTTCCAGAGTTAATTTCAGAATTATCATTAACATTTTCAAATTCAATTTCAGAATTATCAATAAAAATTTCAAATTTAACTTCAGAGTTATCAATAAAATTTTTAAATTTAATTTCAGAGTTATCAGTAAAATTTTCAAATTTAATTTCAGAGTTAACAGTAAAATTATCAGATTTAATTTCAGAGTTATCAGTAAAATTTTCAAATTTAATTTTAGAGTTATCAGTAAAATTTTCAAATATAATTTCAGAGTTAATAGTAAAATTTTCAAATTTAATTTCAGAGTTAACAGTAAAATTATCAGATTCAATTTCAGAATTAATTTTATCAGAATTAATTTTAGAATTAATTTTATCAGAATTAATTTTAGAAATTGTTGAATTAACATTAAAGATTAAACAGTTAATTTCTAATACTTTAGCAATATCGACATTTTCTAATTGGGCATGCAAAATATTAATTTGACTATGCAGTAAATTTAATTTTTCAGAAAAATTATCGAACTTATCATACGATTGTGCAGGAAATTGAAAATTTCTATGAATGTAAATTTTGCGTACTTTTGCCGGATATTTATTTTTGTAGTGTTCATACTTTTCGCATTTGAAGCATTTGATGTAGCTTTTGTCCCGCCGGACTCCGAGTGCTGGTACTTCCTTTGTCACCGTGAATGTAGACCGAGTCTTATGAGTAGGACACTAATTTTTATAGTGTCCTCTCTCCCTGCACTTGAAGCATGTAATGTGAAATTTAAAAATTGACATTAAAAATAAGTACCTGATTCACCCTTGGGCTTCCCCTCAACTCCTGACATCTTTGCTCTGTCGGCTGTTAGCCCATTGAAGAGCGACCAGGCTCTGATACCACTTGTTGGATTGGAGTAAGTCGATAGAGGGGGGGGTGAATATCGATCGAAAAATTTCATACAATTAAGAGAAATTACACAGTGGAAAGAATAAAACAAAGTCGCTAATACGGTTTATTTTACTTGGTTCGGAGTCGCGGTCGGCTCCGACTCCAAGGCCCACGGTCCTTGACCGTTTATGATGGGCAATCCTATATTTAATGAATGATTACAATTTGAAGTATAGATATAGAATTAAAAAAGAGTTACAACACTTAAGAAATTTAAGCTGTTACCGACGACCAGAGTGGATGGAATTTCAGAGCAGCGGGTGGTCGTCGACGCTTGAATCACAAGTGTAGAGTATGTCAGAGCGTATTGCTTGAGCGAAAGTGTTAAGAGTGAGATTTTCAAGTTGTTCTGAAGCCTTGGGGTGAACCCCTATTTATACTGGTCGCCAGGGCGCCTGTGTTGAAGGGGGCGCATACACGTGGCCTCTTCTGCGAGAACTCCTATCCGCAGACTCGGCTAGCACTTATCCCCTTCGTTGAGGCACCTGAGCTGACTAGGGCGCCTATGTTAACATAGGTTCCTAGCTTGACTTGGTCCAAAGGCATTCGTGGCAGTTTGCTTCGATGGCTTGGTTTTGCCTAGCACTGGGGTGCCTGTATCCATACAGGCGCCTAGCCCAGTGAGGCGTCTCCTTCCCATGAGGCGCCTGAGCTGCAGAAACACCGTCCCTTCGTTTCCTGCAACCAGGGTTAGTTCCAAACACAAGAAGCAAATATACATGATATATTAAACATTATTTACAGCCTAAGCTGTCTTGGTTCTGACTTTGGATTTCCCAAATGGAACCCTAGGTCAAACCGACGCCGAATGTTCCCTCCTACGGGGAACGCGCCCTCACCTACTCCTCTCGGGAGAATTTACCTTTTTGCCAACCGGCTCCTCCGGTTGGATTTTTGCCCAGCTTTACTCACCAGGTCTTCGGTGCCCAGTCCTCGACTAGGTCTTATTGCCTAGCTTTACTCACCAGGTCTTCGGTACCCAGTCCTCGACCAGGTCTTAGTGCCCAGCTTTACTCACCAGGTCTTCGCTGCCCAGCCCTCGGCCAGGTCTTAGTGCCCAGTCCACAACTAGGACTTATTGCCCAACCTTATGTCAGGACTTAGTGCCCAATTCTTAGAACTGGGACTTCTTGCCTAGTGTTCCTAGGACTTTTCCTGCACACTTGAGTAACATCGTTAGAGCACCAATAATACTTAACTTTGAACTCTTTTTCAATATCAAAATAAGGTTCGATATGGTGCTTCCGGCACCAACACAAGCATATTAAACAATCAAGCAATAAATATGAAAATCTAAATTTCCAACTATTATAGCTTTTGTTCTCCAATATGCCTCCAGTCGTGTTGTCACCTCATCTCCACCTTCATTAGCCGTGCAAGCAAGGGACCTGAGCCGAGAAAATGTTTTAATTTTAATTTACATCCATCAATCCTATACTCCAAAAAGGAGTGTATATAAAATCTAGATCGAAATAAAACAAGCGGCTAATATTTGCCGCATTTAATTACAATTAAATGAAAATGCCTCGTCAACCCCGAGGATTCAAACAAATACAATCACACACAATCACACACAGTCACATAGCCATAATAGTTAGATCTTATGTCTGCAACCAAAGAGTTAGCCTATTGCACATCCTACTATTATCCGACATATTATATATGATAAGCACGAAAGTAACCAAATCAAAAACACACAAAACTGGAAACCATGCTCTGATACCAGTCGTTGGTTTCAGTTGCATTGAGATTCCTCTCTATATCCTCGAATTAAAATTCTATTAATTAGAATTAATCTGGATAGAGAAAACTTCCCGAGCGACCTTTTTCATCATCGTGCTATTCGATTGAGCGATCGCTTGAACAAACTTGTTGTTCAAGCAATTCTAACTCCTTTATCGATTAGCTGCGAAATAGATGATGAATTATGGATCGTCGATTTTTGTGTTCAATTCGGGGTCGAAGTAAAATAAGAAAACAATTAAACTAGAACAAGAAAACAAGATTATACCTGTTGATCTTCTATCGTATTCCTATCCTCTTCTTGGACGTCGTGTGGGAGCCGATCTTCCAAGAAACGAAGATACCAAAGACCATCTTCTTCTTGCTCTTGCTTGCACCGACCACCAAAGGAGAAAGATCTCCTACTTGCTCCGGCCCTAAGGAGAGAAATTAGGAAGATGAAGAAGAGAAAGAAAGATCTTTCTCCCTCACCAAACCGTAGCCGACCACCTTCCTTCCTCCTCTCTTGCTTGCGGCGCCGAACACCAAAGGAGACGATCTCCTTCTTTTTGTTGCTGTCGGCCAATCCTCCTTGCTTCAGATTTGCGCACACCCAACTAGAGAAGAGAAGGACAAGAGGAGAAGAGAAGAAGAAAGAGTTAATCTTCCTTCTCCCTAAACCCTAGCGCCACCTCCTCTTCCTCTTTGCCGTCGGTGCCACCAACCCTAGGAGAGAGAGAGAGACAGGGAGAAAAATCCAAGGTTTAGGTTAATTATTATATCTTTGGTTTCATGACTCATGAGATATATATAGGCTACAATTGAGACCATAAGGAGGAGTTGGTTTTGATCTCCTAACGGATCCTAAACACGACCCGTTAATAATAACCCACTCTACTAATGGGTTATTATTGAACTACCACACCAACCCCATAAAATAATATGGGCTCCTTCTTATTATGTGTACATAATATATCCGTGTTTAAGATATCACATGCCCATTAATTAATTAAATTACTGACAATTTAATTAATTAATATATAATCCAAGAGTAGTACAACTCAACCTTATTATCATGTTGGACCAAATCCATCTGCAGGATTTACATGATAATCTTTATGAGCTCCTCAAAGGGACATCATCATCCTAAAATGATTAGGACACGATTTCCTTTTATAATCAATGGTACACCATGTAGATAATATTATTTCCCAATTTACCGGGCCTATTGATTTAACGAATAAATCTCGCCCATTAGTAAATTAAAGAAATAAATATTAAGTACATGTGTCCGTTATTATATCAGGATTAAGAGCATGTACATCTATAATAACTGAGGTTTGATTCGATTATATAGTCAGTATATATCAAATCACCTCTAATCGGTCTTCTCAATACACACAAAGTGTACTAGTGTAATTCTATAGTCAAGATAGACTAACACCAAATTACACTACAACCATTCCAATGGTTTGTCCAAATCTATCTTGGTTGTGATACACTACTTATACTTTACAAGGAACTGATAACATGATCTTTTGTGTGCACATATATAACAAAGATAAAATGCAAACACATGACCACTGTGATTCTTATTCTAAAATAGATGTTCATACAAAGCTAGGCTTATAGTATACATCCTAACATAAGAAATGCGTGTTGGTTTTGTTAACAGGTATGCCTCATCGTATTGAGTTGTCTCCACCTCGTGCACGTGGTCGTGGACAATGATCACGGGGGAGGCCAGAGGAGGCTGAGAGAGACTCGAGTCAGGAGGTTGAGTGGCCCACCAGGGTGGAGCCGACTGGTCAGGGATCAGCTCACCAGGACCCTTTGGGTGAGCTGAGACATCCACCACTAAGAGTATCTCCTGTATATCCGACAGCAGTTCGAGAAGTACCATCAGAGGCAGGTCCATCTGTGCCACTAGTGGCAGTTCCTACAATGCCATCTGTAGTACCCCTGCCCAAGCGGGCTGGATTCTAGATAGAGCTCGGATTCCATTATTGGCAGCATCTGTGAAGGGTCGTTTAACATTGTTCAATAGAGAACCAGATCCCTATGCTGCTCGTGCCTAGTTGGAGATATTGGAGGGCACCTTCAAGTATATGACTCTCACAGACATAGAGAAGGTGGAGTTGGCTACATATCACCTTCTAGATCAGACCGTCACTTGGTGGAACATGCAGAAGACTATTATTGGTGGATGACCAATTTCTTGGGTTTCTTTTCGCGAAGATTTTAAGGACAAATATTATCCTACTACATTTCGTACAACCTGACGGCAGGAGTTTCTTACTCTTCAATAGGGAGATCACTTAGTTTTAGAGTATGAGGCAGAATTCAATCGCCTGTTGGAGTTATGTCCTCAGTTGGGGGCTACCAAAGATGAGCGGACAACACAGTTCACGCAGGGCCTCACTGGATATATTCAGTTATGTATGTCTGGATGGGCTCCTACTTTATATTGAGAGGCTTTGGACCAGGCTCTACATATAGAGATGATCCAACATCAGTTGCATGGTGATAAGAAGAAAGGAAAGCAAAAAAACTCGAGATTCAGCAGAGACTCAGAAATAGCAGACTATTGGATAGAAGCGCAGTAGCAAGAGTCAAAGTACGCAGGAGACTTCTGGGCCTCAGTCTCGACCATAGAAGTCGGTACGGTTTTTCTCAAGATCGTCACAGGGTTTATAGTAGACCCGGAAGTCAGCTACTAGTGGGACTCATTATTTTCAGTGTGGATCTAGGGACCATAGCAGACCAGATTGTCCACTAGAGCACCACATTTGTTATTATTGTAAGCTTCCGAGTCATGAGAGTCGAGGTTGTCTCTTCAAGGGTCAGCATAAGTCTATAGCAGTTACTCCATAGGGAGGCCGGTCAGGACAGCAGAGGCCACAACGAGGCAACCGTCAGACTCAGATGTCATCCTGACAGCAACAGACAAGATGTCAGCAAGCAGTTCCTCCACCAGTTCAAATTTATTGTATGCCTGGGCAAGAGTACCCCTCACCGGCGGCATCTTAGTATTCTGGGATGGGGTCGTACTATCAGCAGCCATACCCAGCGCACCAGCCTATAGTTTATCAGCCTCAGCAGTCAATTGGAGCTTCAGGTTATCAGCCTCAGCAGTTGGTTGGGCCTTCTATATATCAGCCCTAGCATACTGTCGGACCTTCGGCATCTCAGCCATAGTAGATTTTAGCATTGCCACCTCCAGTTCCAGAGATAGGACGAGTTTATGCAGTCACTAGAGAGGAGGCACAACGGGCCAATGGATCGGTCTTCCGTGGTATGATATCTGTTTATGAATTTCCTGCTGAATTGCTTGTTGATAACGGTAGTTCCAGTTCTTTCATATCACGGTTGTTTATGGGAAAGATTAGTAGGTTGTCTACCCTTAGATCACAACGTCTGTCAGTGTCTCTGCCATCTGGTGTGGTATTGGATATCACGCAAGAAGTCAAGACATGTCCATTGGATATCGACGATTATACTCTCACCGTTGATCTGTCAGTTCTCGAGATGGTAGAGTTTGATATTATTCTAGGCATGGACTAGTTGGCGCCATATCATGCCACAATTGATTGCCAAGCGAGGGTGGCCACGTTTTAGCCCCTGAACCAACCCTTGTGGGAATTCATTGGCACCAGAGATGATGGGATTTCAATTATCTTGTCACTTCAGGCCCAGAAGCTTATATCGCATGGATGTCAGAGTTTTCTATTGTCGCTGATCAGCACTGATGACAACAGTAGCCCTCAGCTCTCGGATGATTCAGTGGTCCAAGAATTTTCAGACGTATTTCTATAAGAACTTCCTAGTTTGCCTCCCAGAAGGCAAGTCAAGTTCATGATTGAGTTGATTCTGGGGACATCATCGACATCAAAGTCTCCGTATCGTAAGACACCTAAGGAGTTGGATGAGCTAAAGTTCCAACTTCAAGAGTTTCTTGATAGGGAATTTATCCGTCCTAGTGTATCCCCATGGGGTTCTCCAGTTCTATTCGTAAAGAAGAGGAATGGTTCTATGAGATTATGTATCGATTACAGACAGTTGAATACAGTGACCATCAAGAACAAATATCCCCTGCCTCGTATCGAAGATTTATTTGATCAGTTAAAGGATATATCAGTGTATTCTAAGATTAACTTACGGTCTGGATATCACCAGTTGAGGATCAGAGATTCAGATATCCAGAAGACAACTTTCTATACCTGGTACGGACATTACGAGTTTTTGGTAATGCCATTTGGGCTTATCAATGCTCCTACAGTATTCATGGATTTGATGAATCTGCTATTTATGGAGTATTTGGGTCAGTTTGTTATTGTTTTCATCAATGAAATCCTAATTTACTCTCGTTCCGAGGAGGAACATGTGCACCATCTTCACATCGTCCTGGAGACACTCTGGCAGGAGCAGTTGTATGAGAAGTTCAGCAAATGTGCTTTCTGGTTGTCTTCTGTGGGGTTTCTCGGACACGCTGTTTCTAGTAGAGGTATCTCCGTAGTGTAAGATGTGTATACTGAAAAACATGAGTTTCTTTATATGTACATCTTTATTATGAAAAGAGAATCACAACTACACTAGGTGTTTGTTTATAATAGTACATACACGAAGTCCAATTACTTTGTACTGTAGATAACATGGTGCGTGGTGTCACACGGAAGATTGTGTTATCAGTTCCTTGCGTAGTATAAATAAGAGGCCCACAACCGAGATGGGATTGGACAACCCATAGGGATGGTTGTAGTGTAATTAGGTGTGGTTGGTCTTTGTTGGTGCAAGATGCATCAATGATGTCCTCCTCTAAGTGTTTCAATGTTTGACAATATGCTTAAGTCAGTGATACATTGAACAAGGGAAGGGTAAGTGAAGAGAGGAGTACCAAAGTGAAAGAAAGTCCTAGGTACACTAGGCAAGAAGTCCTGGCAAAGGGCTGGGCAAGAAGTCCTGGTCGAGGACTGGGCAAGAAGTCCTATCAAAGGGTTGGGCACCGAAGACTTGGTTCAAGGAATTGGGCACTAAGTCCTGGCCGAGGGCTGGGCAAATGTCCTGATGAGTGAAGTTAGGTGATAGATTGATGACGTTGCTAGAGGGGGGTGAATAGCGGTTTGTCGTTGTTCTCTACAAAATTGTTAGCGCAGCGGAAATACAAATAAAAAAAACTAACAATACAACAATGCTAACAAACCGAGTATCTTGGTATCCACCCCGGACAGATGATTAATCCAAGAATCCGTCGGTGGATCAATCCCCGGATAACCTCCGGCTAGCCCTCATCACTCCTTGTGAGTGGAGAAACCTCACCACAATCACAATCAAAGCTCTGAGCACAAAGACTACTATCTTGCCTTTAACCAAGACAAGATTTGTCAAGAATCTTAGCCACCACGAAGCCCGCTTTAAATAAGACTCGGGCTGAAACCCTCGCCACCAATCGACTGCTCCCAGGGCAGTCGACTGGTGCCACTGAAATTCGACCATTGCACCCCCAACGTTCGAATTCTCAGCCAACTCATCAGCCACCTACCAATCGACTGCTCCCAGAGCAGTCAACTGGTCCCAAGCTGAAACCCTTCTGTGAATTCCATCAGTCGACTTCTCCCAGGCTAGTGGACTGGTCTACTCACCCACCTAAGGTTACCCTTCCTGAGTACATTTCACTCTGCACTCAAACCCTAGGATTTCCCGAGTACAATCACATAGCACTCGCACCCTCACGACTCGACTGACTCCTCGTCCGCAGCCTCGAATATTGCCTTCGCACCCTCTTCATCTTCGGCTCCCGTCCCTCGGATGCACGCAAGCCTTCAGCTTGCCTCCACGCCATCCTTCACGTATGCCTCGAAGTCCGCGCCCATCAGCTCATCGTCCCTGCTGTCCAAGGTCCCTCGGGTGCACACAAGCCTCCAGCTTGTCTCCATTGCACCCTTCACCATACCGAGGCCGTCCAGTCAAGTCCATATGTGTAACATTTACTACCTGCACACTCAACATACACATATGAGATAACAAGGGTAAACCTAACTTAAACCCTTTGCCCAAACATCAAAACTCTTGGTCACTCGGGACCACAGATTGCCTCAACAATCTCCCCCTTTTTGATGTTTGGCAATATGTTTAAGTTAGGGAAACAAGATAGTAGTCAATAACAAAAACAATGCTAAATAAATGCATATGCAATGCATACATGGATCCTATCCCAAGGCATCCCATACACCTAACCATCCAAGTTAGGAATTTTCACGGGCTTTTTAAAGCTTCTCCCAAGCTCCCCCTACACTGGACTTACAAAGGCTTTTTAAGAACCTTTCCAAGGTTCCCCTTATGCCAAGAATGGAGCAACCATGCTCCCCCTTAAACTCAGCTCCCCCTAAACCTAGGGTTTCTTGCAAAGGTAAGTTTAGTTTCCCAACTTAAACCCAAACTTCTCCCCCTTTGCCTAACATAAAAAAGAACCCAACAATATCCCAATTATTGGTTCTTTGAATTCCTAATGATCATAAACAATGTGTACGAGCCTCCCATACACTTGTTTTCCATTATTTGAACCTAAGTCTGCTGTTGGATACCCACACCAGCCTTGACCAGTCGACTGCCCCTGTTGGCAGTCGACTGATACTCTAAAATTCAGTTTATCAAGCCATATTCAGAAATGCGCTAGAAATTTCACAATTCTCTAAAAATTTTCAAATTTCGTGCAGAACTTTGTGGTACCCATACCTACTTGGAAAAAATACATTCCACAATGTATCTATCACCATTCCCAAGTTTAACATAAAACCCAAATATTTTCTTATAAAATTAAGGCAAACAAGGAGGCAACCTCCCCCTTAACCTAAGCATTCTCCCAATTTTTATTTTACTTAGGTGAAGTTCTACCCAACTTAACACCCTAACACTAAGTTAGGTTCTACCCAACCTAACTTCCAAGTTCTTCCCCTTTGGCTACCATTAAAGGATTACTCTCAAGCAACCTTATCCCTAGTGCCAAAAAAGAACTCAACAACACTTAGAAAACTCTAAAAGGTTTGCAAGCACATTTTCTAGGATATACCCTATCCTAGAAAAATATGATTTCATTAAAATTATCAAATGTACTAGACTTTGGTACAATCCTCTAATTTCCTTAAGGATGGACACTTGGTATAAATTTTCAAATCCATCTAGAATTCCATGTGTTTGCTAAGGCTTATCATTATAATTTGACACATGGAATTGTCCTCAATTTTCCCTCTAAATCCTAGATACCTAGGGAAACTTATCAATCTTCTTTGATTTTCAAGATATCAACAAAGCCTTATTAAATCATGGGATAACACTTCATTCTAGGAGTATGAAATCATAAACAAAATTTTAATCCAAAACAATATCCCATAATCCAATTTTGAAATTTCTTGCTATCCAATAGGCCTTTCTTTGCAAACTCTCACTGATCAGTCGACTGCCCATGTGGCAGTCGACTGCCAAAACTCACAGAGAGTATTTGGGCTTGAGACGAGTCGACTGCCCCTGGGGCAGTCGATTGGTACCTGAGTTTCAGGTTTTTCAATCGAATTTCAGAAATCCCTAACTAATTCTACAAATCTCCAAAAATTATGAAATTTCATGGAGAGATTTGTGGAGCCAATGTCTACTTGAGAAAAATTCGTTTCCAAACAAATGTATTCTGGATCCCAAGATTGGCACAAAACTGAACTTTCTCTAAAATGTATCATTTAAACTCAACCCAAAAGTTCTAATTGTGGTTTTTTCCTTTATGTATCTTCTAATACTTGGTCACAATTCATTTTTATCAGTGAATTACATTATATTTGCCCATTAAAACCTAATTCTCAATATAACCTTATTTTCACCATTCTCTCCCTAAAACTCTATCTAATGTGCCAAAACCTAGGATTAAGACTTAGCCAAGTCTTCCAACCCTTTTTGGCACAATTCACCTAATTTCCTAGGAGAGAAACTTTTGAGATCCATTTACCATGGACCCCAAAGGCTTCTAGAGCTCCCCCTTGAGCTCTGAGCCCTAGCCACCTCCCTAGGTGACTCTATCCAGACTAAGCCACACCGGTGTGCCCCCGATGACTCTTGGCCTACAAAATAAACTCTCTTAACCCTAGACACCTTGTCATTAGTTAAGTCACTCTTTTTCTCTTTGGATGACACCCCCTTGCCATCCTTGGACTACTCCTTCTTGCCATGATCATATGCCTTCCCAGCATATTTCTTTTTATTGGCCTTGGAAGTCACAGACCGGTAGCCCAAACTCGATCTATCATAGTTGGGTTTTAAGCTACCCAACACCATGTCTAAGCCCTTAGATCCAACTGTGAATCTTTCTAGGGCCTTTTCTAGTGTATCAAGCCTTGCCCTCAAGGCTTGATTTTCCCTTTCTAGAGTTCTAACCATAGAACCCATATGTCCACCTTGGACATTCCTTGACCTATCCTCCTTTCTAGGCATATTCCTCCCCTTTTTAGGATTAGTGCCATGATCCGTAGGTCTAGAGGTTTTGGGCTCATGATGCATGCTTTTCCTAGGGTTATGATCTACCTTGTTAACCCTAGTCCTATCATTATATCTAAATCTAAACTTGTGCACAAGTAAGCAGTTTTCATGGTTTCTAGTATGCATGGATGAGTAATTAACATGATTCTTAAAATGCAAGGAAGAACTTGAAATTGAATTACATTTTACCCTACGGTTAGGAAATACCTCCCTTACCCTTGAAGTTCCCCCTTGTTGTGATCTTTGCTTCCTCCTTTCTTCTTTCTCCCATCTCCTCAAGTGCTCCATTTTATTTAGCTCACCTTTTCTAGGACACTTAGTGTGAAAGTGCCCCATCTCTCCACATGTAAAGCATCGGATTTTCTTCCTTTTCTCGTGGGCTTCTCCAATCCTACACTTCATGTTAGATTTAAATGGAATTGAACTAAGTGTAGATTTTACTTCCTTTTTACCATTCGGGCACTTGTCCTTGTAGTGTCTCTTTTCATTGCAACCAAAGCATATAATGTGCTCCTTGGTCTTGACTTTGGTGGAGGTAGAGACTAGGTTGACTTCTTCTTCAACCTTAGATGATGTGGATGCTTCCTCTTGTTCCAGTATAGATGAAGCTCTCTCCTCCCCCTCAATCCTTGAGGTGGAGGCCTCTTCCTCTTCCTCTCTTGAGGAGGATGATGATCTTTCACTTAATTCTTCCTCCTCTTGGACTATCGAGTTCACTTCCTCGAGTTCTTCCACTACTTGACCTCGTGTAGGGTTTTTATGAAATCCTTCTAATTTGATCCATAATTCGTTTGCATTTTTGTATGCTCCTACACCATTCAAAACATTAGTAGGCAAAGTATTAAACAATATGTCAATTACCTTTTTATTCGCCTTGGATTGATTTTCTTGTTCTTGATTTCAATATCTAGGTCTAATCGTCTTCCCATGCTTATCCCTTAGAATCTCGAATGGCTCTTCAAGCGCAATTCTTAGTTTCCACTCCATTCCTAACCAAGTTTCGATCCTCGCCCTCCTAAAGTCGAAATCATGATGATCGTAGGGTGGTGGAGTGTAGATGTTTTCCCCAAGTTTGTCTTCCATTTTCTTTCTTTATCTAGCGTGTGCTCCCTCGGCGGTTAGTCCGATCAAGAGCGGCCCCTCGCTCTGATACCAATTGATATACCGATGACGTTGCTAGAGGGGGGGTGAATAGCAGTTTGTCGTTGTTCTCTACAAAATTGTTAGCGCAGCGGAAATACAAATAAAAATAGACTAACAATAGAACAATGTTAAAAAACTGAGTTACTTGGTATCCACCCCGGACGGGTGACTAATCCAAGAATTCATCGGTGGATCAATCCCTGGATAACCTCCGGCTAGCCCTCGTCGCTCCTTGTAGGTGGACAAACCTCGCCACAATCACAATCAAAGCTCTGAGCATAAAGACTACTATCTTGTCTTTAACCAAGACAAGATTCGTCAAGAATCTCAGCCACCACGAAGTCCGCTTTAAATAAGACTCGGGCTGAAACCCTCGCCACCAGTCGACTGCTCCCATGGCAGTCGACTGGTGCCACTGAAATTCGACCGTAGCACCCCCAACGTTCAAATTCTCAGCCAACTCATCAGCCACCTACCAGTCGACTGCTCCCAGAGCAGTCGACTGGTCCGAAGCTGAAACCCTTCTGTGAGTTCCATCAGTTGACTATCCCCAGGCCAGTCGACTGGTCTACTCACCCACCTAAGGTTACCCTTCCTGAGTACATTTCACTCCGCACTCAAACCCTAGGATTTCCCGAGTACAATCACACAACACTCGTACCCTCACGACTCGACTGACTCCTCATCTGCAGCTTCGACTATTGCCTTCGCGCCCTCTTCATCTTTGGCTCCCATCCCTCGGATGCACGCAAGCCTCCAGCTTGCCACCATGCCATCCTTCACGCATGCCTTGAAGTCCGCGCCCATCAGTTCATCGTCCCCGCTATCCAAGGTGCCTCGGGTGCACACAAGCCTCCAGCTTGTCTCCATGCCACCCTTTACCATACCCAAGCCGTCCAATCAAGTCCATATGTGTAACATGTACAACCTGGACACTTAACATACACATATGAGATAACAAGGGTAAACCTAACTTAAACCATTTGCCAAAACATCAAAACACTTGGTCACTCCGGACCACAGATTGCCTCAACATTAGGCACTACGTCCTGGACCTAGGGTTTGGGCACGAAGACTTGGTCAGAGGGATTGGGCAATTTAGCTAAGCGATGACTAAGGATAGAAGTAGAGACGGGTCATGGGTCAGACGTCTTGACATCCGAGAGTATCGAAGGCTAAGTAAAAGTCCACCCGAACGGACTAGGTGGCAACCATCTCCTGAGAGGAGTAGGTTGAAGGCGCGTTCCCAGGGTGGGAACTTACGTCGTTTCGACCTAGGGTTTCAGGGAAATCCGAAGTCAGAACCATCTCGTTAAGGCTAAGATTGTGTGTGTATTCTCTTTGTATTTGTGTATCTTGTAGGTACCTAGAATGGAAGATAAAGCAAGCAAACAATGCACAAAGCGCCCCAATGAAGCCTATAAAAGGGGCTTCGACCTCTCAGCTAAGAACGTAACTTTCTGGAACAATTCTATGCTTCCCAAGTGACGACAAAACACTAACGACGAAGCTCTGCGACCAGGAGGCTCCAGGAGAAAGTGTGCGGCACTTCGGAGGTCCAGATCGGCCGAGCTTCAACTTTTGTTTAGTTTGAATTTTACAATTCCGCACTTAGTTTTTATATATTCTGATTGTAATTTCTGCACTGTAAGACGGGTTTCTCTGCCTCCGGAAAGTCCGAAAAGGAGACCAATAGTGGGCGGGCATTCCCGTGCTTAGGCCTTGGATGTACTAACCTTGGGGGGTTGGGAACCAAGTAAAAATTCCCGCGTGCGCTGTGTTGTTTATTTTCTTCGTTCTATATATTTTCTGCTGCACTAACTCTGAGTCTAGAACGAAGATTTGAAAGACGATATCTGCGAAAGATTTTTACGGTCGATATTCACCCCTCTCTATCGACGAAACCAATCCTACAAGTGGTATCAGAGCCGGACCGCTCTTCACCGGATAATCCGTCGATGGAGCAAAGACGTCAGGAGTTGAGGGGGAGCCCAGGGGTGAATCAAGTATAATTTATTTTAAATGTCAATTTTTAAATTCCACATAATATGGTTCAAGTGCTGGGAGAGGGGGCACTATAAAAATCAGTGCCCTACTCGTAATACTCGTTCTTCACCAGAAGCAAAAGAGGCACCAATGCTAGGAGTCCGGAGGAACAAGGATCACATCAAATGCTTCAAATGCGAAAAGTACAAACATTACAAAAATAAGTGCCCGGCAAAGGTACGTAGAATTTACGTTCTGAAAACTTTTCGAATTCCTGCACTATCAAATGATAAATTAGGTAATTTTGTCTGATAAATTAGAATTATTGCACAGTCAAGTAAATATCATGAATGACTAGTTAGAAAATGTTGTTAATGCTAAAATATCAGAAATTAACTTAGTAATCCTTAATGTCAATTCGATAATTTCTAATGTAAATTCTGTAATTAAATCTGCAAATTCAAATTTTGTAATTAAATCTGCATATTCAAATTCTGTAATTAAATATGCAAATCCAAATTCTATTATTAAATCTGCAATTTAAATTCTATAATTAAATTTGCAAATTTAAATTCTGTAATTAAATCTGTAAATACAAATTCTGTAATTAAATCTTCAAATTCAAATTCTCTAATTAATTCTAAAATTTCAGATAATCCAAAAATTAATTTTGAAATTATTATGGATAATTCAAAAATTAATTTTGAAATTCTTAAGGATAATCAAGAAATTAATTTAGACATTCTTAAGGATAATCCAGAAATTAATTTTGAAATTCTTAAGGATAATCCAGAAATTAATTTAAAATTTTGGATAATCCAGAAATTAATTTTGATAATCTTAAGGATAATCCCGAACTTAATTTTGAAATTCTTGAGATTAATCCTGAAAATATTGAGGATATTTATAAGGATATTCTTGAGGCTATTAAAGATAATGCTGAGGATAACTTTGAGGATATTGAAAATAAAATTCTTTTAGATGATAATTTAATTATAGATAACGTTGAAGATTATTACAAAACATTAACTAGTGGCCCAAATTACTCCACCTATCTTGAGGATATTGAAGGATGTAATTTTGAGGATGAGGAGGAAAAGGAATTATCTGAGATCAAGACTATGGTTTAATAAAAATCACAAAGATTCAAATAAATCAGAATTATTAGAAAAACTTGAAAAGATAAATAAAGAAGAAATAGTAAAGGAATCAGAAGTTTTTGAAATAATGAAAATGATGAAGCTAAACCCACAATTATTATCTAACCCAAAGATGTTGAAATTTAAATCTAATTAAATCTTAACAATTTTTACTTTATTCCCATCTTAAATAATCCTTAATCTTTAATTAATCTAAATTCAATTAATCTTTAATTAATTCAAATTCAATTAATCTTTAATAAATTCAATTAATCATTAATTAATTGAATTTCAATTAATCTTTAATTAATTCAATTAATCTTTAATTAATTCAAATTCAATTAATCTTTAATTAATTCAATTAATCTTTAATTAATTCAAATTCAATTAACCTTTAATTAATTCAACTTTAATTAATTCATAATTAATTCAATTATCCCTTAATTTAATAACTTCGATTAATTCAACCTCAATTATTTCTTAATTTCAATTAAGTCTTAATTAATTCAACTTCAATTGACTTTAAGTAATTCTTAATTAATTCAACTTTAACTAATTCTGAATTTAGATCCAATTAATTCTTAAGTAACATAACCCGAATTAAATAAAATCTTACCCAAACCGCAAAAATTAATTTAATAAGGTTAAATATGTCAAAGTGGGTTGGCATATTCGCGGGTTCACACGACATGTATCAAATCGGGAATTTGATACATTATTAGAAACGTAAGTACAATAATTTAACTTGTTTGACTCATGCATAACTGCCATGCCATGCATATGCAATTTTCTTAAAATATATGTCATGTCATTATGTTTAATTTTATGCATGACTTAGAACGGTTATAGGAAAATGAATAGTTGAAATTGAACAACCTAATATTAGGTGGAGGTGAGATGATAGTACATTAGGTAAGCCGTTTGGTGGAACTAGCAGAAGCTACCGATCCAAGACCTAAACTAGTTAGACCAAAATTTTTCAAGAAGTAACTTGAAAATGAATTTTCGGTAAAAGGCTTTATCAAGGAAAGGGTTGTTGCTCCAATAAGGCTACGGCCAAAGAAGGCCTCTGTGCCTCGCCAAGACCTGGAAGTCGATTACCGAAAATCAAATTCACATTACTATTTGATAAATTTGAATCTAACACAAGATTCAATTAAATCTTAGATTTAACAATGAATTAAGAAAAATGATTCAAGCATCTCACAATGCACCCATAAGGCAACCATGCTTGCTGTATTGAGACATCTAGAATGGGTGAGATGTTAACGACTAATAAATTGAAAAATATTTTTCAAAATTGTTAGAATATTTTTCTAAAAAAATATTTTCAAAATAGTGCTTCAACATAATATTATTTTTATGAATTTCATGATTGTCTGATTGCTTATACATATGATAGATTTTTAAAAATTATATTCTTTTGAAAAATTGTTTGACCTACACAATTAGACACAAGCCTCTTAGGTCAACACTAAAGTCCCCTAAGATACTTAGATAGAGTCAAACGGTGTTGGGGGAGTGTGTTTTAAAATGTTTTTTGAAGACTTAGAGGAAGAGTACTTGTGGTCAACAAGCTTCCTAGGACTGGGTCAAGTTTAGGGGGAGGTCAAATTAAAAGAATTATCAAGTAACCTAATAATATGTTTTCACGAACTGCATTATTATGATTTGTTGAAAACATAATTTTTCTATACTATCATTGTAAATCATTTTTCTTATATCATCATTTTAAAAAATGTGTATTTTTAAACTTATAGAATTAATTTGAAATAATATTTTTCTTGAGTTTGAAAAATTTTCCAGGACACTTAGAAAAATGTCCTTGTAGTTAACAAGGTTTCCTAGGATTGTGTCAGACTGGAAAAGAAATCAAGTCAAGTAAAATATTATATTTTAAAAACAATATTTTTGTAAGTACTTTCAAAATATAAGTCAAGTAAACTTTTTCCCAAATTCATAATATTTTCAAAGTACTTTTATTTTTCAAAATGCATAATATTTTTCAAAAAGTACTTATGTTTTTTAAAATGCATGATATATTTCGAAAGTACTTATAGTTTTCAAAAACGCTAATATTTTTCAAAAAGTACTTATACTGCCTTATACTTTTAAAAAATTGCTAATATTTTTCAAAAAAATTATACTTACACTTTCGAAAATGCCTAATATTTTCAAGTACGTACATTTTTTTAATAATATTTCTCAAAAGTACTTGCTTTTTTCAAAGATTATAATATTTCTCATAAGTACTTGCATTTTTTTTAAAGATTATAGTATTTTTTTTCAAAAGTTATACATTTTCCAAAAGTATTACATTTTTTGAAAAGTACCAGACATCTCTCAAATATACTAGTATTTTCTCAAAAAGTGCAAAATTTCTTTCAAAATACTAATATTTTTGTAAAGTGCACAATATTTTCCAAAGTACAAAATTTTTTTGTGCAAAATGCATAACGTGTTTTAATTGCATAATCTTTTATAAGTGTGTTTGTATAAAATTTATCATATTATACTAAAAGTTCAAAATATTTCTAGCTTGTTGCTATGCTTCAAAAATTTAGATTTTCAAAAAGAACCAAATATTTTCACTGTTGGTGCAAGTATTTTTGGTGATTTTTGATGTATGACAATGGGGAGAGGTGCGCTTAAGTTAGATGTTTTCCCCAAAAGATCAAAAATAGGTTTTCAAATTTTTTTATTTTTTTATTTAGGTTTAGCCCTTTCATCCAATCTAACTTAAGATATTGTCAAACATCAAAAAGGGGGAGATTGATGGTGCAAGATGCATCAGTGATGTCTTCCTCTAAGTGTTTCAATGTTTGAAAATATGCTTAAGTCAGTGATACATTGAACAAGGGAAGGGTAAGTCAAGAGAGGAGTACTAAAGTGAAAGAAAGTCCTAGGTACACTAGGCAAGAAGTCCTGGCAAAGGGCTGGACAAGAAGTCCTGGTCGAGGACTGGGCAAGAAGTCCTGGCATGTAACGCCCGCCCTTATATCTACTCTCGGGGCGGGGTTACGTACAACTCAATCATATAGTAATATTTTTTTTTTCTATCTTCTAGCATGACATTAAAATAATAAAGCAAGGGCTAAGGACTAAGCATGATTGTTTAACTATCATAGTCATTCTACAATATGATAGATTCACCAGTAATGTAACTCATAACATAATCAAATATAAAAGACTTCTAAAGGTAAACATCGTCATGCCAGGTCAATCTTAATCACCAACACTTATTGTCAGGGAACATAAACATAGGCACATTAAGTAGATATAGGATCATTCTTTCCCGAGCCACCACCCCACACATCTTCAGCCTCCTGCCTCTTCCTTCCATTTAAGTGTTATCTGCAGCATAAGACAACACATAAACTAGTAAGCATAAATGCTTAGTAAGGATCCTGTCCTACTCGCAAAATCCGTACGAAAGAACATAACATGTACACATAATGAGTTCATCAAAGCATGTTAAACATCCAAGTTTCTAACATGCAGTATCAAGTACCTCAAGCATACTCTTCACATATTACAAATATTTTCAAAGAATGTTTTCAAAACATTTCCATAATGGTAGTACTTAAAAATACATCCATATCATATCGGGCCCTGTTGTGTACCAACTATCGCGCGGAAACTATTGCGCGTTCCCTAATGAATTGGGGTAGCGAGCCACCAAGTCATTAGAGCAGGACCCTTCCGTCCTACCGGAGCCACGTTAACATGCACCCCGGATTTGTTTAACGACCCCCTTCCGAGTCGGGTACACAACTTAAAAGTAAAATACTTATCATTCTGTTACATATATGCTAAGGAATACTCCATATTTACTCTTATGGGACACACCACTCTTCAAGGGTGCTCTTGATCCCCTAGGGACACACCACACATTCGGGTGCTCTTGATCCCATACTATTTGAGTATCCCTTCAAGCATTTTAACATATCACATGCAATTTCATAAGTGTGCCCCATGGGCTATAAGGCATGCTCATACATACATCATATTTCATGCATGTCCATACATGCATCATATTTCATACTTGTTCATACATGCATCATACATGTTTATACATACATCATATTTCATACTTGTTCATACATATATCATATTCCATACATGTTCATACATACTTCATCATGCATCATATTTCAACCACTTAACCTACCTTAGACCTGACAAGCTTTGGTCACATAGGTCATACTCATATCGTAGGAAGTGGTAGCATGCTATCAATTAAGATTTCAATCAGACATCTCATTTAAACACCTCATACATAAACATATCAAAGCATGCTAACAATTAAGGTTTCCTTATCAACCATTCCATTTAACACCACATACATACACATATGATCATCCCCAACCATAAACATATATCATAGGGTAGTTTGACCTTTACAAACCCTAGTCCTAGTGGGTTGGCCGAAACATCAAGAGTAGGGAAATATCAGGACTTTTGCATTAATCATTCACACATACATTTATTCAAACACTTGATCTACATTCCTAAGCATGAATCCATTATAGAAAATCATAAAATCCCCAAACCCTAATTTCTATCATGCATGGCCGAAACTTATAAGGGTGCAAATCCCAATTTTTGGTATTACAACATGAAGGGAAACAACATATAAGCATACCCTAAATTTCAAGGAATCTTTCCATGTAATAAAAAGTGACCAAGGCCTCCCTTCAAGAGGGGGCCGAAACTTTCATAGGTGAAAAGCCCTAAATTTTGTACAAGAAAAATAACAAGGATCACACATAACCATTATACTGCAGGCGAGGGGATACTTACATCCTTGCGCTGGAATTTCTTTAAACCGTAGGGTACCCTACACTTGAAGGGTATGTGAAAACCTTTTTCTTCCAACTTTTTCTCTAAGACTCCTTGGTCTTGGTAGAAGGTAAAGACACTTGGCTTTCCTCCTTGTAATTGCCCTAGAGTTAGAACCCTAGGAGGTTGGTTTCGAAAATGGAAGAAGAGAAGAAGAAGATGGTGGTTTCGGTGGAGAAGGAAGAAGAAGAAGAGAAGAAAAAGGAAGTTACTCCAACTTCCCATATTTATACTTTTCCCATGAAAAGACATGTCTCTTCACTCTTACCCACTTAACAAGCATGTTCCTTATTCTCTAACAAGAAACATGACTTGGTGCAATGGTTAAGACATTGCTAGTGCAACTAGGAGGTTCAAGGTTCAATCCCTGCTTCCTCCCTTCTATATTTTCTTTTTATCACGTTTTGCGCCAATCCAAGCCCATTAAGCCAAGCCCATCATGAAATTTCATAATATTAATTATATTCCATGAATTCATATATTTCATAATATTTCATGATAATATTTCATGAATTCCATAATATTTCATATTTATGAATTCATGATATTTCATAATATTTCATGATACTATTTCATGAATTCCATAATATTTCATATTTATGAATTCATGATATTTCATAATATTTCATGATACTATTTCATGAATTCCATAATATTTCATATTTATGAATTCATAATATTTCATAATATTTCATGATACTATTTCATGAATTCCATAATATTTCATATTTATGAATTCATAATATTTCCTAATATTTCATATGGGAAATTTCGGGGTGTTACATGGCAAAGGGTTGGGCACCGAAGACCTGGTTCGAGGAATTGGGCACTAAGTCCTAGCCGAGGGCTGGGTAAAAGTCTTGATGAGTGAAGTTAGCACTAAGTCCTGGACCTAGGGTTTGGGCATGAAGTCTTGGTCCGAGGGATTGAGCAATTTAGCTGAGCGATGACTAAGGACAGAAGTAGAGACGGGTCGAGGGTCGGACGTCTTGAGATTTGAGAATATCAAAGGCTAAGTAAAAGTCCACCCAAATGGACTAGGTGGCAACCGTCTCCTGAGAGGAGTAGGTTGAAGGCACGTTCCCGGGGGTGGGAACTTACGTCGATTCGACCTAGGGTTTCAGGGAAATCCGAAGTCAAAACCATATCGTTAAGGATATGATTGTGTGTGTATTAGCTGTGTATTTGTGTATCTTACAGGTACCTAGAATGGAAGACAAAGCAGGCAACACAACGCACAAAGCGGCTGGAAGGCTGGCTGCTAGGCGCCCCCATTGAAGGAGGCGCCTAGATGGAGCTAGGCGCCCCAATCATCCAGGGTGCCTCCATTAAAGGAGGCAAAACCAGTCTTCATTCAGGCACCCCCAATGATACAAGCACCCTGGTTGAAAGTTGTATCCGCTGTTGTAAGTTCGAAGAAGAGATAAGCTTTGACCAAGTTCAATGAGGCGCCTAGGAGGTCCAGGGCACCCTGGTCAAGAGGTTTATCTGCTGCGGCGAGTTTGGCACAGAGATAAACATTGACCAAGCCCTTTGAGGCGCCCCAGTCATCACAGGTGCCCTAATGAAGCCTATAAAAGGGGCTTCGACCCCTCAGCTCAGAACACAACTTTCCAGAACAATTCTAAGCTTCCCAAGTGAAGACAAAATGCTAACGATGATGCTCTGTGACCAGGAGGCTCCAGGAGGAAGTGCGCGGCACTTCGGAGGTCCAGATCGGTTGAGCTTCAACTTTTGTTTGGTTTAAATTTTACAATTCCGCACTTAGTTTTTATATATTCTGATTGTAATTTCTGCACTGTAAGACGGGTTTCTCTGCCTCCGAAAAGTCTTGAAAAGAGACCAATAGTGGACGGGCGTTCCCGTGCTTAGGCCTTGGATGTACTGACCCTGGGGGGTTGGGAACCAAATAAAAAATCCCGTGTGCACTTTGTTGTTTATTTTCTTCGTTCTATATATTTTCTGCTGCACTATCTCTGAGTCTAGAATGAAGATTCGAAAGATGATTTACGCTAAAGATTTTTTCGGTCGATATTCACCCCCCCCATCGACGGCACCGGTCCTACAATCTTGACAATAGAATTACACTATTGTGCTATGAGTACATTGATCAGGAACGAAACCCGAGGTTATCCAATTTGTACAGACTCGATAATTGGATAGGACCTCAAGTTATATTATGGAATACGATCCCTTAATCCCGAAATAATATTGGGCATATATTATTAATTGTTATTTCTTTGATTTACCAATGGGCGAGATCTATTCTATTAGATCGATAGGCCTGATAAGTTGGGAGATAATATTAATAATATGATGTGCCGATGATTATAGATGGAATCCGTTCCTAGTGAGTTAGGATGATGATGCCCCCTTGATGAGCTCAAAAGGTTCATCGTGCTAAACCCTTCAGGTGGATTTGATCCGGCACGTTGATAAGGTTGAGTGGTACTAGTCAAGGATCCAGAAGTTAATTAATTTAAATTGTCAATAATTTAATTAATTAACGGGCATTCGAGATCTTAAACACGGGGGATGGATGACTCGTAATATGTGGAGCCCATATGAAAATATGGGGGTTGGTGTGGAAGTTCTATTAAGATCCTTTAGTGGAATGGATCTTAATTAATGGATCGGGTTTAGATTCATTAACGGGCCATGATCCAACTCCTCCTCCTACCTTAGCCCTATAAATACCCTATGAGATCAAGAAACCAAAGCCTAATCCAAGAGTTGAATCCCAAGGCTTCTCTTCTCTCCTCTCTCTCTTCCTTCTCTCCTAGGGCTGGCGGCGCAACAAGAGAAGAAGACGAGTTTGTCCCCTCGGTTCTTCTCCCCTTCTCCATCATCATTCAGCTGGGATTCACAGAGACAAGGGAGGGTTGTCCTCTCCCTTTTGTTGTGCTCACCGGTGGTGGAGAGGCGGCCGGTGGCTGGAAGAAGGTGGCGCAAACCCACCTTGCGGCGGCGGCGCAAGGTTGAGTGAGAAGGGGAAGTTTCGTCCAGTTTGGGTAAGGGAGAAGGTTCTTTCCTTCTTTCTTCTTCTTCTTCAGTCTCCTCTCAAGGTTGGCTGCTGGTCCAGAGGGTTGTATGCGGCTCCGGCGGTCGGCGGCGCAAAGGGAGAGTAGAGAAGGGTCGGTTGCTAGGGAAACCCTAGTTTGGGTTTTTACTTTTTTGGCCAAGGTGAGAAGATGTAATGCCAGCCCCTTACCGTTAGGCGGCGCGTTACCTTTAACCTTTTTTTTCTTACTTACTTATATCATTGCGTATGAATCTAACATTGCAGCGGAAATGAAACATAACTAAAAGCATATGCAACGATAAGGAAGTAATAACATCATATAACATCTAATAGCATCCATACTTAAATAAACTCCAAAAGAACTAGCAAGTATCATGCATAAAGTAGCAACATATGTCTTATTAGAAATAAGAACTAGGTCATAGATGACACTAAAGTGGATCGATCAGTCAAGTCACCACCACACACATTAGCCCTTCCTGCAGCTGCCCATTCCTCAGAAATTTCTATGTTGCTCTGCAACATAAGCAAACAAACTATAAGTATAAAACTTAGTAAGCTCTTTTCTACTCACTAAATCCGTACGTCGCATGCATTTTAAAACATATAACATTTCATGGATAGCATAAAATTCATAAGGCACATAAGATACATGAAGACATATAAACATAGAACATGTGCATTTCAAAACATTAGGATGCTCTTTGGAAAATATAGTAAATAATACTTTAAAATCATATACATCATCTTCTTTGGGGTCCCCGACTTTGTACCCATTCTTTCTTTTGCGCGCATACCCCTATGTAGGATGTGAGGTAGCTAATCCCGACCTACAGGGCTCTACATTCTAGGCTTACTATCTTTCAGCCTAGGGACAGCTTCGGTAGTCCAGAACCGTGGATCTTTTTCAAGACCCGGTACAAGCCATTCTTTAAAGTAAAATACATATATGCATTCTTTTCTTTTCTTTCTTTCTTTCATATAGAACATGCATTCCTTTCTTTCTTTCTTTCTTTCATATTGCATGTACTATAGACATTCAATCATTCATAATCATAAACATACTTTCATATATAGAACATGCATTCTTTCTTTCTTTCATATTGCATGTACTATAGGCATTCAATCATTCATAAACATAGGCATACTTTCATGACATAATCATTAGAATAAATAGCACGACATGGAAGGACCTTTCTTTTAACACATGTAAGTGAAGCAACCATCATGCTAGTTTCATCAATACATCATACTTATAACATGCTTGTCTTAATTAAGGCAATATGTTAGTTTAATCTTTCTTTTCTCATCTTAATACATGCTGGCCGAAACTTCTTAGCAAGGATATCATAGCATAAGAGTCATATAATCATGGAAATAAAAACATACATTACATAAGAGGTCATTTACAAGTACATTGGTAGTCTAGACTTCACTAAACACTAGTTTAGGTGCATGAATTGTACTTGAACTTATTCTTAGCCTTTATTCTAGTAATTGGCCAAAATTCATAGTATGTATAACATGGTATAAAAGTTCATATAACATGTAAACAAAAACATATTTTACCATTAAGGTCATATACAAGCATAAAGGTAGTCTAGGCTTCATTAAACACTAGTTTAGGGGTATGCTTTGTACTCGAATCTATTCTTAACCCCTATTCTTATAATTTGTCGAAACTCACAGTAGGGATTTCATAGCATAATCATTCACATAACATAGGAATACAAGCATATTTTTCATAAGAATTCATTCACAAGTGCAAAAGTAGTTTGTACTTCACCAAACCCTAGTTTAGGTGTATGATCTAGAGTTCTACTTGGATTATCATGCATATGGGTACATGTAACATTTTTCTAAACATCAATGCTTAGAATGGAGAATGAGTTTAGGCTCAAACAACTTAGATAAGGTACTAACCCTAAGGTATAAATTATTTCCATCATGAAATAAAACACCCAATCACATGCATATCACTTGATTTAACCATAACTTCATGAAGGTCTATAAAAATCTGTTTGAAGGCATAATTTAAGGTCCCTTGGCCGAATGTTACAGCGGTCCCTTAGCATAGATTCCACAAAATTTCGTGGCCTAAAACATTTATATAGCAAGGAAACAATCATTAGAACAATAGCCTACTTCATGCATCAACATTTATCCATTTCATGACTTGGCCGAATTCTTCCAAGTCCTTTACATCATGGAGGGCATTCAAACACCATGTATCCATCATATATTCATTACAAAAAGGTAGTAACAATTTTATGAACTCATCCTTTAAGTTTTTGGACATAGAAAAGGGAGTACCCCTTTTTGGCCGAAACTTCCCTCAAGGTTTTCTTCCATTTTCTTTCACCCAACATCACAAGCAAACATAAAAATCATAAAAAAACACATAAAAAGCTATTATATTACAGGTGAGGGAGTCTTACCACTTGTGCTTATGTTCCCAAAGGATCTCAAAGTTTTGGAGAAGAAAAGACCTCTTAAACTCTAGCACTCCTCTTGTTCTTCTCTTCTTTTGGTCCGGTTTTCTCTAGGAGGTGAATGACTTGAAAATGGTAGCAAGGGCCACAAGGATTTCGGTGAGGAAGAGGAGGAAGGAGAAGAGTTTGGTGGAGAGAAAGGGGGGAGGTTCCTTGGTCGAAATGGCTAGGCATTTCCTCCTCTTCATGACCTTTTATGGTGAGTAAAGAGGCAAGCACCTCTTTAATGGTGTCTCTTCAATTTTCTTGTGTCTCTTCATCTTCTTTCCCACTTATCTACAATTTCCCATCCTCTTCTAATATCACTCCCTTGCTAGGTGATTTAGTTACAAATGCATTCTTAAGACTTGGCTTTTCTTTGAGGTCCAAGCTTCAATACTTGGCACCTCCTCTTCTTTTTGCTTTCTCTTCCTTTTATTATTTTTTTCTTTTTCCAAGCCCGGATAACCAAAGCCCACCTAGAGAATGCTACTTATTTAATTCATACACATGCATATGCATTTCATTATTCATTCATACATGTGTAGGATACGTAAGCATAACATTAAATATAATACCTAAGCATAATTATCACACATCCACTATGTGTCAAGATAATGTCTAACATTTTTTTATTCGCAAATTTTCCCCCTAAATTCATAATATTATTCTTGGCCACATGTTCCATTATTACTACGCTAGAGTGGAATATTTGGGACGTTACAATCCACCCTCCCTTCTGAAAAGTTCATCCTCGAACTTTATATAACTCGGGTGGATGCCATTGTTTCTCCCGAAGGCAGGGTTGTTAAAAACTTGCTATCTAGAACTTGTAAGGGTATGTCTATCTTCTTAGCATGTATCATGGAAATATAGGAATGCATTGCCCCAGTATCAAATAAAACAGTAGCATGCTGACTGTAAATAATTATCTGACCTGTGACAACGGTGGAAGCATTTGCCGCATCTTCCTTTGTAAGAGAGAATACCCTTGCGTTCGTAGTAACAGGCGGGGCCTCCAATCGGCCTTGACTTAATTGAGGACCTTCTAGTGCGGCTTGCATATAGTGCAGCTATGCAGGAGCATTCTGATACTGCATCTGCTGCTGAGAAGGTGTCGGAGCCTTGGCAGGAGAGGTGAAGGCCTTGTGTCCCTCTTGTCCGCATGTGAAGCACTTGTTTGTACCCATGCGGCATTCTCCAGGATGCGTGTTTCCACATTTAGCACATGGGGTGTACTTGGGCTTCTTATTTGCTGGGCCACCATTGGAATTGTTCCACATTTTCTTATCATTGCGATCCCCCTTCCAGCTAGTACCCGCGTGCTGAGGCTTCTGACCTCCTGAGGGGGCTTGGCTCTTGCTTTCAGTTGGCGTCTTCCTTTGCTGATTTATGTTGTTCAGATAGTGCTCGGTGATCAAAGCACTGCTAAACAGCTCCTCGACGGTCTCCGGTCGGTTAACTCCGCGTGGCCACGTTCAAAGCTATCTCCGGTCATAACATCTTCAGCATAAGGCGGACCTTTTCTTTCTCTGTGCTAACCAACTCAGGACATAGGCGAGCCAGTCGGGTGAACCTCTTGACAGCTTCGCTGACGGATAGGTCACCTTGTCGGAATTCCGTGAATTCATCATAATGTTTGTTGGTGACCCGCATGTGGAAGAACTCCTCAAAGAATTCCATCTCAAAGTCTGTCCACTTCATCCGGTTTACGGGTCTCTTAGCCTTGACCCTCTCCCACCACATTCTGGCATCGCCAGAGAGGCAGAACGACGCACATTTTATCTTCTCATGCTCCGGCCAATCTAGCAGCTCCATAGTACTCTCCATGGTCTTAAACCAGGTCTATGCATCCCATGGCTCGCAAGCACCCGAGAAGGACTCCAGCTTTAGCCTCTGTGTAACGACCCAGCCCGTCTATCGGCCCATTTACCGGTCCTCACGACCGTCGTACCGTCGACCATCGACCGTGTCGTTACTCATACTAGGTTTTCCCACCCCTGGGTGTGGATTTTTACCTTCCCAGGATTCGAACCCTAGACCCAGGCTTAAATCTAGTTCTTTATGAATCCTGAATAACGACCCGGCCTGTCTACCGGCCCATTTATCGGTCCTCACGACCATCGTACCATCAACCATGCCGTTACTCATACTAGGTCTTCCCACCCCTGGTTGTGGATTTTTGCCTTCCCAGGATTCGAACCCTAGACCCAGGCTTAAATCTAGTTCTTTATGAATCCTGAATACCAATTGAGCTATAGGTATTCAGGATTCATAAAGAACTAGATTTAAGCCTGGGTCTAGGGTTCGAATCCTGGGAAGGCAAAAATCCACTGCCCAGGAAGTGGGAAGACCTAGTATTGGTAACGGCACGGTCGACGGTACGACCGTACGACGGTCGTGAGGACTGGTAAATGAGCCGGTAAATGGGCCGCCAAACGGGCCGGGTCGTTACAATAAAAAGGCGCCTTTTATTTTTCATTTTATTTTTATATTATTTTTGAAAATTCCCCACAAATTCCCCCATGATCATACTAATATTCCTAATTAAAACTCATTTATATTTATATTAAATTTCACCTAAAATCCACTAATAACCATGGTCTTAGAAAAGCCCATTAGTACTTAGCTTCTCAATTTAAATGAGAAATTATGTATAATTAGGCTAAGGTTCGTACTAGTATCTCTAAACTCCTTCAAAACTATTTAGACATGATCAATATTTTAAAGAAAATATTGAGAAGATTTTTCGGGTCGTTACAATCCCCCATACCTCGTGAAAGTTCGTCCTCGAACTTAGAATAACTCCGGGTACTTGCGTCTCATTTCGTCCTCGCGTTCCCAGGTAGCTTCCTCGAATCATTGACTTTTCCATAGAACCTTGACTAAGGGTACTTCCTTGTTCCTTAGCTTTTTGATCTCTCGATCCAAGATCTGAATAGGTCGGCTTTCGAAACTTAGGTCCTCCTGAACTTGTACTGTCTGTGGTTCGATCACTTGATCTATATCTGGAATACACTTCTTAAGCATTGACACATGGAACACGTTATGAATAGCTGACATCTCCTAAGGCAGCTCTAGCTCATATGCTACCTTGCCGACTCGCTTCAGGATCAGGTACGGTCCCACATATCGCGGACTCAGTTTTCCTCTCTTCCCAAATCTCGTCACCCCTTTCATAGGAGCCACTTTGAGGAACACCAAATCTCCAACATTAAATTCCAGTGGTCTACGCCGGACATCTGCATAACTCTTCTGCCGGCTCTGAGCAGCTTCTATTCGTTGTCGAATGTTCTGTATAGCTCGGGTGGTGCTGTCGATGACATCCGTTGTGAGTCCCATTTCCTTCCTTTCACCACCTTCGTACCAATAGATTGGAGACCTACATCTCCTCCCATATAAGGCTTCATAAGGTGTCATTCCGATAGTAGCTTGGTAGCTATTATTGTAAGTGAATTCCGCTAAACATAGATATCGGCACCAGCTCCCTTTGAAATCCAAGGCACAAGCTCGCAACATGTCCTCTAGTACTTGATTCACCCGTTCAGTCTGCCCGTCAGTCTGAGGGTGAAAGGCACTGCTGAATCGTAGTTTAGTGCTGAGAGACTTCTGAACACACTCCCAAAAATGCGAGATAAACTGACCATCCCTATCTGATATGATGGTCTTAGGAACTCCATGAAGTCTGATTATCTCCTTAACATATAATTGAGCCAGTATCATCAATAACTCCATGGTATATTTATATGCATGTGTCATAATTATATACTTATTTTAATTATAGATAAACCTAACAATAGTAGGCTTCTGAAATATTAGTTCTCAACCTAAGCTACAAATTATATTAGTTGTATGGTTATTATAGAATAGGTGAGATCCTATTTATTGTATCACCATAAATAACTTACGGTAATCTTATATATTATATATAAGATAACAGTGAAATATTCATTGATAATACAATTTTTTTTAATTTATAGATATAATACCTATAATTGCTTATGGGATAACATGCGTAGGTGATAACTTATAAGTTGGAAGGATACATGTGACCCTATATGTAGGCTCATATCAAGGACCTATATGATCGGTAAATTAGTATAGTCATATTCATACTAATTCTTATATTAGTACACACTCTCATATTATTATACTTTGCTTTATGTAATATAATACAATTATATTATATGATTGGTAACTCATATAATGTACAGGTTATATAACATTTCGTTAACACTAGGTTCACCTTAACTACTAACATTATGATGGTGCTCAATTCATACCATGTTTATGAACATAAGGTTGAGTCACACTCATGACTAATTGTATTACAACTAACTTAGACCTTATTGGTTCACAAAAACTAACCGAACTCAATGAAATAGACGAGTTGTCATCATGCCCATAATGAAGAATATCATGGCAGTAACTATCACTCCCTCGTTTATCTCCCCTTGGCCTGCCTCAGGATCTTCTACCGTTTCCATTGGATCCTCTTCTTCTATCTCGGGAACCTCCTCGGCCACTTCGGGGTCTTCCTCGAACATCTCAAGCATCTCGGGATCTTCCTCAAGCATCTCGAGATCTTCCTCGATCATCGGGTCTTCCTCAGACATCTCGAGCATCTCGGAATCTTCCTCAATCATCTCGAGATCCTCCTCATACATCTCGGGACCGTCCTCGTACATCTCGGGGTCCTCCTCATACATCTCGGGATCCTCCTCGTACATCTCGGGATTTTCCACAGAGTCCCCCAGATCCTCCGAAAACTCATGCTGAAGAAGTTGCCTACATAATTCTGTATATGAGATACAACATCCATGCTGCCCCCAGATCTGATAAGCAACCTCTCTCGCACGATTGGGCAATGAACGAAGCAGAGCTCCAATCCTATGGTCATCCATGATCGGAAACCCTTCCTGCTCGAGTTTCCAGAATAGCCGGTCCAACTTCCCCATATTGCCTTGGATCCCAAGGACCGGACTATACTCCACCTCTTCTATTTGCTCCAGCAGCTCACGACTCCGCCCATGGTAATGACTCGTGGTGCCGATCTCATGCATCATCTGGAATTGAAAAAAAAACACAGTCAGTACAAAACTGACAAAAACCAGTACAGAACTAGTTTCTCTTTTTTTTATTGTAACGACCCGGCCCGTTTGGCGGCCCATTTACCGGTCCTCACGACCGTCGTACCGTCATACCGTCGTGAGGACCGGTAAATTCCCCCATGATCATACTAATATTCCTAATTAAAACCCATTTATATTTATATTAAATTTCACCTAAAATCCACTAATAACCATGGTCTTAGAAAAGCCCATTAGTACTTAGCTTCTCAATTTAAATGAGAAATTATGTATAATTAGGCTAAGGTTTGTACTAGTATCTCTAAACTCCTTCAAAACTATTTAGACATGATCAATATTTTAAAGAAAATATTGAGAAGATTTTCCAGGTCGTTACAATTTGTGAATGCTTGAATGTCATGAGTCATTTACTTGTGATAGAGTAATTTAGACCCATGTTTACGCTTTAGGAGTAAGAACTTGATACTTTTGATCTACATGCTAAATACTTAAGATATGCTTGTTCTAAGATTAATGCACCATATGGAATGACATGTAGTAGCTAAGGATGCCTTTAGATAGGAATACTGAATAGTTTTAATAAGAAGTTGATACGAACTTGGCACATTCATGTTGATTTCTAAGTTGCTATACATGCTAGAAACCCTCCAAAAACATGTAATAAATGCCCTAGAATGGTTGTGGAACTTTATTTATGTCATTCTGCTTGTTAGATATGATTTTGGTACATTGTGGCTCAAGTTTGATAAATTCTGGAAATCTGAAAGCTGGAATTTCAGAACTACCAGTCAACTGGGAAAACACCAGTCGACTGGTATCGGGCACAGAAACATTATGTGGCCCGACCAGTCGACTGGCATATAGCAGTCGACTGGTACTGTGTAAAACAGAAGTGATATAGAGCAGCTGGTTAGTGCTTGAGTCATGTAATGCAGAGGTTGGGGGATCGAATCCTGCCAAGATAATAAAATAAAAGTTTTGCTTTATTTTGGGCTAGTAGTACTTTCAACATGTTTATGAATTGTTAGTTCATTAAATAGCGAAATAAGAAATTTTAAATTCTCCCAGTTGGTTCAGCATTATCAGAAATCACTAATTAGTCAGCCAGCCAGTTAGTTAGTAGCGATCCGCCTTAAAGCTTAGTACCAGAAGGCGGGTCGTTACACTCTGCCACTGGATTAAATAGGCTTCCGGTCGCATTCCGGTGGCAGGGCCTGTCGGGGGTGCTACAGATATCACAGTTTGGTTTGGTGGTGGAGTGGTAGCATTTCCCTGTTGAGTCATCAGGGTGTTGATGGACTGCTGTTGTTCGGCGATCTTACGCTGAAGTTCTGCGACTATGTGCGTCAGGTCAGGCTGGGGTGCAGTTTCGTTTGTTTCGGTACTTCTTCTTCTAGCCATGCTATCTTCACGAAATAACACATAGGCTAGTATAAAGTTACTGTCATTTTCCCCTATTATCTATCACTTAGGTATATCACGTACAAGAAAATATTTTTATTCTACTAATATCTCTTTCTAGATGTTCTTACATCTTAAATTTTATGTAGTCTTCTTGCTCTGCTGTTTAAACATTTTACAACAATAAGATAGTATAAGATCATTTTCATCATTTTCATGTATATACATGCATTTGTATCTTTTTCATTATAAGGTACGGTAAGGTACTTCCTTAGGTTTCCATTCATTTACATCTTAAATCATTGTCATTACAAGGCATGATAAGGTATCTTCCCAGTTTTATCCAAGGTAAGATCATGCTTCCGTCATACATATCATTTTAAATCATTGTCATCATAAGGTATCTTCCTAGTTTTATCCAAGGTAAAATCATACATATCATGCATCATACTTGCATAATTCAGTTATCAATATAAACATGAAATAAGGCAAGTATAGAATTACTTACTTGGAAGCGGCAGGAGGTAGACTTGATGTGTGTGTAGTGAGATGACAGTGGGCACTGATACCAAGCTGTAACACCCGCCCCTTACCGTTAGGCGGCGCGTTACCTTTAACCTTTTTTTTCTTACTTACTTATATCATTGCGTATGAATCTAACATTGCAGCGGAAATGAAACATAACTAAAAGCATATGCAACGATAAGGAAGTAATAACATCATATAATATCTAAGAGCATCCATACTTAAATAAACTCCAAAAGAACTAGCAAGTATCATGCATAATGTAGCAACATATGTCTTATTAGAAATAAGAACTAGGTCTATAGATGGCACTAAAGTGGATCGATCAGTCAAGTCACCACCACACACATTAGCCCTTCCTGCAGCTGCCCATTCCTCAGAAATTTCTATGTTGCTCTGCAACATAAGCAAACAAACTATAAGTATAAAACTTAGTAAGCTCTTTCCTACTCACTAAATCCGTACGTCGCATGCATTTTAAAACATATAACATTTCATGGATAGCATAAAATTCATAAGGCACATAAGATACATGAAGACATAAACATAGAACATGTGCATTTCAAAATATTAGGATGCTCTTTGGAAAATATAGTAAATAATACTTTAAAATCATATACATCATCTTCTTTGGGGTCCCCGACTTTGTACCCATTCTTTCTTTTGTGCGCATACCCCTATGTAGGATGCGAGGTAGCTAATCCCGACCTACAGGGCTCTACATTCTAGGCTTACTATCTTTCAGCCTAGGGACAGCTTCGGTAGTCCAGAACCGTGGATCTTTTTCAAGACCCGGTACAAGCCATTCTTTAAAGTAAAATACATATATGCATTCTTTTCTTTTCTTTCTTTCTTTCATATAAAACATGCATTCCTTTCTTTCTTTCTTTCTTTCATATTGCATGTACTGACATTCAATCATCCATAATCATAAACATACTTACATATATAGAACATGAATTCTTTCTTTCTTTCATATTGCATGTACTATAGGCATTCAATCATTCATAAACATAGGCATACTTTCATGGCATAATCATTAGCATAAATAGCAAGACATGGAAGGACCTTTCTTTTAACACATGTAAGTGAAGCAACCATCATGCTAGTTTCATCAATACATCATACTTATAACATACTTGTCTTAATTAAGGCAATATGTTAGTTTAATCTTTCTTTTCTCATCTTAATACATGCTAGCCGAAACTTCTTAGCAAGGATATCATAGCATAAGAGTCATATAATCATGGAAATAAAAACATACATTACATAAGAGGTCATTTACAAGTACATTGGTAGTCTAGACTTCACTAAACACTAGTTTAGGTGCATGAATTGTACTTGAACTTATTCTTAGCCTTTATTCAAGTAATTGACCAAAATTCACAGTATGTATAACATGGTATAAAAGTTCTTATAACATGTAAACAAAAACATATTTTACCATTAAGGTCATATACAAGCATAAAGGTAGTCTAGGCTTCATTAAACACTAGTTTAGGGGCATGCTTTGTACTCGAATCTATTCTTAACCCCTATTCTTGTAATTTGTTGAAACTCACATTAGGGATTTCATAGCATAATCATTCACATAACATAGGAATAAAAGCATATTTTTCATAAGAATTCATTCACAAGTGCAAAAGTAGTTTGTACTTCACCAAACCCTAGTTTAGGTGTATGATCTAGAGTTCTACTTGGATTATCAATCATATGGGTACATGTAACATTTTTATAAACATCAATACTTAGAATGGAGCATGAGTTTAGGCTCAAACAACTTAGATAAGGTACTGACCCTAAGGTATAAATTATTTCCATCATGAAATAAAACACCCAATCACATGCATATCACTTGATTTAACCATAACTTCATGAAGGTCTATAAAAATCTGTTTGAAGGCATAATTTAAGGTCCCTTGACCGAATGTTACAGCGGTCCCTTAGCATAGATTCCACAAAATTTCGTGGCCTAAAACATTTATATAGCAAGGAAACAATCATTAGAACAATAGCCTACTTCATGCATCAACATTTATCCATTTCATGACTTGGCCGAATTCTTCCAAGTCCTTTACATCATGGAGGGCATTCAAACACCATGTATCCATCATATATTCATTACAAAAAGGTAGTAACAATTTTATGAACTCTTCTTTAAGTTTTTGGACATAGAAAAGGGAGTATCCCTTTTTGGCCGAAACTTCCCTCAAGGTTTTCTTCCATTTTCTTTCACCCAACATCACAAGCAAACATAAAAATCATAAAAAACACATAAAAAGCCATTATATTGCAGGTGAGGGAGTCTTACCACTTGTACTTATGTTCCCAAAGGATCTCAAAGTTTTGGAGAAGAAAAGACCTCTTAAACTCTAGCACTCCTCTTGTTCTTCTCTTCTTTTGGTCCGGTTTTCTCTAGGAGGTGAATGACTTGAAAATGGTAGCAAGGGCCACAAGGATTTCGGTGAGGAAGAGGAGGAAGGAGAAGAGTTTGGTGGAGAGAAAGGGGGGAGGTTTCTTGGTCGAAATGCCTAGGCATTTCCTCCTCTTCATGACCTTTTATGGTGAGTAAAGAGGCAAGCACCTCTTTAATGGTGTCTCTTCAATTTTCTTGTGTCTCTTCATCTTCTTTCCCACTTATCTACAATCTCCCATCCTCTTCTAATAGTACTCCCTTGCTAGGTGAATTGGTTACATATGCATTCTTAAGGCTTGGCTTTTCTTTGAAGTCCAAGGTTTAATCCTTGGCACCTCCTCTTCTTTTTGCTTTCTCTTCCTTTTATTATTTTTTTCTTTTTCCAAGCCCGCATAACCAAAGCCACCTAGAGAATGCTACTTATTTAATTCATACACATGCATATGCATTTCATTATTCATTCATACATGTGTAGGATACTTAAGCATAACATTAAATATAATACCTAAGCATAATTATCACACATCCACTACGTGTCAAGATAATGTCTAACATTTCTTTATTCGCAACTTTTCCCCCTAAATTCATAATATTATTCTTGGCCACATGTTCCATTATTACTATGCTAGAGTGGAAAATTTGTGGCGTTACAGAAGAAGAGCTCTTTTGGTGGCCTCGATGATCTCGGATCACGGTAGATCGTCGCCCACATGACGTCCACAAAGGGAGGGACATAATGTAGAAGACCACGAGGTGATTGGAAAGCTATATCTTTCCCTATGCTCCTTTGATTAATTGCATGTCAATTATGTGTCTTGTTTATTCGTCTCGTCATTTCATATTTAGTAGTTTATTATTTTGATTCCAAATTTGGTGAATAAATTATTAACTGGACCCCGACCATAAACACAAAAGCCGGCGATCAACTCGTCGCCTTTTCCGTGATCAAACGGTCGAGCAAATTACAAGGCCAATTTTGGTAATTGGCTAAGTTGTAATTTGGACCGTTCGATACGGCACGAGACGGTTGATGGGAGACGGCTCTCCATTCGGATTAAATTTTAATCCGTAGGCATGGAGAGGTTTCTCAGATCGACCAAGTATTCGCTTAGGAAACCCGCCAAGCCATACCCAATAATTGGTATCAAAGCTGAAGTTTCCGGCTTTGTGTGTTTAGGATTGGTTAATTTTTGCAATTCATACATTTATTTTGCTGGATGATGCATGGATGTGCGTAGGCTAACTTTGTGTTGCAGGCATGAGATTCCAACTTCATGGCCAAATATGTGTTGTGTGATTGGTTTGCATATTTTTGTAATTAATTAATCCTCGGGGTTGACGAGGCTAGGTATTTAATTTTTGTAATTAAATACGGTGCATGTTTAGCCGAGTTATTTATTTACAGTTGATCTAGATCTCATGTACACTCCCTCGAGGAGTATAAGATCAATGATGTAAATAATTAGCTAGTCATTTCGGCGTGGAAATCCCTCGAGGTAGCTTGCACAGAAGGAAGGGAGGAGCATTGGAGACTAAGGGCCATGAAAGTTGAAAAATCTAGGATTTTCTCTATATTTTTTTTCATGATGATTGGTTATGTGCTTGGTTGTGTGGTAGTGTTAGAAAATTCCTCAAGATAAATTACTAAGTGGGAGAGGGACCCTAAGGGTCCCACGACCTCCATTGCAATCTGATATGTGACGCGAACAAGCTCGCGCGTTGGCTCTGAGTGCCTTCCTCCATAATGGATATGCTTGTTCTGCGGATCACAAGTTCAAAAAAGATTATAGGGGATTATTGAAGAGCGTGTTGCCTTTCCCAACGGAAGGCACATAATCCTAAATAGTTCCCTTAGTGTCGTTCAATGGTAAACACTTAGATACAATTATTAGTATCCTCCCCAACGGAGTCACTGCTAATAAATTGTAGGGCTGATGTTGATCAACTATTAGTCTTACTTGTCAAAAAGTTAGGTTGACAAGATAGTAAGACTGATGGGTAAAACCTTCTCTAACGAATGTAGAGTTTGTATACGTCCACACTAACGTGGCATGCAAATTCTCGATTTGGGATGTTGGTTGATTTCGAAAATTGATTGTTTTGAGGAATCAATTTATTTTCGATTTCTAAAGTAGTGTATTGTGATTCTCAGGATTTTCATAATGGCTTTTACTCCACTAGCAACAATTCTTAAGGACAACAAACTTACAGGTCCAAATTACATAGACTGGAAGAGGAATCTTGACATTGTCCTCACTGCTGAAGAGTACAAATTTGTACTCTTCGAGGAATGTCCGGAAATGTAACGCCTGCCCCTTACATGAGCGACGCGTTATCTTTTTTTTTTGTTTCGTACATTATTGTATATGAAGCGTAAATATAGCAGCGGAAATAATACTAAATCATGAACATATGCAATTGGATAAATATCCTTCTAACTAAACTACTTTAAGCATGTAAATCATAGCATAGCATATTTAACAAGAGAGTATATAGTTCTACATTAAGCATGTATATCATAAAGAACTTCAACTCCAACAAGTAGTAAGCGTAAACATAAGAACTAACACATGCAGTTTATAAGTAGCAACATTAGGTCCATGAGAAATAAGTCCATAAGTAAGAGTAAAGACAACAGTAGGATATTTCTGCCAAGTCACTGCCACACACACACATGCCCTCCTGCTGCTTCCCCTTCTTTAGAAACCTTTAGTTTGATCTGCAACATAAGAAGGTAGACTATAAGCATAAAATGCTTAGTAAGCTCCTTGCTTACTCACAAAATCCGTACATCACATATAAGTAGAAATATGCATCATTTGACATAAGCATATAACATGAATAAATACTTAAAGCATCTAAAGCACATAAGCATAAACACTTAAAACATGAATATAGGTATCATTATTAAGGATATGGCATGAGTAAGTACTTACAGCACATAACATTTGCATAATCTTTAAAACATAATCATGTGCATAAACATTAGACATAGCATATGCAATATCATTAAACATAAATGTGTGCATAAACATTAAGGATGCTCTTTGAAAAATATATATAATATAATACTTAAACATTAACATATGATCATCGTTGGGATCCCTGGCTTGTACCCATTCATCATTTGCGCGCATCCCTTCGTAGAGTGCGAGGTAGCTAATCCCATCCTACTAGGGTACTAGGCAACCTCTAGCCTAGGGACAACTACGGTAGTCCAGAACAGGGGCCTTGCTTAGGAGCTCATCCCATGGACCTTTTTCAAGATCTGGTACAAGCCAATACATAAAGTAAAATAGCATACATGATTCCTTTTCCTTCCATATCAATTGCTCTTTAGCATAGCGTTCATCATACCTTTTCTTTTATTAGAAATTGCTCTTTAGATATTCTTTTATTCATAATCTCATACATGTCATGGGCATACATTCAAAGCATAAATATCATCATAACTTTCAAGCATGAACATGGCATGGAGAAAACACAATTTCATGGTAAGAAAATTCATAACATGCCAACTTATCATTCATGATTCATAAACACATAATGTTCAATTTAACATAATGTTCAATTTAAAACTAAGGATAATACACCTAGGGAACTTATTCCATTTTTTTTCATCTATCATGACATAATGAAACATGGATACTTTTAATTCAATCATAATTCAACATATACTCTACTGGTCAAAACATTTAGATAGGATTATCATGGCATAAAACACAACACAACATCACACAACTCATACAACATGCATACATTGAATTTCCTATTACAAAGAGACATCATCAAGTGAGGTAGTGACCTTAACCCATCCTAAAACCTAATTTAAGGTACTGATCAGAAACTTCTAAGCTTCATATCAACATGAAAATGACAAAAACAAGAGCAATTGATTCATACAACATGCATATAATACATATTCTAACACTAAGAAGCATTAGCAAGTAACATGGCATCTTTAACTCATTTTTTTAGCCCTTATTTAGGGTATTGGCCGAACATGTACTCGAGGAGAAAACATGGCATAAATATATATAAAATACTCAACAAAACATTAACAAGGAATTAAAACCATTAGCTAGTCAAAAAGAACCCAAACATCTTCTTATGGCCAAAAGGTCTATGGCTTCATGGGAGCCTTGGCCAAAACTTTTAAGGGTCTTTTGCTCCATCTTTTTTTTTCATCATAACTCATAACTTAACATCAAGAAAACATTGGAGTAATTAGATAGCATTAAACACAAACCTAGGCCCTAAACCCAGGCTTGGCCGAAATTTGCTCATAGGGAAAAACTTCACGATTTTAGCAACACATCGCAAGAACATACAAGAACATGAACAAAAACATATATAAGCTATTATGTTGCAGGTGAGGGGAGTCTTACCCTTGTGCTAAAGATTCCCAAACAATATATATCACCTAGAAGGAGAAAGAAAGAACTTCTTGCTCCTTGGCTCTTCCTTTGCTTCACAAACACAAAGCCTTCACTAGATCTTCTTGGAGAGAATTTTTTTTTTTGATGGAGAGAGAGCCTTGGTGTTTTCGGCAATGAGAGGAATGAAGAGATGCCTTGTGGCATTTTTTTCCTCAACTTCTTATAATAAATGAAGAGGTATGCCTCTTCACCCTCCATGGTGACCCCTTTACCTTCCATGGTGACTCTTCATCCTCCATGGTGACTCTTCATCTCCCTTACACCTATCTACAATTTCCTCTATCCTCCTAATAGCACTCCCTTGCTAGATGAATTGGTTATATATGCATTCTTAAGACTTACAACATCTCTAAGGTCCAAGGTTAGATCCTTGGCACCATTTCATTTTTTTTTTATTCTTTTGCAAGCCCATTTAAATAAGGCTCATTACATGATGTGTTATTTCTTTTATACTCATGGGGCCCATTAGGATAACTAACGAAGTGCTATTTAAGACCCATTAGGAATTTCCACCATTTAGAGCCCATATAAGGCCATTAACACTTACACTAAAATTCCCACAACTCTAACTATCATTCATGAATCATACTCAATATGGCTATTATTCATGCAATTATACTCAATATTAGGGATAATATTGAAGGGAATTTTAGTGGGGTGTTACAGGAAAAGCCTAGAGACGATTCTAGTGAAGGGCATAAGGAGCGTTACAAGAAGTGGTTCAAGGAAGATGAGATGGCGCAGTGCTACATTCTGGCATCTATGTCAAATGTGCTGCAATATCAGCATCAGACAATGCCCACAGCTGGTGACATAATGCTGAACCTTAAGGAGCTCTTCGGACACCAGAATCGGGTAGCTACGCAGCTGGCAATGAAAAATCTGATGACGACCACTATGGTCGAAGGGACACCTGTTAGGGAGCATGTCCTGAAAATGATGGCCCACCTCAATGAGATTGAGGTACTTGGAGGAGCTATCGACGGGGAATCCCTGGTCGATATAATACTCCAATCTCTGCCTAGGAGTTTTGAGTAGTTCCGGCTCAACTATAACATGATCAAGCATGAGTATACGTTGGGGGAACTTCTAGGAGAACTCCAGGCGGCAGAGGCCCTCTTTCGTCAGAACTCGCAGGCCTTTGTTACTCAAAAGGTTTCTACTTCTATGCCGAATGGCCGAAAGAAGAAGAAACAAGGTGGGTTCAAGAAAGCAGCAGCATTGCAAGTGTAAGAAGTGTATACTGAAAGACATGACTTTTATTATATGAACATATTTATTATGAAAAGAGAATCACACTACACTAGGTGTTTGTTTATAATAGTACATACACGAAGTCCCATTGCTTTGCATTGTAGATAACATGGTGTGTGGTATCGCACGGAAGATCGTGTTATCAGTTCCTTACTTAGCATAAATAGAGGCTCACAACCTAGATGGAATTGGACAACCCATTGGGATGGTTGTAGTGTAGTTAGGTGTGGTTGGTCTTGACCATAGAACTACATTAGTGTGCTATGAGTACATTGAGCAGGACCGAAACCCGAGGTTATCCGATTTGTACTGACTAGATAATTGGATAGGACCTCAGTTGATATTATGGAGGATGATCCCTTAATCCCGAAATAATATCGAGCATATATTATTAATTATTGTTTCTTTGATTTACCAATTGGCGAGATCTATTCTGTTAGATCGAAAGACCCGGTAAGTTGGGAAATAATATTAATAATATGATGTGCCGATGATTATTGACGGAATCCGTGTCCTGGTGAGTCAGGATGATGATGCCCCCTTGATATGCTCAAAAGGTTCATCGTGTTAAACCCTGCAGGTGGATTTGATCCGGCACATTGATAAGGTTGAGTGGTACTAATCAAGGATCCAAAAGTTAATTAATTTAAATTGTCAGTAATTTAATTAATTAACGGGTATGCGAGATCTTAAACACGGGGGGATGGACGACTCGTGATATGTGGAGCCCATATGAAAATATGGGGGTTGGTGAGGATGTACAATTAAGATCCTTTAGTGGAATGGATCTTAATTAATGGATCGGGTTTAGATCCATTAGCGGGCCAAGAACCAACTCCTCCTCTTGGTCCCTACCTTAGCCCTATAAATACCCTATGAGATCAAGAAACCAAGAGCTAATCAATCCAAAAGCCAACACCCAAACCCTCTCCTTCTCTCCTTCTCTCCTAGGGTTCGGCGGCGCATAGAAGTAGAGGAGAAGCTCCTCGGTTCTTCATCCTTCCTCGACCAAACTCCGGCTAAGGCTCACGAAAGCAAGGTAGAGGAGTCCTCTACCTTGCGTGGTGCTCAGGGAGGGAGAAGGAGGCGCCAGCGGCCAGCTGCAGGCGGCACAACCAAGGGTTGCGGCAGCGCCGCAAGGTTGAGGGAGAAGAGGTTACGGGCTGGATTGGGCAAGGAAGAAGGATTTCTCCATCCTTCTTCTTCTTTTTCATCTTCTTCTCAAGGTGTACTGCTGGTCAGGAGGGCTTGAAGCCGGCTTAGGTGGATGGCGGCGCAAAGGGAGGGGAAGGAGTGGCCGGCGGCGCAAACCCTAGGAGCTAGGGTTTTGGCCGGTTGGAGAAGAGGGTTGATTGTATTGGTGCAGAAAGCACCAAAGTCAAACTTGTGTTTTGATAATGGCAACAGGGTTCAAAAGTTAAGTCTTACTTGTTGTCTAACAAGTTACTCTAGTGTGCAGAGCAAAAAGTCCTAGCGAAGGACTGCTAGGCACTGGCGAAGGAATGCCAGAGCAAAAAGTCCTAGCGAAGGACTGCTAGGCACTGGTGAAGGAATGCCAGAGCAAAAAGCCCTAGTGAAGGAATACTAGGCACTGGCGAAGGAATGCCAAGGTAAAAGCCCTAGCGAAGGACTGCTAGGCACTGGCGAAGGAATGTCAGGGACTAAAGCCCTAGCGAAGGACTGCTAGGCAACGGGCAAAGGACAGCTCGGTATCCAAGACCTAGCAAAGGACCGCCGGGCAAAAGTCCAACCAGAGGAGCGGTTGGCATCAGGTACATTCTCCCGAGAGGAGTAGGTGAGGACGCGTTCACCGTCGAGGGAGCAGTAGGCGTCGGTTCGACCTAGGGCTCCATTTTAGAGGCCCAAAGTCAGAACCAAGACAGCTAAGGCTGTATAAACATAATACTCAAATGCTTTATATTGTTTTGGATTAACCCTGGATGCAGGACCGAAGGAATGTGTGTCTGTAGCTCAGAATGCCCAAAGGAGAGAGGCAAGTAGCTGAGCAGGGCGCCCTCAGTGTCCTGGGCGCCCCCAGGGGCAACACAAAACAAGCGAAGCAACAAAGGCTTCGGCTAACCACTGGCCGGGGCGCCCCCAGCAGCCAGGGCGCCCCCAGCAGCCAGGGCGCCCCGAACGCCCAGGGCGCCCACGCCCAGGCGCCCTCAGTGCCCAGGGCGCCCCGCGCCTACGCCAGCGAAGCTGATTACACTTATCCAGCCGAGAAGCCCGCGCTGAAGGAGTCAAGTAGGGCGCCCCCACCGTCCAGGGCGCCCCCAGTGTCAAACCTCATCCCTATTCAAGTGGGATAGAGGTTGACCGAGCGAAGCTCGGATCGCGTTACACGTGGGGGGGGGGGGGCGCCCCCGACGTCCAGGGCGCCCGAGGTGCTATAAATAGCACCCAACGCCCAAGCTTTCAGCAACAACTTCAATTCAACGCTTCGACGCTCTTCTGCTCCCGCGCTCTACTCCGAAAAGCTCCCAACACGAGCCGACGACGTCCGTCCGCTTCTAAAAGTCAACCTACCTCGGACGTCGGTAACAAAAGAGCGATCTTTTAATTTTGTGCTTATTACACTGCTATTGTAATCAATTCTTGTAAACTATTTTTGCGCCTCATATAGAATTGCCGAAAGTAAACGGTCAACGACCGTGGACCTTGGAGTAGGAGTCGACTTAGGCTCCGAACCAAGTAAAAAATAACTATCTTTGCGTTGTGTGTTTTTATCTTCCGCTGTGTAATTGCTCTTACTTTAAATCCGAACGCTTTCCGATATTCACCCCCCCCTATCAGTTCTCTCGATCCAACAAGTGGTATCAGAGCGGGGAAGTTCAAATTTGGTGCAACCACCAGTTTGAAAATTTTTTTTCAGATTTTTATTTTCTTTTTCTCGTTCAAAATTTTTTTTAAATATTTCGTTCGAATTTTCCTTTTCCCGTCAATCGAGGTTGGTGCAACACCCCTCGTTATTTTAATTTTCCTTATCCCGCACTACTAATCCAAGACGAAGTCTTGGGAAACTTTTTTTTGTTAGTTATATTTTTTCCAGATTAAATGGCCATGCAAGAAGGATTCAGCACCGCCAGACCTCCACTATTCAGTGGAGAAGACTTTTCTTACTGGAAAAGCCGAATGGAAGTCCACCTGAAAACTCAGGTGGACATGTGGATTATCATCCAGTCCGGACTGGAGATTCCGAAAAACGCCGAAGGAGTACCTCAAAGCTACTCTGAATGGGACACTGCTCTGAAGCGTAAAATAGAAGCCGATGCAAAGGCAACACAAACCCTACAATGCGGCTTAACAAAAGAAGAGCTGAACCGAGTGGGCCCCTTCAACAGCGCCAAGGAGCTGTGGGTAAAATTGATCGAGCTGCACGAAGGAACATCAGACACTCGAATCAGCAAAAGAGACCTGCTTCTGAACAAGCTGTATACCATCAAGATGGCCGACAACGAAACAGCTGCTCAGCTTCATGCCCAGATTCAAGAATTGATGAACGATCTTCATACTATAGGTCACAAGGTCAAAAACCGTGACCTAATAAGGTATGCTTTAAATGCTTTTCCTAGAAACACCTTGTGGGCATCTATGGTAGATGCATACAAGGTTTCAAGGGATCTCTCAAAAATTAAACTAGATGAATTATTTTCCAAATTAGAACTTCATGAACATACTAACTGCAATATGACCGAGAAAGGTATTGCCTTTGTTACAGGAAAAATTGGAAGGTCATCAAAGAAGAAACCTCAACCTGAACCTGAGTCTAACTCAGACTCAGATGCAGAAGATGAAGAAGGAGATCGATTTGAGCTAGTCCGACTGGCCCGAAGCTACTATAAAAAATTGAAGAACCAAGCCAACAAACGGAGGACAAGCCGAAGAAAGGACAAACCAGCTGAACCCGCAAGTGACAAAAACAAGCCCAACGTGACTTGCTACGAGTGCAAGAAGAAGGGCCACTACAAGACGGAGTGTCCAAACCTAAAGGAGACCAAAAAGTCAAGAAGAAAGAAAGCACTTCAAGTAACCTGGGACGAATCTTCTTCTTCAGAAGAAGAAGAAGCACCCCAGTCAAACCTACTAGCCCTGACCCCCTCAGAAGAAGTCGGGACCGAGTCAGAATCTGAACAAGACGACGGCAAACTAACCTTTTCAGAAGACGGCGAAATCAAGGTAAGTGGTTTCAATATAAGTCAATTAAACGAACTTATTTCTTATCTTTCTCGAGATTTGGCAAAAGCCAAACTCCGAGTCGAATCCCTCCGACAGGAAGTAAAACTCCTGAAAGAGGGAGCTGACTCTAAATCCTTAACCGAGAAGGTTCAAGAAGGAACTCCTACTCAAGTTGAAAAACTTGAGAAAGAGAACTCCTGCCTGAAAACTCAGGTTAAGGATCTTAGATCAGCTTTAGAACGATTCACTTCTGGTTCCAGGGGTCTTGACATGATTCTTGGAAAACAGAAGTCCGTTCTAAATCGATCAGGACTTGGCTATAGAACCAAATCCCGACAAAGATCTTATTTTGCTGTACTGAATAGTCCAGAAGTAAAGTTCAGGCATGGGTACCAAAACTATGCCTGAACCAACAAACTGGATCAAATCAGTATTGGATCCCCAAGGACAAGATTCACATCTTGCCTAATCATTACCGTGGCTATAGTCCAGGGGGAGCCAAATTGAAAACTATATTTATTGTTAAATAAAGTTTAATTCTTGTAATCTTCTTGATTGCTTGTTTATTTAAATTTTTGCAATTTACCATGCTTAGACTTAGGTTAGTGTAAGGACTGAACAAACTTAACTGAAACTTGACAACATAGTATTGGGTGGAGGTGAGATGATAGTACATTAGGGAAACCAATTCTAATAAGATTAAGTTTACTTGGTCTCTTTAGACTGGTGAAACTAGCCGAAGCTACCGATCCAAAATCCAAACTAGTTAGACCAGAACTTTTTCAAAGATTAATTTTGAAAATAAAATTTCATTAAACGGCTTTGTCAAGGAAAGGGTTGATGATCCAATAAGGCTACAACCAAAGAAGGCCTAGTGCCTCGCCAAGACCTGAAGCCAATTTTTGAATTTCAAATTCAAATTACTTTTTGTCAAATTCAAATCTAACATAATTTTCAGTTAAGCATTGATTCAAACATCCTTTCAAAATAAACTTAACTGTTTTCAAAATTAATTTAAGGTTTTCAACATAAACTAACTTTTTCAAAATAATTTTACTTATCAAAACCTGTCTCACAAAACCTATAAGGATAACGTGATTGAAAACCGTAGATTCGGTGAGACAGCAAATTTAATAACTACACTTTTGTTTTCATTCAGTTTAGATTAGCACTAACTTAACTCTAGGCAAACCATGGTTAAAAACAGTCGAATCTGGTCAAACCTGGTCAAACAATTCAAATCTGGTCAAATGCAATCTTTTAGGGTCAAAAAGTAGTCCTTAGGGCGCCCAAACCCTTGCGGGTGCCCCGAGGCTGGTTGAAAGCTGCCTCTGCCACTGCATACTAGCCGGGGTGCCCTCAGCATCCAGGGCGCCCCCGTATTCCTTCAACGCCAGAAAGCTGCCAAAAGGCAGCTGCAGCCCTGGCCGGGGCGCCCTCGCCAGCCAGGGCGCCCTCCAATGCCCTATAAAAAGGGCTCCATACCCCCTTCTTCTCCTCACACTCAAACCACTCCTTCTCTTCAATTCTCTACTTTCCAAGAGACCTTGCAAGCTCTCATCCTCAACCATGCCTCCCCGAGCTGCCCGGTACAATTTTTTTTTATTTTTTTTGGCAATTAAGTTTTTATTATTCTTTTCATACTCTCTTTAAATGCATATTTCTTCTCTTAGAAGACGCCGACCAAACCAGGCAGAACCCGGTACCCAACCTAGTCCTGACCCTAGGTTTCCAAATTTAGAACTATGTAATAAATTCGCTCGTACGACCTATAAACCTATCAAGACGAGCTACTTGAATAGACAATTTTTCACCCAATCATGCCCCTTAGCAATGAATGTTATAAACTTCTACCAACTTGACAATCTCGTATTCTGCACCCATTCAATCAACACTTCCTTATGTGCAGAATTTTACAACAACATAATTAGACAGGATGGTCTCATGTTCGTCACCACTGTCCAAGGAATACCCTTAACTATCACACCTACTCTACTCAACCGATTTCTGAGACTACGAGTCTCACAGTCCACCTTCTGTTGTTACCCACCTAGGGAGCCTCCCTTTGATGCTCCCTACTCTCACATTACCTTAGACATGTTACACTCTTACTTCTTTAGGCAACACCTGGCCAGACGATTTCAGTCTGTCGAACTACAGGTCCAGGACTATGCTCTATATAGAGTCATAGTCCGATGTATTCTACCATTATCTACTAGAGACGTCACAACTATGCGACCATTCCACGCATTTCTCCTATATGCCTTGATTCATCAGCTACACATTGACATAGGACTTCACATGTTTCATGCTATCCTACATGCATCTAGTGTTACCACGCAAGGGCGGGTACGCACACCCTACTGCCACATTATCACGTCCATATTACATCACCACGATCGGAACATCACCGAGGGAGAGATGGCTGAGTTGACTGATTACGACGAGATAGGATATAGAAACTTCTCCATAGCTGGTATAGAGGTTTCCGGTACCGGGGTCTTGTCTTGGAGACGTCAGAGAGCAGCTCCTCCGATCGACTCAGATGAGGAGGTCGATGTTGATGTTGGAGATATAGCAACAGCAGCCCGAGCACACATAGACGAGCCTCCACCACCGACTCTCTACCAGCACCTCACTCAGATACAGACGGAGATCCACAGCCTCCGAGAGGAGGTCGAGGCCTATCACATCGAGCAGATGGACGCTCGTAGAGCCGATCGAGAAGTGGCTGATGCGAGATACATTGAGATGATGGCACGATTCGATTCATGGCAGCCCGGCCCATCTGACCACCCTGGGCCTTCTTCATAGCTAGTCTATTTCTGCATTGTACTAAGTAACCAAAACATGACTTATGTTTGACGCTACTGTACCTCTGTTTGACTAGGTAACCTATTCTGTTTGACTACATGAGTATCTGAGTTAGGATTGTGCTCTGTAGAATAAAATAACTCTACTTTTGAGTTTTTTGCTTTATTTAATTTAAAAATCAGTTTCTAAAAAGAATTTTGAAAAACTGTTGTTTTTCAGTTTTAAAAATCTTTTCGAACTTATTTTTTTTTCAAAACTACCCCCTTCAAAACTAGGGCTTTTTCGCAAATGGACTTAGCCTAGGCCCTAACCCTAGAACTGCATGCACCTATAGACTTAGAAGCCAGCATCTCACAAGCACCTCAGGATACTTTTGATTGATAACCTAGAAAGGGTTGAGATGCTTAGGTCTTTGCCTTAATTCAAGATACTTTAAGTCAGTGCATCTGCAGTAATTGGGGCACTACATACAACTTACACAACAATCAAGTTAAGTGTCAAGTTTAGAAAATCTAACTTGAACAGAAACACTTAACTTGACTAACCCTAGCAAAAGCTACTGTTTATAATAGTTAGTGAGTAGCTAATTGGGTTAGACAGGTCCCTACAAGAGAAAATCAACTGATTTGGTTAAAGTCTTGGTTCAGTACAGCAAAATCTGAAAATGTTTTCCCTTATGAACATTATTTCCTTTATGCAATTTAATTTCTGCTATCTTTATCTGCTTTTTGATATATGGCAAAGGGGGAGAGATAGAAAAGGAGAGAGTTTAAAAATAAAATTTTTTCATTTCATAAAAACTCTATTCTTTATTCAAAAAGTATCAAGTTTCAAAACAACACTTAAGCGCTTAGTTTCTCAAAATACAAGCTTGTCAAAATTTTCTTACTCAAGCTTGTCAAAATTTTCTTACTTAAGCCTTTCAAAATTTTCTTACTTAATCTTGTCAAAATTTTCTTACTTAAGCCTTTCAAAATTTTCCAAGTACTTAAGCCCTTCAAAATTTTCTAAGTACTTAAGCTTCTCAAAAATTTACTAAGTACTAGAGCTTGTCAAAAATTTAAGTTTTTTTTGTACTTAAGTTAAAACTTTCAAAAACCTTTTGAGTACTTTAAAACTTAAAGACTTCAAAATTTTTTCAAAGTACTCTAAACTCATGCTTTCAAAAACTCTGCTATGTACTTTTAAAACCTTAAGTTGTCAAAAGATTTCCAAGTACCTAAACTTAAGTTTTCAAAAGTGCAAAAATCAGTTTTTACAAAAGCCTTCTGTTGAAAAAATTCTAAGTAAAAATTTTCCCTTAAACTTAGAACTCCACGAATTTTTGAAAAATCTAGGGGGAGAATCCTTCCAGGGGGAGGGAACAAAACTTAGTGTTTTTACATGCTTTGATTAAACTTAACTTTTTAAACTAGGGTTGCCATAAATCAAAAAGGGGGAGATTGTTGGTGCAGAAAGCACCAAAGTCAAACCTGTGTTTTGATAATGGCAACAGGGTTCAAAAGTTAAGTCTTACTTGTTGTCTAACAAGTTACTCTAGTGTGCAGAGCAAAAAGTCCTAGCGAAGGACTGCTAGGCACTGGCGAAGGAATGCCAGAGCAAAAAGTCCTAGCGAAGGACTGCTAGGCACTGGCGAAGGAATGCCAGAGCAAAAAACCCTAGTGAAGGAATACTAGGCACTGGCGAAGGAATGCCAGGGTAAATGCCCTAGCGAAGGACTGCTAGGCACTGGCGAAGGAATGCCAGGGACTAAAGCCCTAGCGAAGGACTGCTAGGCAACGGGCGAAGGACAGCTCGGTATCCAAGACCTGGCAAAGGACCGCCGGGCAAAAGTCCAACCAGAGGAGCGGTTGGCATCAGGTACATTCTCCCGAGAGGAGTAGGTGAGGACGTGTTCCCCGTCGAGGGAACAGTAGGAGTCGGTTCGACCTAGGGCTCCATTTTGGAGGCCCAAAGTCAGAACCAAGACAGCTGAGGCTGTATAAACATAATACTCAAATGCTTTATATTGTTTTGGACTAACCCTGGATGCAGGACCGAAGGAACGTGTGTCTGCAGCTCAGAATGCCCAAAGGAGAGAGGCAAGTAGCTGAGCAGGGCGCCCTCAGTGTCCTGGGCGCCCCCAGGGGCAACACAAAACAAGCGAAGCAACAAAGGCTTCGGCTAACCACTGGTCGGGGCGCCCCCAGTAGCAGGGCGCCCGAACGCCCAGGGCGCCCTCAGTGCCCAGGGCGCCCCGCGCCTACGCCAGCGAAGCCGATTACACTTATCCAGCCGAGAAGCCCACGCTGAAGGAGTCAAGCAGGGCGCCCCCAGCGTCCAGGGCGCCCCCAGTGTCAAACCTCATCCCTATTCGAGTGGAATAGAGGTTGACCGAGCGAAGCTCAGATCGCGTGACACGTGGGGGGGTGCCCCCGACGTCCAGGGCGCCCCGAGGTACTATAAATAGCACCCAACGACCAGGCTTTCAGCAACAACTTCAATTCAACACTTCGACGCTCTTCTGCTCCCACGCTCTACTCCGGAAACCTCCCAACACGAGCCGACGATGTCCCTCCGCTTCTAAAAGTCAACCTACCTCGGACGTCGGTAACAAAAGTGTGATCTTTTAATTTTGTGCTTATTACACTGCTATTGTAATCAATTCTTGTAAACTATTTTTACGCCTCATATAGAATTGCCCAAAGTAAACGGTCAACGACCGTGGGCCTTGGAGTAGGAGTCGACTTAGGCTCCGAACCAAGTAAAAAATAACTGTGTTTGCGTTGTGTGTTTTTATCTTCCGCTGTGCAATTGCTCTTATTTTAAATCCGAACGCTTTCCGATATTCACCCCCCCTCTATCGGTTCTCTCGATCCAACAGATTGGAGCTCTTGGTGATCTCGGATCGTGGTAGATTGTCACCCACACGACGTCCGCGAAGGGAGGGACATAAGGTAGAAGACTACGAGGTGATCGGAAATGTATAACTTTCCCTACGCTCCCTTGTATTTCCTTATGTTGTTTTTGTGCCATAATCATATGCATCGTCATTTTATGTTTAAGAATTTATTGTTTTGATTGCAAAATATGTTTAATAAATTCTTAACTGGACCCCGACCATAAATACAAAAGCCGGCGGTCAACTCGTCGCCTTTTCTGCGGTCGAACGGTCTAGCAAATTACAAGGCTGATTTTCGTAATTGGCTAAGTTGTAATTTGGAACGTTCGATACGGCACGAGATGGTCGATGGGAGACGAGTCTTCACTCGGATTAATTTTTTAGTCCGTGGATGTGGAGAGGACTCCGAGGATCGACTAGGTCTTCGCTAGGGAAACCCGCCAAGCCATACCCAACAGCAAGGACCCCGGACTGGCGTGAAGAAGCTGAAAGGCAAGTGCTTCACTTGCAAGCAAACTGGGCACTGGATGGCGGACTATCCCCGTTGGAAAAACAAAGGTATTTCTTCAACATTAGTCATTGAAACATGTTTAGAGGTGCTATCTACCAGTACCTGGTGCGTAGATACAGGAGCCACTGACCATGTTTGCAATACTCTGCAGGGGTTCCAGGAAACCTGACGGCTAGCTAATGAAGAAATTGTGGTCTACATGGGTGATGGTACAAGAGTGGCAGCGATTGCAATGGGAGTTTTTTATTTGTCTTTTGAGAAAAATAAAGTGCTAGTTCTGAGAGATTGCCTTTATGTACCATCATTTAGAAAGAATCTAATTTCAGTTTCTAAGTTGTTTAAGGATGGATATTATGTTACTTTTGATAATAAAGTTGTTATTAAAAGAATAGAGAGCTTATCTGTTCGGGTACAATGGTCGGCAATCTGTATACTCTAGAACCAAAACCTCCCATGATCCATACTGAAGTAAATAGCTCATCATCTAACTCAAATAAGAGAAAAGAGCCTTCTAAGATGAATCAGATGTATCTTTGGCACCTTAGGCTTGCCCTTATTAACGTTAATAGGATTCAAAGGTTGATAGCCGATGGGCCCCTAGGTTCATTGGTGGTGGAGGATCTCCCGACTTATGAGTCTTGCTTGGAAGGTAAAATGACCAAGAGGCCTTTCAAGGCTAAGGGGTATAGGGCCAAAGATGTGTTAGAACTAATTCATTTTGATATGTGTGATCCTATGTTAATCCAGGCTAGAGGTGGCTTTGAATACTTCATCACCTTCATTGATGATTATTCAAGGTATGGATACATTTACCTGATGCGCTGCAAGTCTGAATGCTTTGATAAGTTCAAAGAGTTCAAGGCTGATGTGGAGAAGCGTCAAGGTAAAGGTATCAAGACACTACGATCGGATCGTGGTGGCGAGTACCTCTTTGGAGAGTTTAGGACCTTCCTATCAGAAGCTGGGATTCAGTCCCAGCTAACTACACCCGATACACCCCAACAGAATAGGTGTTGCAAAAAGAAGGAATAGGACTCTTATGGAAATGGTTAGGTCAATGATGAGCTATTCAGACTTAACTGATTCATTCTAGGGATATGCTTTGTAGGACCGGTGTCGTCGATAGAGGGGGGGTGAATATCGACCGTAAATCTTTTATTGAAAACTTCGTAAGACTTTCATTCATTCTAGACTCAGAGTGTTAGTGTAGCGGCCCCGCCTCTATGGTCCCCGCAGGCAACCCTCTAGGCCGGCGACCCTACGGTCTTCCCACCCCTGGCAGTGGGTTTTTGCCTTCCCAGGATTCGAACCCTAGACCCAGGCTTAAATCTAGTTCTTTATGAATCCTGAATACCAATTGAGCCTTTTTATTGTAACGACCTGGCCCGTCTACCGGCCTTTTTATTGTAACCCTAGACCCGTCTACAGCTCAATTGGTATTCAGGATTCATAAAGAACTAGATTTAAGCCTGGGTCTAGGGTTCGAATCCTGGGAAGGCATAAATCCACACCCAGGGGTGGGAAGACCCAGTATGAGTAACGGCACGATCGATGGTCGACGGTACGATGGTACGACGATCGTGAGGACCGGTAAATGGGCCGGTAGACGGGCCGGGTCGTTACACAAGATCACCCAATTGACCAAGTAATGGGTGATGTCACTCAAGGAGTAAGGACTAGGTCTTATTTTAGAGACCAAACTAGTCAAATTACCTTAATCTCTCAATTAGAACCTATGTTATTAATGAAGCATTGGGAGATGTAGATTGGGTCTTAGCAATGTAAGAGGAGCTAAATCAATTTGAGAGAAATGAGGTTTGGGAGTTGGTTCCTAGGCCTAATGATTGCACCATTGTAACCACAAGATGGGTTTTTAGGAACAAACTAGATGACCAAGGCAAAATCACTAGGAATAAGGCTAGATTGGTAGCTAGGGGGTTTAACCAAGTTGAGGGATTAGACTATGATAAGACTTATGCCCCCGTAGCTAGATTAGAGTCCATTAGAATTCTACTAGCCTATGCCGCTCACATAGGTTTCACACTTCACTAAATGGATGTAAAGTCGGCATTCCTTAATGGGATCATTAAGGAAGAGGTCTATGTAGAACAACCCCTCGGATTTGAGGACCCTAACTATCCAAGACACGTTTATAAATTGAGAAAAGCCTTATATGGATTGAAACAAGCTCCCCGGGCTTGGTATGAAAGGCTTTCTTCATTTCTAGTGTCTAAGGGGTTTAGGAAAGGAACAATTGACCCTACTTTGTTCCTAAAATCTAAAGATAAGGACATATTTGTTGCCCAAGTGTATGTAGATGATATCATTTTTAGTTCAACAAATAATGACTTCCTACAAGAATTCGTCAAATGAATGGAAGATGAATTTGAGATGAGTCTTGTAGGAGAGTTAACCTTCTTTCTAGGTCTTCAAGTTAAACAAACCAACGAAGGAACACATATATTTCAAACTAAGTATGCTAGGGAAATGCTAAAGAAATTTGGCTTAGAAAATGCTAAGGTAGCATCTACACCTATAGGAACCAATGTGAAAATGGATAGTGACTTTGATGAGAAAATGGTAGACTCAAAGCAATATAGGAGCATGATTGGTAGCCTATTGTACCTTACCGCTAGTAGACCCGATATACTTTTTGCGGTAGGTATGTGTGCTTGGTACCAATCTTGTGCCAAAGAGTCTCATTTGGTAGTAGAGAAGAGGATCCTAAGGTATATAAAGGTACCCTCAATGTCGGGTTGTGGTATCCTAGAACACCAAATGTTAACCTTATTGGATATACCGACTCGGACTATGCGGGGTGTAAGCTAGATAGGAAGAGTACTAGTGGAGGGTGTCAATTCCTTGGGTCTTCCTTAGTTAGTTGGAGTAGTAGAAAACAACCATGCATTGCCCTATCAACAACGGAGGCAGAATATGTGGCAATGGGTGGTTGTGTTTCCCAACTACTTTGGATCATGCACACTTTAGAAGATTATCAGTTACATTATTCCAAGGTCAAAGTCTTGTGTGATAATGTAAGTACAATCAACTTGACCAAAAATCCGGTTCACCACTCTAGAACAAAACACATTGAAGTGAAACATCACTTCATTAGAGACCATGTGGCAAGGGGAGACATAGAACTACACTATGTTGAATCAAAGTCAAACCTAGACGACATTTTTACCAAGCCTCTTCCCGAATCAGAATTTACATCATTAAGAAGAGGCCTTGGAATGTGTTTTGTAGAAGTATAGGATGAACCTTGGAGTAATAGATTGGGAAATGTATGCTTGATCCATTAGGATGATACAAAATGACTCACTTGTGCTTGTGACATAGTATTGGGTCATTAGAGGTATCACATTATCAAAAATAGACCAACTATGAGGAAGGCAAGTGTTTAATTAATGGACACTTTGCCCAAAGATCATAGTTGAACATTTTAAACATTTGAAAATCATTTGAATGCATAAGTGGTTTTCAAGGTTTTTGAGATTTTATCAAAAGTCAAGCATGTTTGAAATTTTATATGGACTGATATTTTTTCTTGATAGAGTATATTATTTCAAACATGTCTACAAATTTTTACCAATTTTAGAATTTTCTGGAATTTTTGGAAGGTTTCTGAAATTCGACAAAAAAGCTGAAAAATCTGACTGAAAGCGTATCAGTCGACTGCCCCTTGGGGCAGTCGACTGGCACACCTGATATCAAATTCTGAGATTTTTTTTAGAAATCCAAGTTTCTCTCATTTGATGCCATGGGTTAAGGTTGCTTGAGGCAATTGTTTTGATGGTGTCAAAGGGGGAGAATGGATGGTTTATGTTAGAATTTTGACTTAAAATGGGTTGTTTAAGTTAGTTGCTTAACTTATATCTTGGATGATTAAAAATGGATGAAGACATGGGTTAAGGGGGAGGCTACCTCTTAGGTTTTGATATGTCTTACATTTTAAATTAATGTTGCTTTGTGTTAAGTTGGGCTTGAAACTTAACTTGGATCATGAGTAGAATTGAAAATGGGAAAAGACATGGATTAAGGGGGAGGATACCTCTTAGGTTTTTGATATGTCTTATGCTTTTCAATTGCTACTGTTTTTATTGTTATTGTTGACTGGTATTTTATCCCTAAAATTAAACATATTGCCACACATCAAAAAGGGGGAGATTGTTGAGGCAATCATCCCAAGAATGATCGGGAAGATCATAGTTTTGATGTGTATGCCAATAAGTTTAAGGTTAGGGGGTTATGTTGTATTTAATATATGTGTGATTGAGTTTGTAGGACTTGGAGAATCACACATGGAGAACACATTCGAGGGACGAGAGCCGAGGGAGGAGGACACCAAGGGCAAGCCGGGAAGTGGACTTCAAGGGCACACGTGAAGGGTGGTATGGAGGAAAGCCAAGGGAAGGCTTGTGTGCGCATCCGAGGGACGAGAGCCAGAGGAAGATAACATCAAGGGGCGAGCCAAGGGAGTGAACCTGAAGGCACATGTGAAGGAGAGTGTTAAGAGTGGCTGTAAGTGAGTGGACAGTCGACTGGCCAGAGGGCAGTCGACTGCAAAAACTCACAAAAGGTTTTCATCCTTCTACCAGTTGACTGGCCAAGGGGCAGTCGACTGGTGACCCCCCCAAAAACTAGTCGTTGGCTAGCAATTAATGCTAGGTCAGTCGACTGCCCCAGGGGCAGTCGACTGGTGTGGGTCTGGACAACCTGCAAGGTTGTCCTATTCTCTTATAAAAAGAGGACTTTTCCGCACGTGAACGGTATGGTTTTACACTGTAACGAAGTGTTGTTCATGTGACTAGTCATCCAATCTTCCTCTCTCTCTATTCATTACATTCTGTAAAGAGGAAGACAACGCCTTTGTAAAGGTTTCTCCACCTGAAGGAGACTTTTCATAGTGAAGGTAGAGTACGCACGTGGATCCTTGGATTAGTCACCCATTTGGGTGGATACCAAGTAAAATACTCTGAGTTAGCATTGTTGTTTTTGTCTTTTGCATATTTTGTTTTGTATTGTGCTAACAATTTTGTAGAGAAATTCGACAAAGTGCTACTCATCCCACTCTAGCAACGCTCTTCGATCTATCACATACAAGCGCCCCAGTCATCCCAGGCGCCCTAGTTGAAGGGATAAGTGCTGGCTAAGTCTGCAATAAAGATGCACGTAGATAGGCACACGTGCCAGGCACCCCATTCAACACAGGCACCCCAGACAACTGTATATAAAGGGGTTCACCCCCTTGCTTCCAGACAACACCTCTTCCAACGAAAATACCCAAGCGCTCTGCTCTAATCTCTCCATGCTCAAGTTTCAAGTGCCAACAATGACCCGCTGCTTCCATCTTCGAGTCCTTCTCCGGTCGTCGGTACTTTTAATTTGATTGCTAAAATTCAATTCTGTATTCGTGCATCAAATTTGTAACCTTTTTACAAAATATAGAATTGCCCAACATAAATGGTCAAGGACCGTGGGCCTTGGAGTAGGAGTCGATCTAGACTCCGAACCAAGTAAAAGAAAGTGTGTTAGCATTGTTTTAAATTTCTGCTGCGTAATATTCTTTTTATATTCGAAAAGTTTTATCGATATTCACCCCCTCTATCGATTCTAAATGATCCCACAGCAACATTCTCTGTTGCGACCAAGTTTGTTTTTAAAAGATGAAGTTTTCCGACATAAGTTCGAGTCGATATTCACCCCACCCCCTCTATCGACGACACCAATCCTACACTTAACACAGGTTTAGTACCTGGCACAAATACCTACTGCAAAAAGGATATCAGGTCTACTAGCAGTTAGGTAAAGTAAGCACCCTATAGCACTTCTAAAATACATTAAGTCAATTGGCTTACCTTCAAAGTCGTTATCAATTTTAGCATTTGTGGCCATAGGGGTACTTAAATCTTTTGAACTATCCATTTTGAATTTCTTAATCAATTCTTTTGCATATTTTGATTAGTGAATATAGTTTCCATCCCTGATTTGTTTAATTTGTAGTCTTAAAAAGAAGGTCAGTTCACTTACTAAACTCATTTCAAATTTGCTTTCCATAATTTTAATAAAGTCTTTTAAGAAATTAGCCTTCGTTGATCCAAAAATTATATCATCTACATGAATTTGGACTATAAAAATGTCTTTTTCTAAAGTCTTAACAAATAGGGTTGAATCAATTTGACCTTGGTTAAAACCTTTAAAAATTAGATAAGTAGATAGTCTTTCATATCAAGCCCTAGGTGCTTGTTTTAACCCATAAAGGGCTTTCCTAAGTTTGAATACGTAGTTAGGGTAGTCAAGGTCTTCGAAGCCTGGGGGTTGTCCTACATAAACTTCCTCTTTTATAAATCCATTCAGGAAGACAGACTTAATATCCATTTGATATAATCTGAATCCTCTATGGGCTATAAAGGCTAGTAACATCCTAATTGACTCAAGTCTAGCTACAGGGGCATAAGTTTCATCATAGTCTAACCCCTCAACTTGACTAAATCCCTTAGCTACTAAGAGAGCTTTGTTTCTTACTATTTCACTTTTGTCGTTCAACTTATTCCTAAATACCCACTTAGTGTTCATAATGGACTTACCTTCCGATTTATATACTAAGTCCCAGATTTAGTTTCTATCAAATTGGGCTAATTCTTTCTACATAACAATGATCCAGTCTGGGTCAAGTAAGCCCTCTCCTATAGTTTTAGGTTCTATCTTTGAGATCAGTGCAACCTGACTAAGGTTTCTATAGAAAGACCTTGTTCTAACCCATAAGGTTGGGTCACCCATAAATTGGTCAGTTGGGTGTTTTAGCCTGGGTTTCTTGGATCTCCTAGAACTTAGTTCAGCCTCAGGTCCGGCTGGTAGGTTTTGGGATGGTACAGGAACAAGTTCAACAATTTGAGTTGGTTTAATCATTGGTTCAATTGTTGGTTCAATTATTGGTTCAATTATTAGTTTAATTGTTGGTTGAATTTCTCCTTGTTCTTGATTCGAAGTAGTTAGATTTGATGAGTTGGTTAAGTTGATTGGGTTAGGTAAAATAGTTGGTTTTGTTATAATTTCTTCATCAAATATAACATTCGTGATTTTTCAATTTTAAGGGTATGTTAGTTATAGTCCCTATATGCCTGACTCATGGTTGAGTACCCTACAAATATTCCTGGGGTTGATTTTGATTTAAATTTTCCTAGGTAGTCTTTTGTATTTAGGATATGTACCTTACACCCAAAAACCTTTATATAATATAAGTTGAGTATTTTGTGGTAAAAGATTTCATAAGGTGTTTTATTGTGTCTTTTATTTATTAGGGCGTTATTTTGGATATAACAAGCGGTGTTAATCGCCTCTGTCCAAAATTGATTAGATAAACTATATTCGTTGAGCATGGTCCTAGCGGCTTCTTGAAGGGTTCTATTTTTCCTTTAAACTATCTCATTTTGTTGGGGGGTTCTTGGGAAGGAAAATTCATGGGCATATCCATTAATTTTACAAAAGTCATTAAACTTTTGGTTTTCAAACTCTCCCCTATGATCACTTCTAATTCTTTTAATTTGTGTATCTTTTTGATTTTTGAGTATTTTACATAAGTTGTTAAATGATTCAAATATTTCATTTTTGGTTTTCAGAAACCTAACCCATTAAATCTAGAATAATCATCAATAATTACTAAGCAGCATCGATTTCCACTTAGAGACATGGCTCCATGAGAATCAAATAGATCTAGGTTGTTGGTGCCGGAAGCAGCAAAGTTAAACCTTTGTTTTGATAATGGTAAAGGGTTCAGAAGTTAAGGTTTAGTTGTGATCTAACAATGTTACCCGTGTGCAGGAAAAGTCCTAGGTACACTAGGCACGAAGTCTTGGTTCTAAGAATTGGGCACTATGTCCTGGCCGCGGGTTGGGCACCTAAGTCCTGACATAAGGTTGGGCAATAACTACTGGTCGTAGACTCGGCACCGAAGACTTGGTGAGTGAAGCTGGGCAATAAGTCCTAGTCGAGGATTGGGCACCGAAGACCTGGTGAGTGAAGCTGGGCAATAAGTCCTGGTTGCGAACTGAGCACGAAAACCTAATCCGGGAGATTGGGCAAAAGTCCAACCGGAGGAGCCGGTTGGCAAAATGGTAAACACTCCTGAGAGGAGTAGGTGAGGACACGTTCCCTGTAGGAGGGAACATTAGGCGTCGGTTCGACCTAGGGTTCCATTTGGGAAGGCCAAAGTCAGAACCAAGACATCTCAGACTGTAAATCATGCTTAAATCTATATCATTTATATGTTACTTGTGCTTTGGAATTAACCCTGGTTGCAGGAACGAAGGGATGAAGGTTTCTGCTCCCAGGCGCCTGAATGAGGTTAGGTGCCTCAGTGGTCATGCGCCTGTGTTGATACAGGTGCCCCAGACAGAGGGTATTTCCAAGCCACTCGAACCAAGCTGCCATATCAGCCATTAAGGCGCCTGTGTTCATACAGGTGCCCCAGTTAGCTTAGGCTCCCTGGTTGAGGGGTTAAGCGCTGGCCAAGTATGCGGATTGAGTTTCGCACAGTGAGGGCCACGTGTCAGCCGCCCCCCTTCAACATAGGTGCCCCAGCTACGTGTATAAATAGGGGTTCACCCCCTTGGCTTTAAAACAACAATTTCCTATGCATTCTTTCAAGCGCTCTGCTCCAAACGCTCCGTGCTCAAGACTCAAGTGCCAACGACGACCCGCGGTTACAACACTCCAATCTTTCGGTCGTCGGTATAAGTTTAGCTTAAGTGCTGTAATTTTTAATTCTATATTCGAACTTCAACTTATAATTATTTTACGCAGTATAGAATTGCCCATCGTAAACGGTCAAGGACCATGCCTTGGAGTGGGAGCCGACTGCGACTCCGAACCAAGTAAAAAACAAACATGTTAGCGTTGTTTTACTTTTCCGCTGCGCAATTACTCTGAGTTTTTCGAAAAATTTATCGATCGATATTCACCCCCCCCCCATCGATTCAACCCATCCCACAAGTGGTATCAGAGCGGGTGGCTCAAACTTGGTGCAACCACTAGTTGAGCATTTTTTCGGATTTTTGAATTTTAAATATTTCTTTTCGCTTGTATTTTTCACATTAATCGAGGTTGGTGCAACACCACTTGATTTTTTCTTTATTACTATTTTCCCACACTAATAATCCAAGACTAAGTCTTGGAACAAGTTTTCTGTCAATTCTTTTTCAGTTAAAAATTAAATGGCCTTGCAAGAAGGGTACAGCACCGCCAGACCACCACTCTTTGCGGGAGAAGATTTCTCCTAATAGAAGAGTAGGATGGAAGTCCACCTGAAAATACAGGTGGACATGTGGATCATCATCCAGTCTAGGCTGGAGATGCCTAAGAACGCACATGGCGTGGTACAATGCTACACTGAGTGTGACGGTCCACTCAAGAAGAAAATCGAGGCCAATGCAAAAGCTACTCAAACCTTACAATGTGGCCTAATAAAAGAGGAGTTGAACCGTGTAGGATCCTTCTGCAGTGCGAAGGAGCTCTGGAACAAGCTGATTGATCTACACAAAGGTACATCTGATACTCGAATCAGCAAAAGGGATCTATTGTTCAACAGACTCACACGATAAAGATGCATGACGAAGAATCAGCAGCTCAACTCCACACTAGGATCCAAGAGCTAATGAACGGGCTGCACACTAAAGGTCACTAGGTCAAAAATCGTGACCTAATCAGGTATACCTTGAACTCATTCCTGAGAAACTCACTGTGGGCATCTATGATGGATGCCTACAACGTGTCCAGGAATCTATCTGAAATAAAATTAGATGAATTATTTTCTGAGTTAGAATTACATGAACAGACTAATACTACTTTGGTCGAGAAAGGTATTGCATTTGTTGCAGGTAAAACTCAAGGAAGAACTCAGAAAAAGAAGAGTCAACCAGTACTCGAGTCCGACTCAGACTCGAAATCAGACGACAGTGAAGGGGATCATCCAAAACTAGTTCGGCTAGCTCGCAACTACTACAAGGAGCTTAAACACCAAACGAACATGAAGAAGTCAAGTCGGAAGAAGGAAGATCCATCTGAGCCTTGTCAAGCCAGAAGAGCAAGGGCAACATCACCTACAACGAGTGCAAGAAAAAGGGACATTTCAGATCTGAGTGCCCCAATCTAATGGAGAATAAGAAGGCCTGAAAGAAAAAGGCTCTTCAAGCTACTTGGGATGAGTCATCCTCCGAAGAAGAGGAAGAAGCTCCACAAGCAAACCTACTCGCCTTGACCGCCTCAGAAGAAGTCATCTCCGGAATAGAATCAGAACCAGACGAGGAAGTCAACACCAGAAAACTCATAATCTTGGAGGACAGACAAATCACGGTAAGAGGTTATCCAGAATCTGAATTGTACGACTTAATTTCTTATTTCTCACGCAAATTGGTGAAAGCCAACATCCGGGTTGAAACCCTCCAACAGGATGTAAAACTCCTAAAAGAGGAAGTCAACTCGAGTTCCTTGACCGAGCCAGTTGATAAGTGTCATTTTGTTGATTATTTAAGGTTCTAGGATCTATTTTTGACTCATGTTTTACTTGCTTAATGGTGGATTTACCCTAGGTTCTAGGATTTATATTCTTTTTTGACATAATTACAAATTTTTATATATTTGAGTTGTTTTGTCTGTAAATTTTTGATCTACTTTTGTAGGCTTGGAAGGATCAGGGACCTAGGTCATGTTGGGTCAAAGTTAAGTCAAAAGTGGACTGGATCATGTGGTCAAGTGTCGACTAATATGGACCGTCCGATGCAAGAAAGGTTAGATTTAGACCATCTGAGAACTTTTGATCAATCCGAGCTGGGATTAAGGTTAATCAAGCGATCAGATCAAAATTTGTAGATTTCGTCCAAATCAGAAATCATCTAGCCGTCGGATCAAGCTAGGGAGAAGCTAGACCGTTCGTTCAAAGATCAAGGGGATCTGAACCATCCATTGCATATCTGGCAGATCTGAGCTACCCCGAGGATGATCCTGACCCTTGATCAAGATCTGGGAAGTTTGAGCCAAATCGGATGAAGATCAACTGTTGGATGAGCTTTGAACAATCTCAGCCGTCCAAATTAAATGACATAAGTTTAAAAGGGAAATTCCCTCTACAGAACAGGGTTGTCGCGTCTTCTTCGCCAATCTAGATCGTTGGGAAGATCTTTTCGTGAGGAATCCAGCTCACATTCGGTCAAAAACAAAGATGGTTGAGGGTTTCGCCAGATCTGTGAATTGATCGCTTTGGTCTCGTTTTGTGCCACTTCACATCCATCTGAGCTAGCCTGAGGGTCCTCGGCTGAGCTTTGATCATCTTCAAATCATCATCTCCATCCTACATGACCAGATCAAGGAGATCGGTTGCTGATTTTAGTTTTGAGCAGAGTTGGGTTGGATCGCTTCACAGAGGTTGATTCCCAGCAATTTGTTGAGCTTACGGGTTCGAGGCTCAATCTTGTCTGACGGCGAGAGAATCTGGATGTTAAGGGAAGAGATCGATGTTTAGTTTCTTAATGAATTTCAATTTCATTAGCTGCAATTTCAATTTCTGAATTGCCTTTACTGTTTCTGAACTTTGTATCAGAAATTTCATCTTTTCGAATTGCTTAGTAGGAGTTAGTTTTCAATTTAGCATCTTAATCAGTTAGGCTACTTGTTAGTTGTCAAAAGAATTTAGTTTCAGCTTACTTTGTATTAGGATCATTATTGAATTTGCTTGTTTCTGCCATTATTAGCTTCAAATTCTACAATTAACTTCAGTTTCTGAATTTTGATTCAGTTGAACTCAGGTTTCTGATTTGTTTCTTCCATAAGTAGCTTTCTATTTCTGTTCTGTTATTAGCTAAGTTGTTGTTTATTGAACATTTGCATTTAATCCCAGATCTGCTCCGAAATCAGTTTAATTCTGTATATCCATTTATTTATGCAAATTTCAGTTTTGTTCTGCAAAATTTGGTTATCAATTGCTAAAGATTGTGCCACGGGAACCTCAGATTTTTTGTTTCTTATCTGAACATTAGATTTGAGCACTTAATGTCTACTCGATTGGATTGTTCTACTCTGAATCTCAGTTTGTAGAGGGTAAATTTCTATTTCTGCACATTTGGGTTACAAGCATGCTGAAGTTTGTATCAAGTGAAACTTAGATCTGTCAAATCTTATCCGAATCTTAGTTTGGAGCATTCAATTTCAGTTGATTTGTTTGGCTTCACATCAGATTGTCTTGAATTTCTGCATTGGCTTATTGAATTCTGCATTCCATTTCAGCATTTGATTTAATTCTGCACATTAGTTTTGGGGACTATACTCTTGTTTTGTTTCTGAATTCTGAATTTAGTTTGTCTGCTTTAAATTCATTAGCTTTACAACAATTTATAAGCTTGCATTTAGTTCAACTTTTGGCATTTAAGTATCTTCCTGTGCATCAAGTTGTTCAAATTAGCACTTCGTATCAAGAGCATGCGTGGACACTGATTGGTATCAAGCACTAGACTGTTTTTAGTGTGTTTTGGTGTTTGAAATCAGTTAGTAGTGCATTTGGATTGTCTCTAAACATTATCATCCATGTACGCATTTGTCGCTTTTAAAGTTTGTAGCTAGCATTTGTTTCAAGTTAGATTGCTTCCGAAAATTTCCATTATTGTTTTCATTTCTTAGCTTAGCATTCAGTTGCATTTGAAGTAAGGTTTGTTCTTTCAAATTCAATCAAGTCGCATTGGTTCATTAAGTTTCCATTGGTTGAGCCCCTAATTACTATTACCTTATTTAGTTCATTTAGTTCAATTCTTTTATTTTCTTTCCATTGGATTTTTATTTCTAATTGCAACCAAGACCCAAGTGCTATCCAAAACCCAAAAATATCAACGACACCTAAAACTCAAGCTCGAATCGAACCATCTCAACTAGCCCTAGGAAAAATACGACATGTGGCCCCTTTACTACCATTTTATTCTTATTTTGCAAAAGGGTTTCCAGCTTTACAAATATTCTAAATTTGAGACCCACATTCGTGACACCTAGTTAGGGTCCATCAAATTTTTGGCGTCGTTGCCGGGGAACATACTAGTTGAGTTGTTTGATTTTTGCTTGTGTGTTCATTTCATATTTTTCTTGATCCATTTTTCTTGCACTTATTGCTATATCTTGTGATCTGATTTTATTTGTTGCATCCTTCTATATACTTGTACTGCGATTGGTTTTTGATTTTATGACCAGGTCTACAGGTGGTGATCTTGAGGACTTTGACCCTGAGATTGAGAGAATTTTCAGAGCTAGGAGGAGCCAACTCAGTGTTTCAGAGGGATTTGGTATTATTCCTACTCAGTCTATTTCAGCTTATTCAGTTGATCAGATGGCAGACCACCAGAAGACAATGAAAGAACTGGCAACACCAGATGATACATTTCAGTATTCTAGCATTGCTTATCCAGAGCTGGCTGGTGATTTTGAGCTCAGATCTGGACTCATCCACTTATTACCCAAATTTCAAGGATTATCTGGAGAAGATCCAAATAGACACCTGCATGAGTTTCACGTTGTATGCTCTACTATGAAGCCTCAGGGTATTTCAGAAAAAGATATCAAGCTGAGGGCTTTTCCCTTCTCTTTGACTGGAGCAGCTAAGGACTGGTTTTACTATTTACCTACTAGGCATGTGTCTAGCTGGATTTCCATGAAGAAAGCATTTCTTGAAAAATATTTTCCAGCCTCAAGGACTGCAATCATCAGAAAAAGTATTTGTGGCATTCAGCAAGTGGTGGGTGAGACACTCTATCATTACTGAGAGAGATTCAACAAACTTTGCTCCAGTTGCCCCCAGCATTAGATTAGTGAGCTCCTCATCCAGTACTTTTATGAAGGATTATTATAGATGGATAGGATTATGATTGATGCTGCAGCTGGAGGGGCCTTAGTCAACAAAACACCACATCAAGCTAGGGAGCTCATTTCAAATATGGCAGCAAATTCTCAGCAGTTCGGAAGCAGAGCTTTGTCTACTAGAGGAGTTAATGAAGTTCAAGTGGTTTCTAATGATCAGAAGGAGATTAAGAATGCATTGGTAAAGCTCACATCAGTGGTTAAGCAAATGGGTCTCAATATTGCAAGTAAAAATTCAACTCTTTCGGTGCCTCCACAACCAAGTCAAGTGGTGATGAGTGTATGTCGTATTTGCTCTAGCCAGGAACACAATTCAGATTCATGTCCCAACCTCCAACAAGATGAGTCACTAGCGGCATTGGTTAGGGGACAATTTCAAGCCAGAAACAACCCTTACTCCTCTACTTATAATCCTGGTTGGAGGGATCATCCAAATCTGAGGTATGGAAATTCTTTTTACCAACAAGGCCCACAACAACAACAATTTCAGCAACCCCAACAAATTTTCTAGCAAGTTCAGCCACAACAACTGCAATCACAGCAACTAAATCAGCAAATTCAACCCCCAAATCAGTACTTCCAGCAAACATTTCAGCAGCCATTTCAAGGGATTCAACAAGGTTTCCAAGGGAATCTGAATTATCCACAGCAATATCAACTTTCACAGCAGCAAGTTCAACAACCGCAGCAAAATTTCCAACCTCGGAATCAAAGTTTTCAGCCCCAAAATCAAGGATTTCAGCCCAATCAATTTCAGCCCTCACCACAACAAGTTCCATTTCAAAATCAGAGTTTTCAAGGTTATAATTATCCACAAATTTCCCCAACATTCCAGCCAAATATTCAGCCCTATCAACAGCAATTTCAGCCATCCTTTCAGCCCCAACAACCCCAATTCCAACAATCACAGCAGGGTAATCTTTTTGTCGCCATACAAAACCTCGAGAGGCAAATTGGGCAAATGGCTAGTGAAATAAATCAAAATAAAGCTCAAGGATCAGGCCAACTACCTTCTCAAGTTGTTTCCAATCCAAAGGGAAATGTTAGTGCTATTTATTTGAGGAGTGGGAAGGTTGCATCAACTCAAAATGATCCAAGAGCTGAATTTTCTGAAAACAGGGCAGCACCAACAATTTCAGCACCGATCAGCCCCGAATTCATTTCAAAATCAATTGATTCCACCCCTAGCCTGTGCTCAACTCCCTCATCAAGCAATCCTATAATTTTGGTGGAAAATGAAGCACAAATCAGCCCCGAAACAGATTTTACAACAACTACTTCAAGTGGGGCAGCAACTCACAAATCAGCCCTTCCATCTTCGGTTCAAGAGGAAGAAATTAGGGTGCCATTGCCCTTTCCACAGCGAAAAACTCAAACCAAAAGACAAGTGGAGGAGGAGAAAACCAAAGTGTACAATGAGCTGGTAAAATTTTTTAGCAAAGTAGAAATTAATGTACCCTTGTTAACCATGATTAAACAGATTCCTAAATATGCGAAGTTCCTGAAAGATCTATGTGTTCACAAGAAGAAGCTTAAGGAAAATAAGTTGGTCAGCATGGGGAAAAATGTTTCATCACTCATCCATGTCATACCTCAGAAATGTGGAGACCCTGGCATGTTTACTGTATCTTGTGAGATATGGAGCACCACGCTACATGATGTCATGCTGGATTTAGGAGCTTCTATTAATGTCATGCCTAGGACGGTCTTCCAGATGCTTGGCATTGGCCCTCTACAGCCCACTGGAGTTGTGATTCAGCTAGCAGATAGAAGCCAGACCCGTCCGGCAGGAGTTATTGAAGATGTTTTGGTAAAAGTAAAGAAGTTGATTTTCCCTGCAGACTTCTACATTCTAGACATGGAAGGAGAGTATCATGAACGTAGATCCCCACTTATCCTTGGAAGGCCTTTTCTGAAGACTGCTAGAACAAAAATTGATGTATATGCTGGCACACTTTCGATGGAGGTGGGGGACACAGTAGTCCAGTTTAGTATTTTCGATGCCATGAAGGACCCTAGGGGAGATCACTCTATTATGAGCATGGACACCCCAGATGAGACTATTGAGGCACAGTTGATTGATGATGATGTTGCATTTGACATGGAGGGAGGAGCTTTGATTTCAGAGGAAGCTGAGGAGATGGATGGAAAAGCATGTGACAGCCTTGATTTAAAAACTGAAACTTTACCGGAATTTTCTTATTTTTTATTTTGTGATGATACTGCTATTGATAGTCCTAATCTTTGTAATAAGGTTGTTGCAGGTATTACTAAGGAGGCATGCACAGGAGATGATTCTACAGGTGTAGGGGATTGTACAGAGCCCCAGGGACCACCACCATTGACCGATACATTAGGAAATTTAGAGGACAAACCAGAAAGTGTAGGGACTTGCATGATGGGAGCAAGTACCCAAGGATCACCTATTCCAGTTGAATGCCCACCAGAATTTGAGCCTGAGATGGAGGTATTTCTTGTAGAACCAACAGACATTTTTCAGCACGATCAGGTAAGTATTTCTTCTTTTCCTTTAGAAAATTTCAGGGAGATGTCTAGAATTACACGTGAAGCATATATTGATACATCATTTGTGAAAAATAATTATGAAAATTCTTTAGAGGCACCCAGACTTGATTTTATTCATTGCTATGATATTCTTGAGATAGATTATGCCAAAATTGATTGTGAGAAATTTTTAGAAGAGCCTGAAATTGAAGTTGTTTATTGTGATGAATCACTTGTTATTTCTTATGTTGAAATTGAGTGTGAAAAACTTATGCAGGTAACCGAGATCGATTTTATGGGTTGCGAAAAATTTCTTGATATACCTTTGATGGATTTTAATTGTGAAAAATTTTTAGAAGAGCCTGTAATTAAAGTAGTTTATTGTGAAGAATCTCTTGATATACCTTATGTAGAAACTGCTTGTGAAAAATTTACCGAAGTACCAAAAATTGATTTTATTGGATGCGATGTATTTTTGGATATATTTTATGTAGAGATTGATGGTATTACACTTTAATCTTACCCTGCACGCTTGAGAAATGTTTTATTTGGTTTTGCAGGGTCCCAGAGATTTCTTGAGTGGGTACTCCATCTAGACAGTCTTCAATCTCCTGGAAGGTTTTCTAAAAAGAATAAAGAGGGAGGAGTTGATTTTGCTTTGACTCATAGCACTCCACCTCTAAAATGGATGTTGAACATTAATCGTCCACGGCCACCTGAACATCTTTCTGTAAAGATCAAGTGTGGGGGAGTAATGTGTTGGATCGAGAGAAACGATAGAGGGAGGGGTGAATATCGTAAAACGTTCGGATTAATAGGTTAGAGAAATTATGCAGCGGAAATTTAAATCAAACACCAAGTTTTTTACTTGGTTCGAAGTCGCGGTCGGCTCCTACTCCAAGGCCCACGGTGGTTGACCGTTTTCTGCGGGCAATTCTATATTTTCGCAAAACTAGTTTACAAGATTGAATTACAAGTATAGTAATGTAAACTTTAAAGAAAGCTCTTCGTTACCGACGTCCAATGTAGATTGGATTTTTGATGCAGGAGGACGTCGTCGGTGCTTGTATATCGAGGGAGGTTCCGGAGCCGAGCGCGGGAGCAGAAGAGCGTAGAAGCGTTGAAAGAATTATTGTTTGAAGCCTTGGGGTCGAGGGCCTATTTATAGCCCCTGGGGGCGCCCGGTGTAACACCCCAAAATTTTTCCCATATATAATGATATGAGACATTCTTATGAAATGTCATGATGGGCTTGGCTTAATGGGCTTTGATATGGATTAGTGCAAAATGTGATAAAAAGAAAGTGTAGAAAGGAGGAAGCAAGGATCGAACCTTGAACCTCCTAGTTGCACTAACCATGTCTTAACCAATGCACCAAGGGTGTTTCATGTCGAGAGAATAAGGAACGCTCTAGTTAAAGCTAGGAAGGTGAAGAGACATGTCCCTTCATGAGAATACTATAAATAAGAGAGGAAGAGGGGGAAAGAACTTTGATTCTTCTTCTTTCCCCCCCTCTCCCCACCGAACCTTAGAGCCCTCTTCTCCCTTTTCAATTTTCGAAAATACACCCTAGGGTTCTAACCCTAGGGAATTGGAAGGAAGAAGACCCCATCCAAGGATCTTGCCCTCTACTAGGGCCAAGAGTTCTAGAGAAGTTCTAACAAGGGAACTCTCACCCCTCCTTCAACCAAGGGTACCCTAAAAAGATTTAGAGAAGGTGAATTTCAAGCGAAAGGATGTAAGTATCCCCTCGCCTGCAGTGTAATTGTTGTGCATGATTCCTTCTCCTTTCTTATTTTCGGAAATGGGTTGTCCCTTGTGCAAAGTTTCGGCCCCCCCCCAAGGGAGAGACCTTGGCTACTCCTTGATGCATGAGGGGACCCCTTGGGACTTAGGGTATATTTATATGTTGTTTCCCCTTCATGTTGTGATGACAAAAACTAGGGTGAACACCCTACAAGGTTTCAGTCAAGGATAGAAATTAGGGTTTAGGGTTGTATGATTATCCTATGATGTATCCATGCTTAGTAGTGTAGACAAGGTGTTTGTATAAATGTTTGTGTGAATGTTTGATTTCAAAAACCCTAATTCCCCCTACCCTACACTTTCGGCCAACCCTAGAAGAATTAGGGTTTAGGGTGCATGATTATCCTATGATGTAATCTATGCTTAATATGTTGCATGATATGTATGTGAGGTGTTTGTGTAAATGTTTGTGTGAAAGTTTTATTGCAAAAACCCTAATTCCCCTACCTTACACCATTCGGCCAACATGAATAGGTTAGGATTTGTGAAGGTTAAACTACCCTATGAGATATGTTTATGTTTAGAAAGATGATATGTATATGCATGTGATGTTTCAATGGAATGCTTGATTGGAAAACTCAACTTGTCCTAGCATGTAACTTTCGGCCAAGGCATGAAACATTAGGGTTGTGAAGGTTGATTACCCCATGATGTATGCTATGCTTAATATGATACATGATGTATATATATGTGAAGCTTGTATGGGATGTTAGATGTCAAAAACCTAGTCTATCCCTACCTTACACCATTCGGCCAAACCCTAGTTTTAGGGTTAGGAAGAGTTAAATTAAACCATGAAGCATGCTACCACTTCCTATGATATGAGTATGATTTATGTGACCAATCTTGTCATATATAAAGTATGTTTAAGTGGTTGAAATATGATGTATGTATGAGCATGTCTTATAGCCCATGGGGCACCCTTATGAATTGCATGTGATGTGTATGTTAAAATGCTTGAAAGGATACTCCACTAGGTATGGGATCAAGAGCACCCCTTATGTTGTGTGGTGTGTCCCTATGGGATCATGAGCACCCTTGAAGAGTGGTGTGTCCCTTGAGAGTGGATTTGGAGTACTCCTTAGCATATATGTAAAAGCATGATAAGTATTTTACTTTGAAAGTTGTGTACCCGACTCGGAAGGGGGTCGTTAAACAAATCCGGGGTACATGTTAACTGAAAGTCATGGCTCCGGTAGGACGGAAGGGTCCTGCTCTAATAGGTTGGTGGCTCGCTACCCCAATTCATTAGGGAACGCGCTTGATGTGGTACACAACTGGGCCCCTATATGATGTTAAAGTATTTTTAAGTAATACCTTTATGGAATTGTTTTGAAAACATTTATTATATGTGAAGGGTATGCTTGAGATACTTTATACTGCTTGCTTAGAAACTTTGATGTTTAGTATGCTATGATAAACTCATGCTTATGATTCATTATGTGTACATGTTGGATTTTGCGAGTAGGATAGGATCCTTACTAAGCATTTGTACTTACTAGTTTATGTGTTGTCTTATGCTGCAGATAAGGGTAAGAGACACTTAAACTAAAGGAAGAGGCAGGAGGGCTGAAGATGTGTGGGGTGGTGGCTCAGGAATGAAAGATTCTTATATCTACTTTACTATGCTTATGTTGATGTTTCCTTGATTATGAATATTAGTGATTATACTTGGATTACTCTTATACTCGATTTTGTTTGATTATGTTGTGAGTTGAACTACTTGTGAACCTATCATGTTATAGGATAACTCTTGATTACGATATTTCACATGATGTTCTAGACTTCCTTTAGACTCAATCTTATGAAGTGTTATTATGCATGGAAACCTATGACTATGCTTCTAAATGATGTTCTAGGATGTGAATTCATGATGCCTTGCAATGGAATGTATAACCTCACTATCATGATTTATGTGTTACTGAACATGCTATGCACCTACCATGTTCTAATCCTTAAAGCATGATATCTGATTGGCATGCACTGACTAGTATGCTTAGCACTTGTAAATATCACTTGATAGTTTTAAACAAGCATGCTCAGTACTTAGTCCTTGCACTTTTGTTTCTATTTTATGTTAAAAATTATATGATTGATTGTACGTAACCCCGCCCCGAGAGTAGATATAAGGGCGGGCGTTACACCCAGAACGTCGGGGGCACCCCCCTACGTGTCGGCCGATCCGAGTTCCACTCGGTCAACTCTGATCCCTTCAAACTCGGGATCAGATCTTGACGGGGGTGCCCGGGACGCTGGGGGCGCCCGGGTTGACCGGGTCAACTCTTATCCCTTGGCTTCGCTAGCTTCTGCTTCGTTGGCTTGCATTGGGGGCGCCCGGGACGCTGGGAGCGCCCGGGAGCATGGGGGGCACCCGAGAGCACGGGGGCGCCCTGCCCATGAGCTGTCGAAGCCTGCCTTTGCTTCATGTGTTTTGTGTTCACCTTGGGGGCGCCCGGGACACTCCGAGCGCCCTGGTCAGCTGCTGCCTCACTCCTTTGAGGCTCTCTGAGCTGCAGACACTCGTTCCTTCGGTCCTGCATCCAGAGTTAGTCCAAAACAACATAAAGCAGTAAGATGTTAGTTTATACAGCCTTAGCTGTCTTGGTCTGACTTTGGGCCTCCAAAATGGAACCCTAGGTCGAGCCGACGCCTACTGTTCCCTCGACGGGGAACGCATCCTCACCTACTCCTCTCGGGAGAATTTACCTGATGCCAACCGGCTCCTCCGGTTGGACTTTTGCCCAGCTGTCCTTCGCCAGGTGCCTAGCTGTCCTTCACCAGGTCTTCAGTATCAAGCTGTCCTTCGCCTTGTGCCTAGCAGTCCTTCGCTAGGTCTTTGGTACCAAGCTGTCCTTCGCCTGGTGCCTAGCAGTCCTTCGCTAGGTCTTTGTATCCTGGCATTTTTTCGCCAGGTGCCTAGCGGTCCTTTGCTAGGGCTTTGTCTCCTGGCATTCCTTCGCCAGGTGCCTAGCAGTCCTTCGCTAGGGCTATGTATCCTAGCAGTCCTTCGCGAGGTGCCTAGCAGCCCTTCGCTAGGACTTTGTTTCCTGGCAGTCCTTCGCCAGGTGCCTAGCAGCCCTTCGCTAGGACTTTTCCTGCACACTTGAGTAACATTGTTAGATCACCACTAATACTTAACTTTGAACCCTTTGCCAATATCAAAATAAGGTTCGATATGGTGCTTCCTACACCAACAATCTCCCCCTTTTTGATTTATGGCAACACAATTCAAAGTTAAGTAAAAATTACAATAGTTAAGCAAGAAGGTTAAGACCAATAACACATAGCAATTCTGAATAGTATAAAGTCTCAAACCAATGTAATTTTGAAAAAATTTCTCATACTCATACTCCCCCTGAATAATTGTTTTATAAAACAATAATTAACTTAACTCTTAACTTTGACCTTTCCTCCCCCTTTGACATATATCAAAAACAAACATGGGTGAATAAGGTATTTAACAGGGAATTTTGAGTTTTTCTGAGTGCTTCATGTTTTTGACAAAGTGTTTTTCTAAAATAGAGTATTTTCATTAGCAAAACTTTTTTCACTTAGATAATTTTCCATTATGAGAAGTTTTGCAGACCTAAATTTAAAAAAAAAAACTTTTACTTATAAGGCAAAAAAAATTTACTTAGGCAAAATTTCCATTTTTGAAACCAAATTTCCAAAAAAAGTTCAACTTTTAGAGTTAGGAAAAAATTTGTTTACTAAAGAAAATTTTGCACATTTTGATGAATTTGCTTGGAAACACTTTGTGCATTTTGAAAAACATAATTCTTAAGAAATTTCTAGGCAAGTTTTTCCCCAAAGAAAACTTTACTTAGAAATATTTGCCAAAATTTTTAAAAAGTTTTGCTCAGACAAATCTTGTTTACAAAGGAAAATTTCACTTAAAAAATTTGAAACACTTAGATACTTAGAAATTTTTGTTTAAAAAAAAATCCTTTTCTCTTTCTTTCTCTCCCCCTTAATGTGAAACTCTTCTCCTTATGTTTTAGACCATGTCTAAGATAAACTTTCATTAAAAAGGGATTTAAGGAAGGATTTAATTTCACTTTTTCTACTCTCCCCCTTGGCCATATATCAACAAAGAATTGAAAAATATATTTTGAAAGAGATTTTAAGAGAGAAAATTTGTGTATCAGAGCCTATAAGTTTTGAAAACATAAAAATACTTAGCATAATTCTTGAAAGCCTAGCAAAATGCTTAAATTGCACCAACAAAACTCCACTTTGAAAGGTATTGTGCAATTTTGAAAAAAATATTTTGTATTTAAGATTTTGTATTTATAGGCAAATCTTTAGGAAATTCACGTACTTAGAATACTATTGCCTTAGAAAAGTATTAGTACCTTTTTGAAAACATTATATTTTAAAAAAATAGAAGTACTTTTGAAAGATATTATGTAAGTTTTGAAAAATATAAGTACTTTTTTTAAAAAAATATGTATTTTTGAAAAATATGCAAGTACTTTTGAAAAAAACAGATTGAGCCTTTTTGGAAAGTCTAAGTACTGTTTTTGAAAACTTTTAGACTTTGAAAAATATAAATAATTTTTGAAAAGTATTATGCATTTTGAAAACATAATAATTTACTTGACTAGGTTTCTTTTCCAGTCTGACACAATCCTAGGAAACCTTCTTGACTATGAAGTGGACCTTAATGAAAGAAAAATATCAGAAATCCTTGTAGATCATGAAAGAAAAATTATTTAAGTTTTCAAAAGGATTTTATACGTGTAGTGGATGAAAACATATAATTTTGAAAATATTCAATAATTCTTTTAATTTGATCTCCCCCAAACATGACCCAGTCCTAGGAAGCTTGTTGACTACAAGCGATCTTCCTCTGAGTTTTAAGGTTTGATTTAAATTATAAGAATTATCTAATAACTTCAAAATTAATAATTACCAAAAAAAATTTCAGAAATTCTTCTTTTGACTCAAACTCCCCCTAAATTTGACACATCCTAGGAGTCCTTGTAGATCATGAAGTGGACCTTTCTCTGTGACTTTAGGGTTTATTAAAATCAAAAGAATAATTTTGAACAATCTTCTGAGTATGATAACTTTCATGATAAATTTTTGAAAACATAACTTGAAATGATGGCACAGTTTTCGAAAATCATGATGATAATTTTTCAACGAGATAGTAATATCGAGGGTTTTTGAATAAGTTTTAAAGCATAAGGTTTTTGAAAAATCTGAATTTTTGAAAAAGATTAAGAAAAACTCCCCCTGTATCCGACACAGTGTGACTTTTATCTAAGTTCCTTAAGGGATATCAGTGTTGACCAGGTTTGACTATGTGGACTAGGGTTGACTATTTTGACCAAGTTAATGACTAAATCAGAACAAGCCCTAGACTCTATTTATTGTGATATTTGACATGAAATTGAAAAAATGTTAGGAATGAAAAAGTAGGGTACAGTACAATAAATTAAAAATTAGAGGTAAGTTTGAATAACTTTTGCAAACTTTTTATTTAAAAGGATAGTGAATCATGCTCTTAGGTCCTAGATGACTCACCCAGTTCTACGTGGTCAAACATGTTAACCTTATGGGTTGTGTGAGACAAATATTTAATTTTTAAAAAAAATGGTTAATTTTGAAAAGTTAAATTAATTTTTAAACCCAATTTAAATTTATTTTGAAAAGAGATATTTGAATCTAAAATTAACTGAAAATTTGTGTTAGATTCAAATTTAACAAAGAGTAAATTGAATTTAAATTTCAAAAATTGGCTTCCAGGTCTTGGCGAGGCACAAGGCCTTCTTTGGCCGTAGCCTTGTTGGATCATCAACCCTTTCCTTGACAAAGCCTTTTAGTGAAATTTCATTTTCAAGATTACTTTTTGAGAAATTCTGGTCTAACTAGTTTGGGTCTTAGATCGGTAGCTTCGGCTAGTTCCGCCAAGATGGCTTCCCTAACGTACTATCATCTCACCTCCACCCAATACTATGTTGTTCAAATTTCAATTAACTGATTTAGTCCTTATACTAACCAATCCTAATTCTAAGAAAAAAAACAAAAATAAAAAGGAAACACATAATTAAAACAAACAATTGTCTAAGTAAGGTCAAAATTGGAGTAATACTCCGGATTTTCGAAATCAGCAAGATTATGAATTAAATTTTCTAACTTATTGACCTTATGTTTTAGGGTTTCATTTTCTTGTTTCAATTTTCTAAAATTTGCTTTAATTAAGATACATGAATCAATCACATTATTCAAGGTAAATAACGGATTTTCAAATACTGTAAATTTACCTTTATTGATTGTTTGTCCGGCATTCTTGGTAGCTCTTTTATCTGTGCATTCACTTTTGTAATGCCCGAACTCCTGGCACTTGAAGCATTGAATGCGACTTTTGTCCTTTCGTGCTTTTGGAACTGATTCCTTTGTCGCCGTTAGTGGTGTCGCTCGAATCTTACGAGTAGGACACTCACTTTGGTAGTGCCCTCTCTCCCTGCATGTGTAACAAATTACATGATTTTTAAAATATGATTTTACACTTTTACCTTTTGGTTCCTTATTGGGAATCTCCCCCTTGATTCTTGCCGCCTCGGATCTAGGCTCATCTTCTGATTCTGTGTCTGAGTCGGACTCGGGTACTAGTTGAAGCTCCTTCTTTGGTGGTTCTTTAGGATTTTTCCCTGCAAAAGAATTTACACCTTCCTCGACCATTACAGTATCTATTTGATTATTTAATTCTAATTTTGAAAAGAATTCAAAATTGGTTACCGTCTCAGTCAATTCGTCATCTGATTCTGGTTCGACTTTGGATTCGGGTTCAGACTCTGACTCGGCTGTTTGTGCTTGGACCGAAAGGGCAAGATAACTTACCTGATTTCTTCTTCATCTGAGATCTCTTGATGAAGGTCAATCAATTTTTCCCAGATTTCTCTAGCACATCTGAAGGATCCGACCCGCTTCAATTCTTCATTGGTTAGGCCACATTGTAGGATTGCAGTAGCCCTTGCATCTGTCTTGATCTTCCTTAGTGTTGGTTCATCCAGTTTGTCCCAAGTGATCGATTTTCCTTCTTCTGTGGGGAATGTGAACCCCGTTTGGATTATCAACCATAAATCTAGATTAGTCTTCAGGTGGGATTCCATTAGATTTCTCTAGGAGTTGAAATTTTCGCCAGAGAAGAGCGGTGGACGGGCACTGTTCCATTCTTGGTTGGCCATTTAGTTTATACCTCGTACACAAAATAAACACAAAAAATGTACCAAGACTTGGTCTTGGATTAGTAGTGCGGGAGAGAGAAAAAACTAGCTCAATAAAAGTGTTTGCACAAATTTCGAGGTAAAATAATAATAAAATAAAATAAAAATTAATGACAAATTTTTGAAAATGTTGACTTTATCAATTTTGATTAATGCTGAAAAGGTAAGAATTTACCGTTTGGAAAAAATTTTGCTTAGCATGAATTTCGAGAAAAATATTAAAATAATAATAAAAAATTTATGACAAATTTTCAAAAATGGTTCGTTTTATCAATTCTGAGTAATGGTGAGAAAATAAGAATTCAAAATTGAAAAAGGCGTAACCTACAGATATTATTTATTTGAAAAAATGGTCGAGTGGTATTGCACTAACCTCGATTAATAAGAAAGAAAAGAAATAAGATTAAAAATTTCGTAAATCTGAAAAAAAAACTCTCAAATTGGTGGTTGCACCAAATTTGAGCTACCCCCGCTCTGATACCACTTGTTGGATCGAGAGAAACGATAGAGGGGGGGTGAATATCGTAAAACGTTCGGATTAATAGGTTAGAGAAATTACGCAGCGGAAATTTAAATCAAACACGCAAACACCAAGTTTTTTACTTGGTTCGGAGTCGCGGTCGGCTCCTACTCCAAGGCCCACGGTCGTTGACCGTTTTCTGAGGGCAATTCTATATTTTCGCAAAACCAGTTTACAAGATTGAATTACAAGTATAGTAATGTAAACTTTAAAGAAAGCTCTTCGTTACCGACGTCTAGTGTAGATTGGATTTTTGATGCAGGAGGACGTCGTCGGCGCTTGTATCTCGAGTCGGGAGGTTTCCGGAGCCGAGCCGGGAGCAGAAGAGCGTAGAAGCGTTGAAAGAATTGTTGTTCGAAGTCTTGGGGTCGAGGGCCTATTTATAGCCCCTGGGGGCGCCCGAAATGTCGGGGGTGCCCCCCCCACGTGTCGACCGATCCGAGTTCCGCTAGGTCAGCTCTGATCCCTTCAAACTCGGGATCAGATCATGACGGGGGCGCCCGGGACGCTGGGGGCGCCCGGGTTGACCGGGTCAACTCTTATCCATTGGCTTCGCTGGCATCTGCTTCGTTGGCTTGCACTGGGGCGCCCGGGACGCTGGGGCCCAGGAGCATGGGGGGTGCTCGGGAGCAAGGGGGCGCCCCGCCCATGAGCTGTCGAAGCCTGCCTTTGCTTCATGTGTTTTGTGTTCACCTTCGGGGTGCCCGGGACACTCCGGGCGCCCTGGTCAGCTGCTGCCTCACTCCTTTGAGGCTCTCTGAGCTGCAGACACTCGTTCCTTCGGTCCTGCATCCAGGGTTAGTCCAAAACAACATAAAGCAGTAAGATGTTAGTTTATACAGCCTTAGCTATCTTGGTTCTGACTTTGGGCCTCCAAAATGGAACCCTAGGTCGAACCGACGCCTACTGTTCCCTCGACGGGGAACGCGTCCTCACCTACTCCTCTCGGGAGAATTTACCTGATGCCAACCGGCTCCTCCGGTTGGACTTTTGCCCAGTTGTCCTTCGCCAGGTGCCTAGCTGTCCTTCGCCAGGTCTTCAGTATCAAGTTGTCCTTCGCTTGGTGCCTAGCAGTCCTTCGCTAGGTCTTTGGTACCAAGCTGTCCTTCACCTAGTGCCTAGCTGTCCTTCGCTAGGTCTTTGTATCCTGGCATTCCTTCGCCAGGTGCCTAGCCATCCTTTGCTACTAGGGCTTTGTATCCTGGCAGTCCTTCGCTAGGTGCCTAGCAGCCCTTCGCTAGGACATTGTTTCCTGGCAGTCCTTCGCCAGGTGTCTAGCAGCCCTTCACTAGTACTTTTCCTGCACACTTGAGTAACATTGTTAGATCACCACTAATACTTAACTTTGAACCCTTTGCCAATATCAAAATAAGGTTTGATATGGTGCTTCCTGCACCAACATAATGCACCACGAAAATGATCAAATGAAGGCAACTCTCTCAAATACCCATACTCCTCCACTACCACGATGGAGATTATTTCTTGATAGACTCCGACCACCAGAAATAAAGGGGAGTTTGTTCTTTCTTGTATTTTCTTTCAGTGCATATTTCATTTTTATGTTTTCAATTAGTAGAATTTTCTTTTAAAAGAGTCTTTGTTAATAAATGCTTGAATAAAGTAGGATGAATAAATAGGCATTGTGAATACCATTTTATGTCTTTTGGCATTTTCCCTTAATGAATAGGAATAAATGTATCCCTCTAGGTTATCTTCATATCAGTTTAGAGTCTCTTGAAAATAAATTAAATTTGGTTGTTAAAACTTGAGGTTTGAGCTAATGGATGAAATCTTGGATGCTTGAGAACTACTTGGCTTTATATTCTTAATTGATGATTTGAGATGAATTATTTTGCCTAGTGAGAAATAGCCTTATTTTTGTGACACACACATGTGATTGTACTCTATAATTTGCTTAGGTTCTTTCAAAACCATATTTCAATGATTGGATCACATCTATAGAGGCTAACCAATTTGTTTACCTTTCCATATCAATTCTTGGCAATAATCATGTTCATTCTATTTTTCTTTCCTTATCTTCTACTCTTAACCATGCTTTTATAGGGACTTGTTTGTTTGGGGATGTTCTTTGATGTTATTTTGCCCGAGACGGACAAAAGATTAAGTGTGGGGGAGTGGTTAGTGATTTGGAATCAATTTTTATCAAGGATGCACTTCTTTTGAAAAACAAAATTGCAATTTCATGTGCCAAGTTGAGTGGAATTGGGTGTCAAGAATGAGCAAAAAGAAGAGGATAAGGATGGAACCAATTGGAGCATCTAGATTCTTATTACATTTCAAAGATCCAAGTGGCATACAATGAAAAATAAAATCTATAATGGAGAAAAGAAAAGGGCACGAAAATGAAGAAGATGTATCAAAATGCTATGGAGCATGTTCGGCTATTATGCTAGAGGATGAGTGGCAGCTGTGTTAACCTAAAACTAATGCAGGAATTCTGTGCCAAGTTTAATTCAGTTGAAGAAGGAAGAAAAACTGAGCCCAAGTGGAAAAGAAATGAGCTTAAAAAAAAACAAAGGAAGCAAAGTATCAAGTCATTAAGTGGAAGAAGATGTTTTGAAAATCTGAATAATCTAGAAAGACTGGAAGTGAGAAACTGCAATGTGCTGAAACAATTGAAGGGCTGCTGTGGAATCTGTATTGAAAAGGAAAAGAAATCAGTTGGGATGATAGAACTAAAGTTCTGTAGTGCCATGGTCTCAAGTGAAGTAAGTAATTTCTCCACTACTAGTGATGTTGATTACTGAATAAGAAATCAAGAAACTGTAAGGATGAAGAGCTTGATGTTTCAGGATTCTGAATTGAATTGCCTTGGAGCTGGAAATTGAAAAAAAAAGAAAAAAAACAGTTTGTATTAACTTGAAATTGATTGTGCCATGGATGGAATTCGAATTTGCTGAGCTAAAATCCTCAAGTGAATCATGTGAACTTTCCACTGTTATTCGAGGCTCATTGTTGTGAGAAATCAGAGATAGCAAGGTCTGAATCATTTGGCGTGATACTGAAACATGAAACCCAGAAAAAAACAGAACATGAAAAAAAAACCAGAAACAGTTTGTAAGCTGAGAAAGAAAAAAAAACAGCTACGAAAGGGAAATGAAGAAGAGAGAGATAAGAAGATACTCAGTTGCAACCAAAATGTTTCCAAAATCTGAAGCAGCAGCTGACTTGAAAAAAAAAGAAGAAAAAAAAACACAAAGGTGGAAGTGGCACGCAAATGGAATTTTGACACCATGAAACTAGTGAAGATAATCTTATCCACGTTGAAAATTTGTTCCACCATCATTCTGAATTCACTAGAGAGAAAGAAAGGAAGAAAAAAAAAATCAAAAAAGGAAAAAGAAGGAAACAAGTTGGCACGCAAGATGGAAAATTGGCACTAAGGAGTTGATGAGGCTTTTTCATCAAAATTTTGAAAGGCAATGCCAAAGCCTCATTCCATTACACTTTTGACTTCATTATGTGGACTGAAAGGAGGGCAAAGTGCATCAAAAATATCCTTAAGCATTCAAGTCTTTCACTTTATCAAATTTGCTATTTTCTTAGTTTTTACCTCATTTTGACCATTTCATATATCTTTCTCTTGTTTGATGAATTTTGTAGATGTAGATCTAAATCATGAATGATGGTGGAGAGTAGATAATAAGCAAGCTTATGGTAGTGCAAAGAGCATATGTGTATGAGTGAGCTCCATTTTCATCATGTACTTAGAACTTAGGAAGAGAGCCACCAACAACTTCCCTTGAAAGGCTTAGTGAGTAAATTCATCTCAATGAATCATGAAGGTTGAAATTGCTAAGTTGTTGATTTAAGGATAAGATATTAATCCATAGAGCTTAGATTTTTGAGAATTAACAACTGTAACGCCCGTTTTTTTTTCTTTCCATAAAGCGGCGTTACGTTAACATAGATAGGGTAGGTGGACATCATAATGCAGCGGAAAAACTTTAAACTTACACCTACCTGTACCTACTACCATTCCTAACATGATGACATGGGAACTTGGCATATTAACTTCATACTTAGCATCATATCATGTCATACTTAGCATCAGGTCATAGAGTCACATAAGTCATCATTCAAGCACATAAGCAGCAAAGGTAAAGTTCTAGCATAAGACGAGTGAACATATTGTCTTCTTGGCCAAGTCACTACCACACACATGCATTCTTGCCCTCCTACTACTTCCTTACTGTCCCCTTGTGTGATCTGCGATATAAGGAAATAAGACTATAAGCACACAGGCTTAGTAAGACTCTTTCCTACTCACTAAAACCATTCATCACTTAATAATGAGCACATGAAACATTAACATACTTGGTGCTCTACTTAGAACATAAGCATCTAGGATCACTTAGAATATATTTGACATGGCATGAACATAAACATAATAAACATTCTTAGCATGGCATGATACATGGCATAAACCTAAACATAAATAAACATTCCTAGCATGGCATGATACATGGCATAAACATAAACATAATAAACATTCTTAGCATGGCATGATACGTGGCATAAACATAAACATAAGCATAAATCGTTTACTATCATGCATATTTTCTTGACATGAAACATAAGCATAAGACATTACTATCATGACAGAATGCATAACATGAATGAATGCATGAGTCTAATGCATATACATAAGGATGCTTAACTTTTAAAATCATACTTTTAAATACTTAAACATAATCATAACATCATTGGGGGTCCCCGACTTGTACCACATACATACATCATAAGCGCGCATCCCTAAGTAAATATGAGGTAGCGAGCGCCGACCTACTAGGGTAAGGATAGCATAGTCGGTAGTCCCAAAACCGAGGCGTTCTTAAGGTGCCCATCCCTGTTGCACAGCTTCGGTAGTGCCAGAACCGTGGACAGCATAGTCGGTAGTCCAGAACCGGGGCGTTCTTAAGGTGCCCATCCCTTGGACCCATACTTCGGTCCGGTACAAGCCCATTCATAAAGTAAAATACTTCACATGCTTCATCATTCACACATCATGGCATGCATCTTTATTCATAAACATAGCATGCATCTTTGTTCATAAACATGGCATGCATCTTCATTCATAAAACATGGCATGCATCTTCATTCATAAAACATGGCATGCTTACATAAAACATCATTCCTATTCCTAGTGCTTGCATGATCATGGCATCTAAGGTAAGCATTGCATTATATCCATTGCACATGATATATTTACATAGACCATTTTCCTAATCCATGGAGCTTGCATGGTCATAATTCATAAGGTAAGCATTGCATTTCATCCATAAGCATGGTATCTCTCACAAGCATGCATAGGTAGAACTTCCATAAACATGCTACCTACTATCCAAGTGCATGGCATAGAACATAAGACATTCATGAATAACCCTATTAAGCATGGCATAAACATACACGCATGAAACATGGTACTTAAGGTTAGGGTTATCGGTAACATAATTTCTACCACATGCTTCAAACCCTAACTCCTCCCATACCCTATTTATCTTGCTTGGCCGAAACTTACAAGGGGGAGTTCCATCCTTCAAATGACATGTAAGGTAGCATAAGGAAAAAGGAACAACCATACATTACCCATAAGGCCATAAGAAGTCATTAGGGCTCATAATTAGGGTTCACCCTAGCTTTTAGCCCTATTTTCTAGGGTTGGCCGAAACATGCTTGGACCTATTGGAAATAAGAAGGGAAAAATTGTTGGAAAATGAGAAGGGAAAAAAAACTCTGTAGAAGAAGGCAAACAAGATGGTAGACTACTCAAAATAATTTTTTCACATTGAAAATCTCTTAGAAGCATTACATATTTATAGGCTTTATTGGATAAGTATTATCCCCAAATACATTGAATCTAGACCATATCTCATATATTTTATCTCCACTAATTATTATCTTATCAAAATAAATAATTAAATTTTCAACTCAATCATATCATCACCTCATTTTTATCCACAAATAAATAATTAAGTTTATTTTTCAACACCCCCTCTTAAACTTAATTTTGTGACTCCAAGTAAATTCCGCATCTTAATAAAATCTTCAAACTTCGGCGGCTTCGTAAAGATGTCAGCAACTTGATCTTTAGTTTTCACATAGACTAGCTCCACATCTTTGTTCTTCACATGTTCGCGAATAGAATGAAAGCGAACATCAATATACTTGCTTCTTTGATGATATACTGGATTCTTCCCCAATGCAATTGCTGATTTGTTATCAATGCAAATTTGAGTTGCTTCATTTTGTTCAAATTTTATCTCCTTTAGCAAACTTCTTAGCCATATAGCATGACTAACACATGAGGATGCCGCAACGTACTCTGCTTCACAAGTGGAAAGAGTAACAATAGGTTATTTTTTTGACATCCAAGAAAATACCGTATCTCCAACGAAAAATGCAAAGCCAGAAGTGCTTCTCCGGTCATCACAGTCTCCACCCCAATCACTATCCGAATATCCAATAAGTTGAGAATTGTTAGAGTGAGAATAAAATAATCCGTGATTTAGAGTACCTCGAACATAACGAAGGATTCGCTTGGCCGCCTTCCAATGAGTCTCTTTAGGCTCCTCCATGAACCTACTCACAAGACCAACTCCATATAGTATATCCGGTCGAGTACAAGTTAAGTACCGCAAACTTCCTACCAAGCTTTTGAAAAGTGTGGGATCAACTGTCTTTCCTTCGTCACCCTTGGATAGCTTTGTTCCGCAGTCCACTGGTGTGTTAATTGGATTGCAATCATCCATTCTAAATCTTTTGAGAACCTCTTTGGCATATTGTTCTTGAGTCATAAATATTCCATCAACTCCTTGTTTCACCTCCAAGCCGAGAAAGTAGGACATATGTCCCATATCGGTCATATCAAACGCTTTTGCCATAGCTTCCTTAAACGTTTTTATCATTTGAGATGAATTTCCTGTCAAAATAAGATCATCTACATATAATGATACCAATAAGATGTTACCATTATCTGCTCTTACATAAAGAGCATGCTCATAAGGGCATTGCATAAAGCCATTTTCTTTGAAGTATGCATCAATTCTTGAATTCCATGCTCTCGGTGCTTGCTTCAAGCCATAGAGAGATTTTTTCAACTTCAACACCTTTCTTTCTTGCCCCCTCTTGATATAGCCAGCCGGTTGTTCAACATAGACTTCTTCTTCTAGGTAGCCATTAAGAAACGCCGATTTGACATCAAGCTGAAATATTTTCCACTTTAGTTGAGCGGCTAAGGAGATTATCAACCTTATAGTTTCCATTCGAGCAACGGGAGCAAATACTTCTTCATAGTCAATGTCGGCCTTTTGTTTGTAGCCTATTGCCACAAGTCGCGCTTTGTACTTTTCTATTTCTCCTTGAGCATTTTTCTTCACTTTATAAACCCACTTCACACCAATGGGTTTGTGGCCATCAGGCAAAGTAGTAAGATGCCAAGTTTCATTCTTTTCAATTGCCTTCATCTCTTCATCCATGGCTTTCTTCCATTTGCTATCTTTAATAGCTTCTTCAAAAGACACAATCTCTTCATTAGCATAAAGACAAATGAGATTAAGTGGAGTTGTCACCTCATATAATTCTCGAAGACTCCTTGTCTTTTGCAGAGGAGGATCTTCTTCATCCGAAGATGATGAAGAGGTAGGCAACGGTGGTGGAGTTGGTTCTTTCTCCTTCACTTGCTCTTCTTCTTGAATCATCACCATATTAGTGCTCCAATTCCAAGCACCATCTTCTTGAAATTCAACATCTCTACTTATGATAATCCTTTTGTTCACTGGATTATAGAGTCTGTAAGCCTTCGATCTTGCATCATAGCCAATGAAAATGCAAGGTAAGCTTTTATCATCAAGCTTCGTTCTTCGTTGATCCGAAATGTGTGCATAGGCAATACACCCGAAGATCTTCAAATGAGATACACAAGGCTTGTATCCGGTGTAACGCCCGCCCTTATATCTACTCTCGGGGCGGGGTTACGTACAATCAATCAATCATATAATTATTTTAACATAACATAAAAACTAAGTACAAGGACTAAGTACTGAGCATGCTTGTCTAAAACCATCAAGTGATATTTACAAGTACTAAGCATACTAGTCAGTACATGCCAATCAAATATCATGCTTGGATCATTAGAACATCATGTGAAATATCTTAATTAAGAGTTATTCTACAATATGATAGGTTCACGAGTAGTTCAACTCACAACATAATCAAACCTAATCAAGTATAAAAGTAATCACTAACATTCATTATCAAGGAGACATTAACAAAAACATAATAAAGTAGATATAAAAGTCTTTCTTTCCCGAGCCACCACCCCACACATCTTCAGCCCTCCTGCCTGTTCCGTTAGTTTAAGTGTTCCTTACTCATATCTGCAGCATAAGACAACACATAAACTAGTAAGCACAAATGCTTAGTAAGGATCCTGTCCTACTCGCAAAATCCATACGAAGAATACAACATGTACACATAAGGAATCATAAGCATGAGTTTATCATAGCATACTAAACATCAAAGTTTCTAAGCATGCAGTATATAGTATCTTAAGCATACCCATCACATATAATAAATATTTTCAAAACAATTCCATAAAGGTATTACTTAAAAATACATCAACATCATATAGGGCTCAGTTGTGTACCACATAATGCGCGTTCCCTAATGAATTGGGGTAGCGAGCCACCAATCTCATTAGAGCAGGACCCTTCCGTCCTACCGGAGCCATGACCTTAAGTTAACATGCACCCCGGATTTGTTTAACGACCCCCTTCCAAGTCGGGTACCACAACTTACAAAGTAAAATACTTATCATGTCTTTACATATATGCTAAGGAATACTCCAAATTCACTCTCAAGGGACACACCACTCTTCAAGGGTGCTCATGATCCCATAGGGACACACCACATAACATAAGGGGTGCTCTTGATCTCATACTTAGTGGAGTATCCTTTCAAGCATTTTAACATACACATCTCATGCAATCTCATAAGGGTGCCCCATGGGCTATAAGACATGCTCATACATACATCATATTTCAACCACTTAACATACTTTATATATGACATGATTGGTCACATAAATCATACTCATATCATAGAAAGTGGTAGCATGCTTCATGGATTAAATTCCTTCTTCCTAACCCTAAACTAGGGTTTGGCCGAAATTCATAAGGTAAGGATAGGTTAGGTTTTTGACATCAAACTTCCCCTACAAGCATCACATATATATACATCATGTATCATACTAAGCATAGCATACATCATGGGGAAATCGACCTTCACAACCCTAATGTTCCTTGCCTTGGCCGAAAGTCATGCTAGGGAAAAATTAAGTTTTCCAATCGAACCTTCCATTTAGACATCACATGCATATACATATCATCATCCCCAAACATAAGCATATCTCATAGGGTACATCCCATACAAGCATCACATATATATATATATCATGTATCATACTAAGCATAGCATACATCATGGGGTAATCAACCTTCACAACCCTAATGATTCATGCCTTGGCCGAAAGTCATGCTAGGGGGAAGTTAGGTTTTCCAATCAAACATTCCATTTAAACATCACATGCATATACATATCATCATCCCCAAACATAAGCATATCTCATAGGGTAGTTCAACCTTCACAAACCCTAATCTTAGGGTGTTGGCCGAAAGTCATAGAATAGGAGTATTAGGGTTTTTGGCAATGAAACATTCACACAAACATTTATACAAACACCTTGTATATACCATCATACAATACGCTAAGCATGGATATATTATAGGATAATTCAACCCTCACTAACCCTAGTTTCCATGCCTTGGCCGAAACCCATCCAAACCCTAAACCCTAGTTTTTGTCATCACAATATGAAAGGACACAACATATATGTATACCCAAAGTTCCAAGGGGTCTTCTCATGCATCAAGGAGTAACCAAGGCCTTCCCCTAAGGGTGGCCGAAACTTACACAAGGGATTTTCCCTTTTTTTAGAAAAACAAGAAGAACAAAAGATTCATACACAACAATTACACTGCAGGCGAGGGGATACTTACATCCTTTCGCTTGAATTTCACCTTCTCTAAATCTTTAGGGTACCCTTGGTTGAAGGAGGGGTGAGTGTTTCCTTCACTAGAACTTCTCTAGAATTCTTGGCCCTAGTAGAGGGCAAGATCCTTGGATGGGATCTTCCTCCTTCCAATTCCCTAGGGTTAGAACCCTAGGGTGTACTTTTCGAAAAAATGAAGAAGAAGGAGAGGCTCTAGGTTTCGGTTTTGAAGTGGGGAAGAAGAAGAGAGAAATGCAACTTCTTTTCCCTCTCTTATTTATACTCTTCTCATGAAGAGACATGTCTCTTCACTTCCCTAGCTTTAACAAGCATGTTTCTTATTCTCTCAACAAAAAACATCCTTGGTGCAATGGTTATGACATGGTTAGTGCAACTAGGAGGTTCAAGGTTCGATCCTTGCTTCCTCCTTTCTACATCTTCTTTTTATCACATTTTGCACTAATCCATATCAAAGCCCATTAATCCAAGCCCATCATGACATTTCATAATAATGTTTCATGAATTCTTCATATTTCATATGGGAAAATTTTGGGGTGTTACAATCCCCCATACCTTATAAAAAGTTCGTCCCGAACTTAAAATAGTTCCGGATACTTTAATCGAAGAATTGGGGTGTTACAATCCCAAGCACCTTATAAAAAGTTCGTCCCGAACTTTAAAACAGTTCTGGATACTTTAATCGCATTGCCTCCTCTCGTTCCCAGGTGACTTCCTCGAATTGCTCGTTCCGCCACAGAACCTTTACTAAGGGCACTTCCTTGTTCCTTAGCTTTTTGACTTCCCGATCTAGGATCTGAATAGGTCGGCGTTCGGAACTTAGGTTCTCTTGGTCTTGTACGGGTTAGGGCTCTATCATTTGCTTCACATCAGAGGTACATTTCCTGAGCATTTATACATGGAAGACGTTGTGGATAGCCGACATTTCTGGCGGTAGTTCCAGTTCGTAGGCCACTTTGCCTACCCGTCTCAGGATCTGATACGGTCTCACATATCTCGGACTCAACTTCCCTCTCTTCCCGAATCTCATCACCCCTTTCATAGGGGCTACTTTAAGGAATACTGAATCCCCAACATCAAACTCTAGTGGTCTGCGTCACTTATCCGCGTAGCTTTTCTGCCGACTCTGAGCAGTCTCTATCCTCTACCGGATATTCTTTATAGCCTGAGCGGTTTCATCTATAATATCAGTCTGGAGTCCCATCTCCTTCTTTTCACCACTCTCAAGCCAGCATATAGGAGATCTGCATTTCCTTCCGTATAGTGCTTCGTACGGTGCCATCCTAATAGTAGCCTGATAACTGTTGTTATAGGCAAACTCTGCCAGGCTCAGGTATCGGCACCAGCTTCCCTTGAAGTCCAAGGCACAAGCTCGTAACATGTCCTCTAATATTTGATTCACTCTTTCAGTCTGCCCGTCAGTCTGGGGGTGAAAGGTCGTACTGAATTTCAGCTTCGTGCCGAGAGCCTTCTGTACGTGTCTCCAAAAATCTGAGGTAAATCGACCATCCCTATCAGAGATAATGGTCTTGGGAACCCCGTGCAGTCGGATAATTTCCTTGACGTACAGTTGAGCCAGCTGCTCCACTGAGTAGGTCATCCTGATAGCCAGAAAATGGGCAGACTTGGTTAGCCTGTCCACAATAACCCATATACCATCATATCCATTCGTCGTTCTAGGCAGCCCAGAGATGAAATCCATAGAGATGTCTTCCCATTTCCACTCGAGAATCGACAGAGGTTGCAGAACTCCTCCAGGCCTCTGGTGTTCTGCTTTGACCTTCTGGCAGGTCAAACACATACTGATATAGTGGGCTACATCTCGTTTCATACCAGACCACCAAAACTTACTCTTGAGATCTTGATACATCTTGGTAGACCCAGGATGCATCGCATAAGGTGTTCCGTGAGCTTCCTCGAGGATTCTTGTCCGTAAGTCGAAGTCGTCGGGAACACATAATTGATCCCGAAGATATAAGACTCCGCTGTCCGAAATCCGAAATCCATCGTCCTTGCCTTCGAGAACCTCTTGCTTGATTCTCTGAAGACTCGGATCATGATTCTGTTTTTCCAGAATATCGTCGAATAATGTCGGCGTAATCATCAGGGTGGACAGCTGTCCTGATATGATTTCAATCCCGTAATTCATAATTTCTTCCCCTAAGGGTTGTGACAACGCTGATAAAGACATCAAAGCAGCACATGATTTCCTACTAAGAGCATCGGCTACCTTGTTGGCTTTTCCCGGGTGGTACAGGATCTCACAGTCATAATCCTTGACCAATTTGAGCCATCTGCGCTGTCTCATATTCAGATCTTTCTGGGTGAAGAAATACCGCAGACTCTGGTGATCTGTATAAACTTTACACTGAGTTCCATATAGATAGTGCCTCCATATTTTCAGTGCAAAGACCATCGCTGCTAACTCTAAGTCATGGGTAGGGTAGTTTCTTTCATGTTCCTTCAGTTGCCTAGAGGCATAGGCAATTATCTTCCCATTTTGCATAAGCACAGCTCCGAGTCCAAGTTTGGATGCGTCGCTGTACATATCGAAACCCATATCGCTCTCTGGAAGAGTCAATATAGGAGCGCTAGTCAGCCTCCTTTTCAGTTCAGTAAAGCTCTTCTCACATTCATCAGTCCATACGTATTTCTTGTCTTTCTTAGTAAGAGCTGTCATAGGGGCTGCAATCCGAGAGAAGTTCTCTACGAATTTCCTGTAATAGCCTGCTAGCCCAAGGAAACTTCTGATTTCGCTGGCATTCTTGGGTCTGGTCCAGTTACTTACAGCTTCGATTTTAGTCGGGTCCACCATTACTCCTTCCTTGGAGATAACATGTCCCAAGAATGATACTTGATCGAGCCAGAACTCGCATTTGGAAAATTTAGCATACAGTTGTTCCTTCTGAAGAATCTGTAGCACTATACTCAGGTGCTCAACATGTTCTTCGGGAGTTCTCGAATATATCAGGATATCGTCGATAAAGACGATCACAAATCTGTTGAGGAATGCCGAGAATACCGGATTCATTAAATCCATAAACATAGCTGGAGCATTGGTAACTCCAAATGGCATAACTACGAACTCATAATGTCCGTATCTGGTTCGAAAAGCCATTTTTGGTATATCCTCCTTTTTCACCCTGACTTGGTGATAACCAGATCTCAGGTCAATCTTAGAGAAAACCGTGGCTCCCTTCAGTTGATCGAACAGGTCATCTATCCTGGGTAGAGGGTACCTGTTCTTGATAGTCACGTTGTTCAGCGCCCGATAGTCGATACACATTCGCATCGACCCATCCTTCTTTTTCACGAACAGTACGGGAGCTCCCCAGGGAGAATGACTGGGGCGGATGAGTCCCTTGTCAAGCAGCTCCTGTAACTATCCCTGTAATTCTTTTAATTCCGTCGGCGCCATACGGTACGGTGCCTTAGAAATGGGGTTAGTACCAGGAACCAACTCAATTGCAAATTCTATATCTCTTTCAGGTGCTAACCCTGGTAAGTCATCGGGAAATACCTCTGGGTAATTGCATACGACTTTGACGTCTTCTAGCTTCGGGCCCTCTGTAGGACTGGTATCAACCACATGAGCTAGAAATCCAGAGCATCCCTTTTCTAACATCTTCCTTGCTTTCAGAGCCGACAAGAATTTGCTTGTCCTCTTCGTCGGCTCTCCGATAAATTCAAATAGAATTTCCGCCTCAGGTCGGAAGATAACCCTTCGTTTACGGCACTCAATAGAGACGCCGTATTTGTTCAAGAAATCCATGCCCAATATCACATCATAATCTGACATATCAAGCACTATCAGATCGCAGTAGAGTTCCCTATCTGCGATTCTGATTGGTGCGGCACGTAGCATTTGGGTAGAGGGCATCACCTCACCCGAGGGCAGCGTTGTCAGAAATTTGCAGTCTAAATCTTGCAATGACATATCATTTCTTTTGGCATATTGCATAGAGATAAACGAATGTGTTGCCCCAGTGTCAAATAAAGCAGTAGCATACTGACTGTAAATAAATATCTGACCTGCAATAACGGTGGAGGCAGTCGCCACGTCTTCCTTCGTAAGAGAGAAAACCCTGACATTCGTTGTGGCAGGCGGGGCCTCTAATCTCACCTGGCATATATGAGTACCATCTATAGCTGCCTGCATCAGGTGTAGCTGGGGAGGAGCACCTTTGTACTGAACATACTGCGGCTGAGGTGCTTTGGCTGCAGTAGGACACTCTCTGGCCATGTGTCCTTCCTTCCCGCAGGTGAAGCATCTCCTGGCGCCTATGAGGCATGTCCCTAGGTGCATCTTCCCACAAGTGGCACATTGGGGATATTTAGGCTTCTTGCCTGCTGAACCACCGGCAGATTTATTCCATGGCCTCCTCTTTCCGTTGTGGTTCTTTTTCCAGTGAGGGTTGCTATTCTGAGGTTTCTGACCTCCCGACTGACTCTGACTCTTGCTGGCGGTCAGTGCTTGGTTCTGCTGGTTAATATTCTTCAGATAATGCTCGGTAATAAGGGCGCTACTTAACAGCTCCTCTGAAGTCTGTGGCCTATTAACGTCGCCAGCTACATTCAGAGCTATCTCGGGCCTGAGCATCTTGAGCATTAATCTGACCCTTTCTTTCTCTGTACTGACCAGCTCCGGACATAATCGTGCCAGTCGGTTGAATTTCTTAATGGCATCGTTGACTGAGAGATTTCCCTGCCGGAATTCAGTGAACTCATCAAAATGCCTGTTTGTGACTCGCATATTAAAGAATTCCTCCAGAAATTCGGACTCGAAGTCCTTCCACTTCATCTGGTCCACTAACCTTCTAGCTTTTACCTGTTCCCACCACATCCTGGCGTCGCCAGTGAGGCAGAACGAGACACATTTAATTTTCTCATGCTCGGGCCAGTCTAATAATTCCACTGTGCTCTCAACTATCTTGAGCTAGGCCTGGGCGTCCCAGGGTTCGCAGGTGCCGGAGAACTTTTCCGGCTTCAGTCTCTGCCACTGAATTAGATAGGCCTCCTGTCGGACTCCTCTGGCCGGAGTGTCCGGAGGTGCCTGTGCAGTTGGAGGCTCAGTGGGTATCACATTCTGACTTCCCTGCCGGGTTGCAGTGTTCCCCTGCTGGGTCATCAGAGTATTTATGATCTGCTGCTGTTCAGTGACCTGACGTTGCAGATCTGTGATCACTTGCATCATATTAGGTGGGGGTGCGGTCTCATCACCCCGATTGCTACGTCTTCTAACCATATCTATCGTACAGGTGATAAATAAACTAATGTGAGAATTAACACTACTTTCATTAGTTATGCAAGCATAAATTATCTCTATATAATCATCACTGTACATGAAACAAAGTAAAGCGAGGTTAGGATCTCTTACTTGGAAGCGGCAAGATGAAGCTTGATGTGTGTGTAGTAGAGGGGAAATCTGCTTTGATACCAACCTGTAACGCCCGCCCTTATATCTACTCTCGGGGCGGGGTTACGTACAATCAATCAATCATATAATTATTTTAACATAACATAAAAACTAAGTACAAGGACTAAGTACTGAGCATGCTTGTCTAAAACCATCAAGTGATATTTACAAGTACTAAGCATACTAGTCAGTACATGCCAATCAAATATCATGCTTGGATCATTAGAACATCATGTGAAATATCTTAATTAAGAGTTATTCTACAATATGATAGGTTCACGAGTAGTTCAACTCACAACATAATCAAACCTAATCAAGTATAAGAGTAATCACTAACATTCATTATCAAGGAGACATTAACAAAAACATAATAAAGTAGATATAGAAGTCTTTCTTTCCCGAGCCACCACCCCACACATCTTCAGCCCTCCTGCCTCTTCCTTTAGTTTAAGTGTTCCTTACCCTTATCTGCAGCATAAGACAACACATAAACTAGTAAGCACAAATACTTAGTAAGGATCCTGTCCTACTCGCAAAATCCATACGAAGAATACAACATGTACACATAAGGAATCATAAGCATGAGTTTATCATAGCATACTAAACATCAAAGTTTCTAAGCATGCAGTATATAGTATCTTAAGCATACCCATCACATATAATAAATGTTTTCAAAACAATTCCATAAAGGTATTACTTAAAAATACATCAACATCATATAGGGCCCAGTTGTGTACCACATAATGCGCGTTCCCTAATGAATTGGGGTAGCGAGCCACCAATCTCATTAGAGCAGGACCCTTCCGTCCTACCGGAGCCATGACCTTAAGTTAACATGCACCCCGGATTTGTTTAACGACCCCCTTCCGAGTCGGGTACCACAACTTACAAAGTAAAATACTTATCATGTCTTTACATATATGCTAAGGAGTACTCCAAATTCACTCTCAAGGGACATACCACTCTTCAAGGGTGCTCATGATCCCATAGGGACACACCACACAACATAAGGGGTGCTCTTGATCCCATACATAGTGGAGTATCCTTTCAAGCATTTTAAAATACACATCACATGCAATCTCATAAGGGTGCCCCATGGGCTATAAGACATGCTCATACATACATCATATTACAACCACTTAACATACTTTATATATGACAAGATTGGTCACATAAATCATACTCATATCATAGAAAGTGGTAGCATGCTTCATGGATTAAATTCCTTCTTCCTAACCCTAAACTAGGGTTTGGCCGAAATTCATAAGGTAAGGATAGGTTAGGTTTTTGACATCAAACTTCCCCTACAAGCATCACATATATATACATCATGTATCATACTAAGCATAGCATACATCATGGGGAAATCGACCTTCACAACCCTAATGTTCCTTGCCTTGGCCGAAAGTCATGCTAGGGAAAAATTAAGTTTTCCAATCAAACCTTTCATTTAGACATCACATGCATCTACATATCATCATCCCCAAACATAAGCATATCTCATAGGGTACATCCCATACAAGCATCACATATATATATATCATGTATCATACTAAGCATAGCATACATCATGGGGTAATCAACCTTTACAACCCTAATGGTTCATGCCTTGGCCGAAAGTCATGCTAGGGGGATGTTAGGTTTTCCAATCAAACATTCCATTTAAACATCACATGCATATACATATCATCATCCCCAAACATAAGCATATCTCATAGGGTAGTTTAACCTTCACAAACCCTAATCTTAGGGTGTTGGTCGAAAGTCATAGGGTAGGAGTATTAGGGTTTTTGGCAATGAAACATTCACACAAACATTTATACAAACACCTTGTATACACCATTATACAATACGCTAAGCATGGATATATTATAGGATAATTCAACCCTCACTAACCCTAGTTTCCATGCCTTGGCCGAAACCCATCCAAACCCTAAACCCTAGTTTTTGTCATCACAATATGAAAGGACACAACATATATGTATACCCTAAGTTCCAAGGGGTCTTCTCATGCATCAAGGAGTAACCAAGGCCTTCCCCTAAGGGTGGCCGAAACTTACACAAGGGATTTTCCCTTTTTTTCGAAAAACAAGAAGAACAAAAGATTCATGCACAACAATTACACTGCAGGCGAGTGGATACTTTCATCCTTTCGCTTGAATTTCACCTTCTCTAAATCTTTAGGGTACCCTTGGTTGAAGGAGGGGTGAGTGTTTCCTTCACTAGAACTTCTCTAGAATTCTTGGCCCTAGTAGAGGGCAAGATCCTTGGATGGGATCTTCCTCCTTCCAATTCCCTAGGGTTAGAACCCTAGGGTGTACTTTTCGAAAAAATGAAGAAGAAGGAGAGGCTCTAGGTTTCGGTTTTGAAGTGGGGAAGAAGAAGAGAGAAATGCAACTTCTTTTCCCTCTCTTATTTATACTCTTCTCATGAAGAGACATGTCTCTTCACTTCCCTAGCTTTAACAAGCATGTTTCTTATTCTCTCAACAAGAAAACATCCTTGGTGCAATGGTTAAGACATGGTTAGTGCAACTAGGAGGTTCAAGGTTCGATCCTTGCTTCCTCCTTTCTACATCTTCTTTTTATCATATTTTGCACTAATCCATATCAAAGCCCATTAAGCCAAGCCCATCATGACATTTCATAATAATGTTTCATGAATTCTTCAAATTTCATATGGGAAAATTTTGGGGTGTTACAATCCCCCATACCTTATAAAAAGTTCATCCCGAACTTAAAACAGTTCCGGATACTTTAATCGAAAAATTGGGGTGTTACATCCGGTCCATGATTCTTGAGGTGTAACTCCTTCTAGATTCCCTGCAGGACATCTATTTAGCAAATAAACAGTACAGTTTACCGCTTCGGCCCAAAGCTCTTTAGGCACTTCTTTCGTTTTTAGCATACTTCGAACCATGTCAAGAATAGTTCGGTTCTTCCTTTCAGCAACTCCATTTTGTTGAGGGGAGTAAGGTGCAGTTAAAGGCCTCCAGATGCCATGATTTTTGTAGAATTTTTCAAATTCTTTTGATGTGAATTCGCCACCACGATCTGACCGTATCGCCTTGATAGTATAGCCGGATTGATTTTCTACCAATCCTTTGAATTCCATGAACTTCTCAAAAGTTTCGTCTTTATTCATCAAAAGATAAACCCAGGTTTTCCTGCTGAAATCATCAATAAAGGTTAGGAAATACCGACGACCTCCAAGGGAGGTTGGAGTGATTGGCCCACATATATCTGTATGAATGAGTTCAAGAGGCTTCTTTGTTCGGTTGTGCGATTCATTTGGAAAGCTTGCTCTTGGGTGTTTGCCAAGAACACACCCTTCGCAAATATCCTCTTGAGCATCAATATGAGGAAGACCATTTACCATTCCTTTGTTTGAAAGAAGTTTTAGAGCTCTGAAGTTCACATGTCCGTACCTCATATGCCATAGCCACGTACTGTTCTTCATGCATGCACTTAAGCACTTTGCAGTAATATGATTAATATCAAGAGAAAACATCCTATTTTTAGACATAGAAATATGAGCAATAAGCTTGTTTTGTTTTCTCAACCGAAGACTACCATCCTTTAGTTGCATATCAAAACCTTTTTCAAGCAGTTGCCCAAGGCTAATAATATTTGTTTTCATATCGGGCACATAATAAACATCGGTGATATATGTGTGAGCTCCATCTTTAAGTTTGATGAGAATCTTACCAACGCCTCTTACTTGGATTTTGGAAGCGTCTCCAAATGAGACTTGTCCATTCACCCTTTCGTCCAATTCGGCAAACATATCTTTATGCCCGCACATATGATTGCTTGCCCCGGAGTCTAAATACCACAAATTTTTGTTTGTGGAATCTCCATCCTTCCTTGCTAGCAAAACCACATCATTATCATAGCCTTCTTTTGATGCGTAATTAGCATTTCCTTGCACATTGTTAGAGCGGCATTCTGTTGCATAATGTCCAAATTTGTTGCAAGTATAACATCTTACATTTCTTTTGTCATACCTTTGGCCTCTACCTTGATTGTTGTCATTGCTTCTTCCTCGGCCTCGAGCAAAGCCCCTGCCACGGCCTCTACCTCGGCCACGCCCACGGAAATCACCACGACCACGGCCGTTTTCTCGCGAACCTTCGGTCTTTGACTCTTCTTTCTGGTCAACAATCGTGAGCTTGGTTTGTAGAGCCTGCTCCAAAGGCTCTCTCCGTCTTCTTTGCATTCTTGCTTCATGAGCTTGTAGAGAGCTTAATAGTTCTTGTACCTTCATTTCTTTTACATCTTTTGATTCTTCTATGGCCGCAACTACATAATCGTACCTTGGCTCCAACGAACGTAGAATTTTCTCTACGACGCGACTATCTTCGTCATCGCCATTTCTTTTCAATTGGTTGACGATGACCAATACCCTTATAAAATAGTCTGATATATTTTCAGACTCTTTCATCTCCAACGATTCAAATTCCCCTCTCAAGATTTGAAGGTGAATACTCTTTGCTCTTTCATCACCTTTGTATGCTACTTGTAGGATCTCCCATGCCTTCTTAGAAGTTGTAGCTTCGGCTACTTTCTCAAAAGTAGCTTCATCAAGAGCTTTATAGATAAAGAAAAGAGCTTTCTTATATTTTCTTTTTTGTTCCGTCAATATTGTCTTCTGTGCCTCCGTTTGGTCGACTCCTTCTTGAGGGGCTTTATACCCGCCTTCAACAATATCCCATAAGCCTTCGCTCTCAAGTAAGGCACTCATTTGGATACTCCAATTACCATACTTCAAGTCAGCAAGACGAGGGATAGGAAGCATCGACATGGCTCTGATACCACTTTGTTGGAAATAAGAAGGGAAAAATTGTTGGAAAATGAGAAGGGAAAAAAAACTCTGTAGAAGAAGGCAAACAAGATGGTAGACTACTCAAATAATTTTTTCGCATTGAAAATCTCTTAGAAGCATTACATATTTATAGGCTTAATTGGATAAGTATTATCCCCAAATACATTGAATCTAGACAATATCTCATATATTTTATCTCCACTAATTATTATCTTATCAAAATAAATAATTAAATTTTCAACTCAATCATATCATCACCTCATTTTTATCCACAAATAAATAATTAAGTTTATTTTTCAACAGGACCATGGGTGCATGAATAAATTCGTAAAATTTCTAATTAATCATCTAACACCTTCCATACCATACCATAGGAGCCATTGGACCCTCTTACTTGAGGTAAGCCCTAACTTCTTGCCCTAGGACCCTTCTTGGCCGAAACCTTTAGGGTCACAAGACCTTGTGAAAATTCACACAAATTACCTTCAACCTCCCCTTGAATCATGGGGATACCCAAAGTACATACTTGAAAGGTTAGGCCCAATCCTAACCAAAGAATCATTGTGAGGGTCCCAAACCCTAAGGGGTCTTTAGGGTGCTCCAAAAATTCCCCAAAAATTATATTTATTCTATATTCATCATGATAACACATTAGAAAACATGAGAGGGATTTTTAACATTACCTTGGACCCAAAACCTATGGTGGCCGAAACCCTAGGGTTAGGGTTCATGGCTCTTTTCTTTTTATTCCCAACATAAAATCTCAAACAAGACTTTCATATCATGGTAAACTTCAAGGAGAGCTATTATACCACAGGTGAGGGAGTCTTACCTTGGTTGATCTTGATTATAGACCTTAGATTTGGGAGAAGGATGAAGATCTTGTTGCCTCTTGACCACCCCTAGCCGTTGTACCCTTGTAAAAGCCTTGGATCTTGGAGATGGAGCCTTAGGTGAACCTTTTCCAAGGGAGAATCCCCTCTTGGGGTTTCGGCTAGAGTGAGGGAGGAGGAAGAAGAAAAGTGGATTTGATGGAAGGAAGGAAGTAACTCCCATTCCCCCTCTTTATAACACATTAAGGAGGGTAAGTGAAGAGTCATGGTGTCTCTTCCCTTGGTGACTCTTCATTTTCCTTAAGCCTTAACCATAATCCACTTCATTTCCTCATAGCACTCCCTTGCTAGGTGAATTGGTTAGAGCATGCATGGTTGTACAAGAGGTCCAAGGTTCAATCCTTGGCGCATGCACTAATTTTCCATTTTATTTTTATTTTATTTTTCTATTATTTCGAAAATCCCTTAAAAATTCCCCCATAATTATGTTAATATTTCTCATTAAAATCCCTTTATATTTCTATAAATTTTTACCAAAGATTCACCAATAATCATGGTACTAGAATGCCCATATAAGGCCCATTAGTGCCTATTTCCCCAATTTAACTGGGAAAAGCATGGATTTCTAGGTTAAAATTCGTGTTAATGTTCCTAGGTCACTCGGAAAATTATCTAGACATGCTCAATATTTTAAAGAAATATTAGGAAAATTTTCCGGGTCGTTACAATCCCCCATACCTCGTGAAACTTCGTCGTCGAACTTAGAATAGCTCCGGGTACTTGCGCCTCATCTCGTCCTCGCGTTCCCAGGTAGCTTTTTCGAACCGTTGACTTTGCCATAGAACCTTGACTAAGGGTACTTCCTTACTCCTTAGCTTCTTGACTTCCCGATCCAAGATCTGGATAGGTCTGCGTTCATAGCTTAGGTCCTCCTGCACTTGTACTGTCTGTGGCTCGATCACTTGGTCCATATTTGGGATACACTTTTTAAGCGTTGACACATGGAACACATTATGAATGGCCGACATCTCTGGAGGCAGCTCCAGCTCATATGCCACCTTACCAACTCTTTTCAGAATCAGGTACGGCCCCACATAACGCGGACTTAGTTTTCCTTTCCTCCCAAATCAGGTCACCCCTCATAGGAACCACTTTGAGGAACACCAAATCTCCAACATTAAATTCCAGTGGTCTACACCGGACATCGGCATAACTCTTCTGCCGGCTCTGAGCAGCCTCTATCTGTTGTCGAATATTCTGTATAGCTCGGGTGGTGCTGTCAATGACATCCGTTGTGAGCCCCATTTCCTTCTTTTCGCCACCCTCGTACCAACAGATCGGAGACCTACATCTCCTCCCATACAAGGCTTCATAAGGTGCCCTTCCAATAGTAGCTTGGTAGCTATTGTTATAAGCGAATTCCGCTAAGCATAGATATCGACACCAGCTCCCTTTGAAATCCAAGGCACAAGCTCGCAACATGTCTTCTAGTACTTGATTCACCCGTTCAGTTTGCCCATCAGTCTGAGGGTGAAAGGCAGTGCTAAATCGTAATTTAGTGCCGAAAGACTTCTGAACACACTCCCAAAAATGCGAAGTAAAGTGACCATCCCTATCTGAGATGATAGTTTTGGGAACTCCATGAAGTCTGATTATCTCCTTAACATATAATTGAGCCAGTTGTTCCATTGAATCAGTCATCTTGATTGCCAGGAAGTGAGCAGACTTTGTCAGCCTGTCCACAATTACCCAAATCACATCATATCCATTCGTAGTCCTGGGAAGCCCTGAAATAAAATCCATAGAGATGTCTTCCCATTTCCACTCCGGAATTGCGAGTGGCTGCAGAACTCCTCCGGGTCGCTGGTGTTCTGCTTTTACTTGCTGGCAAGTCATGCAAGTACTAACATGCTGAGCCACATCCCTCTTCATACCGGACCACCAAAACTTCTCCTTCAAATCTTGATACATCTTGGTGGATCCTGGATGCATCGAATAAGGGGTTCCGTGAGCTTCTGCCAGTATTTCCCTTCGAAGCTCCGGATCATTAGGAATACATAGACGATCCCTGAGGTCCCCCTTTGGCGATATGAAAACCATCGCCCTTTCCTTCTAGGATCTCCTGTTTTATTTTCTGAAGACCCAGATCACCATTTTGTTTTTTCAATATGTCCTCAAATAGCGTGGGTGATATGGTCATGGTGGAAAGTCGTCCGGAGATGACCTCGACCCCAAAATTCATAATTTCTTCTTTGAGTGGTCAGGGTAATATGGCTATGGACATCAAGGTGGCACTTGACTTCCGGCTGAGTGCATCGGCCACTTTGTTTGCCTTCCCTGGATGGTAGAAGATCTCGCAGTCGTAGTCCTTCACCAACTCAAGCCATCGGCGTTGTCTCATATTCAGGTCTTTCTGAGTGAAGAAATATCGCAGACTCTAGTGGTCTGTATAAATCTTACACTACGCTCCATATAGATAATGCCTCCATATTTTAAGAGCGAAAACCACCGCGGCCAGTTCCAGATCATGAGTGGGGTAATTCTGTTCACATTCCTTGAGTTGTCTAGAGGCGTAGACAATAACCTTTCCATTCTGCATAAGTACAGCTCCAAGTCCTAGTTTGGAGGCATCGCTATACATGTCGAAGCTCTGATTACATTCCGGAAGGGTAAGGATTGGAGCGCTTGTAAGTCTCCTTTTTAGTTCCAAGAAACTCCTTTCACAGTTTTCCGTCCATTCATACCTCTTATCCTTCCGGGTGAGAGCCGTTAAAGGGGCTGCAATCCTCGAGAAGTCCACAAATTTTCTGTAATAGCCTGCCAGCCCAAGAAAACTTCTGATTTCGCTGGCGTTCTTCAGCCGGCTCCAGTTATTCACAGCTTCAATCTTTATTGGATCTACCATAACTCTGTCTTTGGAAATAATATGACCCAAAAGCCCACTTGGTCGAGCTAGAACTCGCATTTGGAAAATTTTGCATACAGTTGCTTTTCCCGAAGAATCTCTAATACTATCTTCAGGTGCTCAGCGTGCTCTTCTTGGGTCCTCGAATAAATAAGGATATCGTCGATGAAGACGATCACAAATTTGTCGAGGAACGACGAGAATACCCGATTCATAAGGTCCATAAACATAGCGGGAGCATTCGTCACGCCGAAGGGCATAACCACAAACTCAAAGTGCTCGTACCTTGTTCGGAAAGCCGTCTTTGGAATATCCTCCTGTTTTACTCTAACTTGATGGTAACCAGACCTCAAATCAATTTTTGAGAAAACAGTGGCTCCCTTTAATTGGTCAAACAGGTCATCTATCCTCGGAAGGGGATACCTGTTCTTGATCGTTACGTTGTTCAGCGCTCGGTAATCTATGCACATTCGCATAGTTCCGTCCTTCTTCTTCACAAACAGTACCGGAGCTCCCCACAGGGATTGACTAGGGCGAATAAATCCCTTATCCAGCAACTCCTATAGTTGTTCCTGAAGCTCCTTTAATTCAACCGGCGCCATACGGTAAGGTGCCTTGGAGATCGGGTTAGTACCAGGAACCAATTCGATCTCAAATTCCACTTCTCTATCAGGAGCTAATCCTGGTAATTCATCTGGGAAAACCTCTGGGTAATCGCATACCACCCGGACATCTTCCAGCTTCTGGTTCTTCACTTGACTGGCATCAACCACATATGTTAGAAATCTAGTACATCCTTTGTCTAACATTTTCTGAGCTTAGAGAGTTGATAAATATTTCCCGGTCCTTTTCCTTGGCTCTCCGATGAATTTGAACCTAGAACCTGCCTCAGGTCGGAAGACCACCTTTCGCTTACGACACTCAATAGAAGTACCGTATTTATCCAGGAAATCCATTACCAATATAACATCATAATCTTACATGTCGAGTACTATCAGATCGCAGTAAAGTTCCCTTCCTGCAATACCGACCGGCACCGCACGCAGCACATGAGTGGATGTCATTATTTCCCCCGAAGGTAGGGTCGTTAAGAACCTGCAGTCTAACACTTGCGGACGCCTATCTATCTTCTTGGTATATGGTACAGAAATGAATGAGTGCGTTGCCCCAGTATCAAATAATGCAGTAGCATACTGACTGAAAATAAGTATCTGACCTGTGACAACCGTAGAAGCTTCCGCAGCGTCTTCCTTGGTAACCGAGAAAACCCTGGCATTCATCATAGTCGGTTGGGCCTCCAGCATCGGGGTACCTTCTGGTTCAGCTTGCATATAGTGTAGTTTCACTGGGGCACCTTGGTACTGGACGAGTTGTTGGGAAGGTGTCTGGCTCCTGGTAGGACAGTAAGCCGCCATATGCCCTTCCACTCCACAGGTGAAGCACCGATTCGTACCTCTTCGGCATTCCCCGGGGTGGCGTTTTCCGCATGTTGCGCACAGGATAGGCTTGGATGGTTTATTTGCTGGGCCTCCTTGAGGGTTGTTCCATGACTTCCGTTTACCACTCTAATCTCCCTTCTAGTTGTTATTGACGCCCTGGGGTTTTTGCCCTCCTAAGCGGTGATGAAAGGAAAACATCAAAAATAATGAAAGGAAGAATCGAGAATCCCGGAGTGAACTTGATTCTTACTTTCATTTAGCGCCTTCCTTTGTTGATTGATATTGTTTAGATAGTGCTCAGTGAGTAGGGCGCTACCAAACAACTCCTCGGCGGTCTGCGGTCGGTTAACTCCGCCAGCCATGTTCAGAGCTATTTCGGGCCGCAACATTTTCAGCATAAGTCGGACCCTTTCTTTCTCGGTGCAGACCAGCTCGGGGCATAGGTGAGCTAATCGATTGAATTTCTTCACGACTTCATTGACCGAGACGTCACCCTGTTGAAATTCCGTGAACTCGTCGTAATGTCTGTTGGTGACACGCATGTTGAAGAATTCCTGAAGAACTCCGACTCGAAGTCCGACCAAGTCATCTGGTCCACTTGTCTTTTGGCCTTGACCCTCTCCCACCACATTCTGGCATCTCCAGAAAGGCAGAAGGACGCACACTTGATCTTTTCATGCTCCGGCCAATCTAGCATCTCCATGGTACTTTCCACTATCTTGAACCATGCTTGGGCGTCCCACGGTTCGTCAACACCCGAGAAATTTTCCGGTTTCAGCCTCAACCACTGAATCAGATAAGCCTCTTAACGTGCTGCAATGGTCGGGCCTGTCGGAGGGTTCTGCGTAACTGTGGCCGCAACGGGTATAACAGTCTGGTTCACTGGTGGAGTAGTGGAATTTTCTTGCTGGTTCATGAAGGTATTAATGGTTTGTTGCTGCTCCGTGACTTGACGCTGGAGCTGGGTTACTAATTGCACCAGGTCAGGCGATTGGGTTGCCTCGTTAAGTCGGTTACTCTGTCTTCTAGCCATGTTTTTCTTCACCAAAGACAAGTATGGCCAATATCAGTTTTTTTTCCTACCCCTATATTATTCTAAATATTTAATTCATAAAAGAAGATAAAATATCGTTCATCGTTATATATATCCTAAAGTATTTTTCATCATAAACATCGTTCATACTTGCATATCCCAAAACCATAAAACATCCTAGAAGTGCTTACTACTATAAGATACGTAAAGAGGTACTTACTTGGAAGCTGCAGGAAGAGGGCTTGATGTGTGTGTAGTGAGATGGTAACCGCTCTGATACCAACCTGTAACGCCCTCTCTTTTTTTTTCTTTCCATAAAGCGGCGTTACGTTAACATGGATAGGGCAGGTGGACATCATAATGCAACGGAAAAACTTTAAACTTACACCTACCTGTACCTACTACCATTCCTAACATGATGACATGGGAACTTGGCATATTAACTTCATACTTAGCATCATATCATGTCATACTTAGCATCAGGTCATAGAGTCACATAAGTCATCATTCAAGCACATAAGCAGCAAAGGTAAAGTTCTAGCATAAGACGAGTAAACATATTGTCTTCTTGGCCAAGTCACTACCACACACATGCATTCTTGCCCTCTCGCTGCTTCCTTACTGTCCCCTTGTGTGATCTACGGTATAAGGAAATAAGACTATAAGCACACAGGCTTAGTAAGACTCTTTCCTACTCACTAAAACCATTCATCACTTAATAATGAGCACATGAAACATTAACATACTTGGTGTTCTACTTAGAACATAAGCATCTAGGATCACTTAGCATATATTTGACATGGCATGAACATAAACATAATAAACATTCTTAGCATGGCATGATACATGACATAAACCTAAACATAAATAAACATTCCTAGCATGGCATAATACATGGCATAAACATAAACATAATAAACATTCTTAGCATGGCATGATACGTGGCATAAACATAAACGTAAGCATAAATCGTTTACTATCATGCATATTTTCTTGACATGAAACATAAGCATAAGACATTACTATCATGGCAGAATGCATAACATGAATGAATGCATGAGTCTAATGCATATACATAAGGATGCTTAACTTTTAAAATCATACTTTTAAATACTTAAACATAATCATAACATCATTGGGGGTCCCCGGCTTGTACCACATACATATATCATAAGCGCGCATCCCTAAGTAAATATGAGGTAGCGAGCCCCGACCTACTAGGGTAAGGACAGCATAGTCGGTAGTCCCAAAACCGAGGCGTTCTTAAGGTGTCCATCCCTGTTGCACAGCTTCGGTAGTGCCAGAACCGTGGACAGCATAGTCGGTAGTCCAGAACCGGGGCGTTCTTAAGGTGCCCATCCCTTGGACCCATACTTCGGTCCGGTACAAGCCCATTCATAAAGTAAAATACTTCACATGCTTCATCATTCACACATCATGGCATGCATCTTTATTCATAAACATAGCATGCATCTTCGTTCATAAACATGGCATGCATCTTTATTTATAAAACATGGCATGCTTACATAAAACATCATTCCTATTCCTAGTGCTTGCATGATCATGGCATCTAAGGTAAGCATTGCATTATATCCATTGCACATGATATATTTACATTGACCATTTTCCTAATCCATGGAGCTTGCATGGTCATAATACATAAGGTAAGCATTGCATTTCATCCATAAGCATGGTATCTCTCACAAGCATGCATAGGTAGAACTTCCATAAACATGCTACCTACTATCCAAGTGCATGGCATAGAATATAAGACATTCATGAATAACCCTATTAAGCATGGCATAAACATACACGCATGAAACATGGTACTTAAGGTTAGGGTTATTGGTAACATAATTTCTACCACATGCTTGAACCTTTATATATATATATATATATATATACTTCATAATAAGCCATAAACCATCATTCTTCAAACCCTAACTCCTCCCATACCCTATTTATCTTGCTTGGCTGAAACTTACAAGGGGGAGTTCCATCCTTCAAATGACATGTAAGGCAGCATAAGGAAAAAGGAACAACCATACATTACCCATAAGGTCATAAGAAGCCATTAGGGCTCATAATTAGGGTTCACCCTAGCTTTTAGCCCTATTTTCTAGGGTTGGCCAAAACATGCTTGGACCATGGGTGCATGAATAAATTTGTAAAATTTCCAATTAATCATCTAACACCTTTCATATCATACCATAGGAGCCATTGGACCCCCTTACTTGAGGTAAGCCCTAACTTCATGCCCTAGGACCCTTCTTGGCCGAAACCTTTAGGGTCACAAGACCTTATGAAAATTCACAAAAATTACTTTCAACCTCCTCTTGACTCATGGGGATACCCAAAGTACATACTTGAAAGGTTAGGCCCAATCCTAACCAAAGAATCATGGTGAGGGTCCCAAACCCTAAGGGGTCTTTAGGGTGCTCCAAAAATTCCCCAAAAATTATATTTATTCTATATTCATCATGATAACACATTAGAATACATGAGAGGGATTTTTAACATTACCTTGGACCCAAAACCTATGGTGGCTGAAACCCTAGGGTTAGGGTTCATGGCTCTTTTCTTTTTTTTCCAACATAAAATCTCAAACAAGACTTTCATATCATGGTAAACTTCAAGGAGAGCTATTATACCACAGGTGAGGGAGTCTTACCTTGGTTGATCTTGATTATAGACCTTAGATTTGGGAGAAGGATGAAGATCTTGTTGCCTCTTGACCATCCCTAGCCTTTGTACCCTTGTAAAAGCCTTGGATCTTGGAGATGGAGCCTTAGGTGAACCTTTTCCAAGGGAGAATCCCCTCTTGGGGTTTCGGCTAGAGTGAGGGAGGAGGAAGAAGAAAAGTGGATTTGATGGAAGGAGGAAGTAACTCTCATTCCCCCTCTTTATAACACATTAAGGAGGGTAAGTGAAGAGTCATGGTGTCTCTTCCCTTGGTGACTCTTCATTTTCCCTAAGCCTTAACCATAATCCACTTCATTTCCTCATAGCACTCCCTTGCTAGGTGAATTAGTTAGAGCATGCATGGTTGTACAAGAGGTCCAAGGTTCAATCCTTGGTGCATGCACTAATTTTCCATTTTATTTTTATTTTATTTTTCTATTATTTCGAAAATCCCTAAAAATTCCCCCATAATTATGTTAATTTTTCTCATTAAAATCCCTTTATATTTCTATAAATTTTTACCAAAGATTCACCAATAATCATGGTACTAGAAAGCCCATATAAGGCCCATTAGTGCTATTTCCCCAATTTAACTGGAAAAAGCATGGATTTCTAGGTTAAAATTCGTGTTAATGTTCCTAGGTCCCTCGGATAATTATCTAGATATGCTCAATATTTTAAAGAAATATTAGGAAAATTTTTCGGGTCGTTACAACAACCCTAGGTAATTTCTTTTCAATTGCTTCTACTTATGTATGAGAAAAGCTAGGGGATACATATTTAGTACTTCTCGTGAGATGCTCAAGCTTAAGTGTGGGGGAGTTGATAAGTGTCATTTTATTGATTATTTAAGGTTCTAGGATCTATTTTTGGCTCATGTTTTACTTGCTTAATGGTGGATTTACCCTAGGTTCTAGGATTTATATTCTTTTTGGACATAATTGCAAATTTTTATATATTTGAGTTGTTTTGTCACTAAATTTTTGATCTACTTTTGTAGGCTTGGAAGGATCAGGGACCTAGGTCATGTTGGGTCAAAGTTGAGTTAAAAGTGGACTGGATCAAGTGGTTAAGTGTCGACTAATATGGACCGTCCGATGCAAGAACGGTTAGATTTAGACCATCTGAGAACTTCTGATCAATCCGAGCTGGGATTAAGGTTAATCGAGTGATCAGATCAAGATCTGAAGGTTTCGTCCAAATCAGAAATCATCTAGCCGTCGGATCAAGCTAGGGAGAAGCTAGACCGTTCATTCAAAGATCAAGGGGATCTGAACCATCCATTGCAAATCTGGCAGATCCGAGCTACCCCGAGGATGATCCTGACCCTTGATCAAGATCTGAGAAGTTTGAGCCAAATCGGACGAAGATCAACCGTTGGATGAGCTTTGAACAATCTCAGCCGTCCAAATTAAATGGCATAAGTTTAAAAGGGAAATTCCCTCCACAGAACAGGGTTATCGCATCTTCTTCGCCAATCTAGATCGTTGGGAAGATCTTTTCGTGAGGAATCCAGCTCACATTCGGTCAAAAACAGAGATGGTTGAGGGTTTCGCCAGATCTGTGAATTGATCGCCTTGGTTAAGTGTCGACTAATATGGACCGTCCGATGCAAGAACGGTTAGATTTAGACCATCTGAGAACTTCTGATCAATCCGAGCTGGGATTAAGGTTAATCGAGTGATCAGATCAAGATCTGAAGGTTTCGTCCAAATCAGAAATCATCTAGCCGTCGGATCAAGCTAGGGAGAAGCTAGACCGTTCATTCAAAGATCAAGGGGATCTGAACCATCCATTGCAAATCTGGCAGATCCGAGCTACCCCGAGGATGATCCTGACCCTTGATCAAGATCTGAGAAGTTTGAGCCAAATCGGACGAAGATCAACCGTTGGATGAGCTTTGAACAATCTCAGCCGTCCAAATTAAATGGCATAAGTTTAAAAGGGAAATTCCCTCCACAGAACAGGGTTATCGCATCTTCTTTGCCAATCTAGATCGTTGGGAAGATCTTTTCGTGAGGAATCCAGCTCACATTCGGTCAAAAACAGAGATGGTTGAGGGTTTCGCCAGATCTGTGAATTGATCGCCTTGGTCTCGTTTTGTGCCACTTCACATCCATCTGAGATAGCTTGAGGGTCCTCGGCTGAGCTTTGATCATCTTCAAATCATCATCTCCATCCTACATGACCAGATCAAGGAGATCGGTTGTTGATTTCAGTTTTGAGCAGAGTTGGGTTGGATCGCTTCACAGAGGTTGATTCTTAGTAATTTGTTGAGCTTACGGGTTCGAGGCTCAATCTTGTGTGACAGCGAGAGAATCTGGATGTTAAGGGAAGAGATCGATGTTTAGTTTCTTACTGAATTTCAATTTCATTAGCTGTAATTTCAATTTCTGAATTGCCTTTACTGTTTCTGAACATTGTATCAGAAATTTCATCTTTTCGAATTGCTTAGTAGGAGTTAGTTTTCAATTCAGCATCTTAATCAGTTAGGCTACTTGTCAGTTGTCAAAAGAATTTAGTTTCAGCTTACTTTGTATTAGGATCATTACTGAATTTGCTTGTTTCTGCCATTATCAACTTCAAATTCTGCAATTAACTTCAGTTTCTGAATTTTGATTCAGTTGAACTCAGGTTTCTGATTTGTTTCTTCCATAAGTAGCTTTCTATTTCTGTTCTGTTATTAGCTAAGTTGTTGTTTACTGAACATTTGCATTTAATCCCAGATCTGCTCCGAAATCAGTTTAATTCTGTGTATCCATTTATTTCTGCAAATTTCAGTTTTGTTCTACAAAATTTGGTTATCAGCTGCTAAAGATTGTGCCACGGGAACCTCAGATTTTCTGTTTCTTATCTGCATTAGATTTGAGCACTTAATGTCGACTTGATTGGATTGTTCTGCTCTGAATCTCAGTTTGTAGAGGGTAAATTTCTATTTCTGCACATTTGGGTTACAAGCATGCTGAAGTTTGTATCAAGTGAAACTTAGATCTGTCAAATCTTATCCGAACCTTAGTTTGGAGCATTCAATTTCAGTTGATTTGTTTGGCTTCACATCAGATTGTTTTGAATTTCTGCATTGGCTTATTGAATTCTGCATTCCATTTCAGCATTTGATTTAATTCTGCACATTAGTTTTGGGGACTATACTCTTGTTTTGTTTCTAAATTCTGAATTTAGTTTGTTTGCTTTAAATTCATTAGCTTTACAACAATTTATAAGCTTGCATTTAGTTCAACTTTTGGCATTTAAGTATCTTCCTGTGCATCAAGTTGTTCAAATTAGCACTTCGTATCAAGAGCATGCATGGACACTGATTGGTATCAAGCACTAGACTGTTTTTAGTGTGTTTTGGTGTTTGAAATCAGTTAGTAGTGCATTTGGATTGTCTCTAAACATTATCATCCATGTACGCATTTGTCGCTTTTAAAGTTTGTAGCTAGCATTTGTTTCAAGTTAGTTTGCTTTCAAAAATTTCCATTATTGTTTTCATTTCTTAGCTTAGCATTCAGTTGCATTTGAAGTAAGGTTTGTTCTTTCAAATTCAATCAAGTCGCATTGGTTCATTAAGTTTCCATTGGTTGAGCCCTTAATTACTATTACCTTGTTTAGTTCATTTAGTTCAATTCTTTTATTTTCTTTCCATTGCATTTTTATTTCTAATTGCAACCAAGACCCATGTTCTATCCAAAACCCAAAAATATCAACGACACCTAAAACTCAAGCTCGAATCGACCCATCTCAACTAGCCCTAGGAAAAATACGACCTGTGGCCCCTTTACTACCATTTTATTCTTATTTTGCAAAAGGGTTTCCAGCTTTACAAATATTCTAAATTGGAGACCCAGATTTGTGACACCTAGTTAGGGTCCATCACCAATTCAAGAAGGAAACTCAACTCAAGTTCAAACACTTGAGGAAGAGAATTCCTCCTTGATAACTCAAGTGAAGGAACTCAGAGTTGCCTTGGAACGATTCACTTCAGGTTCCAAGGGTCTTGACATGATTCTTGAAAAACAGAAGTCAGTTCTCAATCGATCCAGATTAGGCTATCGAACCAAATCGAGACAACGCTCGTATTATTCCATGTTGAACCAACCTAGAATCCGAGTCCAAGCATGGGTCCCTGTTGGGACAGGGTGCATGTTGACAAGGATACGGGTTCGTAAATTTTAAAATATTTACGTGCAGCGGAAGAATTAGCATTAAATAATTTCTCAAATTATTTTTAACCATGTATCTAGCATGCGACCTTATGATGTGTGGACATGATCATAAATTAAAATTTTGCAGAAAGTAAACTAATTTACTCAATACCTCGCGTAACTCGAAGTAAGGGACGAGATCCAACCGTAGCGTCCCTTGGAAGCTCCGCCTCTATTCGCATCCACGCCGAGTTCTCTTCAGGATGACTTCGCAAAGCCACGAGTTTTGCGCCGACGAGAACTACTAGATTCTCTAAAGGCACAACTAGAATATCAAGAGAGAGATATGGAAACTAACCACCAAATAACGGAATCAAGATTCCGTGAAGGGAAGAAGGAGTCACGACCCGCTTCGTCTTGGTGGTGGCTCACGGCAAGGGAGGTGGCGCCGGCCCTAGAGGGAGAAAGAGGCGCCGACCCTAGAGAGAGAAGGGGTGCCGGCCCTAGAGAGAGAAAGGGTGGGCGCCAGCCATAGAGAGAGAGAGGGAGAGAGAGAGAGAGAGGGCTTCTTAATCTCTTGATTAATTGTTCGAATTCAAGGCTTGCCTTTGGTTCCTTTATATAGTAGCCTCTCTATTGCCAAGTCTCCCTTTTAACGGAATTAACGAAATAAATTTTCATAAGAAATTTATCTCATAAATTCTCTTATGAATTATTCCGTTATGCCAAGTTTTATTATAACTAACTTTATAATAAAACAAATACATCTCTCCTTTTAATTATGGAATAAAATTTGTATAAAATTTTCTTATCATGGAAAAATCAATTCATAATTGATTTTATAAATTAAAATTAAACCAATTCATGGTTCATTTTTATATCCATAAAAAGAATAAATTTCTACAATTTTCTTTATATAAATTAATTAATTTATTCATAATTTTATAAAACAAATCGCGCTTGATTTATTTTATAATTTAAACCAATTAAATTGGTTTCTCTCTTTTATTGTGGTCGGCCAAACCAAAGAGGGTGGGCACCCTCTTTGGCCGGCCACTTCAAGCCCAATCCCTCGCGAATTAAACTCATTTAATTCGCCCAATAAGCCATCAAAAGACTTAGCCATTTTAAGCTTCCGTTGCGCCTCTGATTAATTTAGATTCGACTTATTTCTCTTGATCAGAAAATCTAATTTTTAACTCGTTTTAAATCCCTCGGATTACTCATAGTGCGTGTGACTAAATAGGCTTTCGATTTATGTTGGCCGTCTATAATCAACCAATTATAGAACGATCATGAGTGGTACCTAGTAGTACATCATGACCCCCAATTAATCGAACGATCAACGGTTGACCTCAGAAATAATTTTGAAACCCTTCAGCAGCTCTAATGAATCGTGCCTCATTCCCTTCACCATCTTATACCCACTTGGTTCAGGACATGGTCTGTATGTGTCAGTCCCCACTTGGCTGACTATGTCACACCTAGCCCAAGTAACGTTCTCTCGTCCTTTGGATTTCTAATTACTCTCATGTATTTAAGAGACTCATACTCTAAACATGACATGCTCTAGCCAGAGGCTTTGAGTAACAATCCGATGATAGGCCTGGGTATACATCTCCTCGCAAGGAGTGGTGAATCCTTTGTAGGCTGTTCAAACATCTTCGGGCACTTCGGCTTATACCCAACCATCCTGGGTCCACACCTTCTTGGAGATGCTTGCTTAAGATGTTAAAGTATAAGTCTCCATGACCAAGATGACTTGAACACCGCAAGTCAAAGGATCGTCGCACTTAAGCTGCAGTAAGAACTTCACTGACATGTCTATATATAGACTACCATGTGAAGTTTTACAGTCAGTCACTCCAATGAACTAGTTCCCTTAACTAGCATTCATGTTTATCTCCGGATATCCCAATGTCACCAGCCAGTGAGAATCAGCTGATTAGAGAATAACCCATGCTAGTCTCAACAGAATTGATAGTGTCCGTATTTATCAATTCATCGACTAGGGATATTTTCAATACTTCACAATTGCACATGTAGAGATAATCACTAGTTGTGAATTCATCACAAATTCTCTCATGCTGTGAATTGTATTGCGGAAATTCAGTAAATGAGTTTAAGATCCCAATCAAATACACAAACATGTATACTCAAATAGTGAATTTTCATTTATTAAAATAAATATTTACAATCATAAGGCGATTGCCTTAGGACACTTCTCTCATATCACTAACAAACTCCCACTTGGTCTAATGCCAATCGCTACAGTATCCAATACCACAGGCTCTAATATGACCCTCAAACTTGCTCTGAGGCAAGGCCTTAGTTAAAGGATCCGCTAAATTCCTTTTAGTGGGAATTTTCTCAATTTATATATCATTCCTACTTATAATCTCTCTGATCAGATGATAGCGGCGAAGCACGTGTTTGGATCGCTGATGAGACCTTGGTTCCTTTGCTTGTGCAATAGCTCCATTGTTGTCGCAGTAAATCGGCACTGCTTCATCAATGGTTGGAACCACGCCAAGTTCGGAGACAAACTTCTTGATCCAGACTGCTTCCTTTGCTGCTTCCGAAGCTGCGATATATTCCGCTTCCGTGGTAGAATCCACTACGGTGTCTTGTTTGGAACTTTTCCAACTTACTGCGCCTCCATTCAAAGTAAATACGTATCCAGACTGCGATTTGGAGTCATCCTTATCTGTCTGGAAACTGGCATCTGTATACCCACGTATTACCATATCTCCTTCTCCATATATTAGGAACACATCCTTAGTTCTTCTTAAGTACTTAAGGATTGTCTTGACAGCCGCCCAATAATCCATTCCTGGATCCGACTGGTATCTGCTTGTGACGCTCAAAGCATACGATACATCGGGCCTAGTACATAACATAGTATACATGATAGATCCTATCGCGGATGCATAAGGAATCTTATTCATGCAAATCCTCTCGTCTTCTGTGCGCGGACACATAGACTTTGAAAGGTTGATCCCATGCCTGATGGGAAGGTAACCTTTCTTGGATTCCGACATGCTAAACCTTTTTAGCACTCGGTCTATATATGTAGACTGCGAAAGACCAAGCAACCGTTTTAATCTATCTCTATAGATTCTAATCCCAAGGATATAGGTTGCTTCTCGCAGGTCTTTCATGGAGAAAGTTTTGGACAACCAAATTTTAACTGTCTGTAAGACTGATATATCATTTCCTATAAGTAATATGTCATCGACATATAGCACTAGGAATACGACTGCACTCCCACTAACCTTCTTGTACACACAAGGTTCGTCAGGATTTTGTGAGAAATCAAACTCTTTGATTGTCTCATCAAAACGGATGTTCCAGCTCCTGGATGCTTGCTTCAGTCCATATATGGATTGTCGAAGCTTGCATACTTTGGTTTTATCAACCGATGTGAAACCTTCAGGTTGTATCATGTATACATCCTCAAGTAGGTTTCCATTAAGGAAAGTTGTTTTCACATCCATTTGCCATATCTCATAATCATAATGAGCTGTTATGGCTAGGAGCATCCGAATGGATTTAAGCATAGCTATTGGTGAATAGGTTTCGTCATAATCAATTCCTTGTTTCTGACGATATCCTTTTGCCACTAATCTAGCCTTAAAGGTAACAACATTACCTTCCATGTCAATTTTCTTCTTGAAAACCCACTTGCACCCTATGGGTTTAATCCCTTCAGATGGGTTAACCAAGTCCCATACTTGATTTTCGTACATGGAATCCATTTCCGACTTCATGGCTTCAAGACATTTGTCCCTTTCTGAACATTTCAGAACATCTTCATAACTGATAGGTTCGTCATCGCTTATGAGTAACACGTCGTTCGATTCACTTGTGAGAAATCCATATCTCTCTGGAATATTGCATGTCCTATCAGACCTACGAAGGGGTGGTGTTGTTTTAGGTTCAACTGATAGCTCATCATTATGAGTTATTAGTTGTGGGTCTTGACTAGGTGTCTCTGCAATGTCTATTGGAGTTTCTTGAACTTCATCAAGTTCAATGCCACTCCCACTGTTTTCTTGTAAAAGAAATTCTTTTTCTAGAAATACAGCATGCCTTGAAACAAACACCTTTTGTTCCAAGGGATGATAGAATTGGTAACCCTTCGTTTCCTTAGGGTATCCAATAAATAGACATTTATCAGACTTAGCATCCAATTTGTCTGATACAGTCCACTTCACATAAGCAGGACAACCCCATATCTTAAGGTGAGTTAGTGAGGTTTCTTACTATTCCATGTCTCATATGGAGTAGTAGAGACTACCTTGGTGGGACTCTGTTTAGCAAGTAAACAGCTGTCTTAAGTGCATAGCCCCAAAAGGATTTTGGAAGAGTTGCATGATTCATCATTGACCTAATCCATGTCCATCAAGGTTCGGTGCGCCTCTCAGATACACCATTATGCTGTGGTGTATACGGCGGAGTCCATTGGGACAATATCCCATTGTCCCTAAGATAATCTTGAAACTCTTGACTTAAGTATTCACCACCTCGATCGGATCGAAGTATCTTAATACTTTTGCCAAGTTGTTTCTCTACTTCATTTCTGAACTCTTTGAATTTCTCAAAGGCTTAGATTTGTGTTTCATCAAGAACACATACCCGAATTGTGAGTGATCATAGATAAAGGTGATGAAGTAGCTATAGCATCCTTGTGCAAGAGTTGACATTGGTCCACATACATCAGTATGTATGAGACCAAGCAATTCTCCCACTGGATTACTTTTCCGAAAAAAGGGTAATTTGGTCATCTTGCCTTTTAAGCATGATTCGCATGTATCAAATGAATCGGTTCAAATGATTCCAAATTCCACATCGGTGTAATTTGGTCATGCGTTTCTTACTTTAATGGCCAAGACGACAATGCCACGTGTAGGAGTCTTTTCGATTATCTATTCTAGCACGTTTGTTGCTAACTTCGATATTGAAAACATCACCGGATAAATCTAACGTGTAGATACCATTGCACAAAGTTCCATTCCCATAAAGAACGTCATTTAAAGTTATGTAACAATAATTGTTACTAAAAGTTAAATGATAACCCTTTTCATTCAAACATGAAATAGATACAATGTTCTTTATTAACGAAGGAACAAAATAACAATTATCCAATTCTAAGACACGTCCTGTAGGGAGCTTTAGCAAATATGTTCCGATGGCAACAGTAGCAATCTTTGCTCCGTTTCCAACTCGCAAATTCGCTTCTCCCTTGACGAGTCTTCTTCTATTCCTTAGCCCCTGTATATCATTACATATATGTGAGCTACACACAGTATCAAGTACCCAGGTGATTGAGGAAATAGAGTGACATTCAATAACGAAGATACTTGAAGAGGATGGGGCATCGGATGCCTTCTCTTTCAGGGACTCAAGATAAACCTTGCAGTTCCTTTGCCAGTGACCCTCCGTGCCATAGTGATGGCAAGTGCCTTTTAGTGTATTTTCAGTCTTTTTGGCCTTTTTCTTCTTTCCCTTATTCTGTTCTTTGGCCTTCCTTTTAGAACCTTTCTTCGAGGAACCAACTAACAGTACCGTCTTTTGATCCTGCTTCACAGAAGGCTCTACAGTCTTCAGCAGGTTGAGCAACTCAGGAATGGTAGTCTAGTTTTCATCCGATAGTTCATCACAAATTGTGAATAACTTTGGGCAAACAATCAGAATTAAGTCAATACTTAGTTCATGATCCATTGCAAAATCGAGTGTGCTCAGTCGCTCAATGTACCCCAACATCTTTAACACAAACTGCGAGGCAGAAGTGCTTCCTGCATCTTAGTGGTGAAGAGGAGTCTGGAGACTTCGAACCTTTCGGAT